>JASPKZ010001988.1:600000-1167500 GCA_030220185.1 Diploptera punctata
AATTTCAAGGATATTAAATAAAATTAATAAGTGTATGGCTTCTACATATAGCACCCTTATTGATAAAATATATGTATTCATGTAAAGTGGACCCAGGTTAATTTTAACCACCTCGTGGAGGTTCTACATTAACCAAATTCCTTTGTTATCTTTAATTATTTTATACAGCAATCATGTCACATTCTAACCAAACCTGTCAGTATATTAAAACAACATTACATAATCTAATATATTTAGGAGTTTTTTCAACATTTGTAATATTCAATAGCAGAAATTAAGAATACATTCTTAGCTTGAAAAACTTTTAAATGGTCGTTTTCATAAATATCACAAATAAATCCTTCTTGGCCTTGAACACATCTAAGTTGATGAGAAAAAATAAAATTTTTTCTATTCCAATTAAAAAAGATCGTAACAGGGTCCACATTACCCGAACTTCCTCTATATAAAGGTTAATTTTCTAATAATACCCTGTATACACTGTGGCATAGTCGGTTAAGGCAATATGCCACAAGGTTAAAGTTCAAGTCCCAATGGGGCCAGGATTTATATTTAACTCTCCTAAACCTTCAGCATCAAGGCCTGGAATAGACTAAGACTCTAATGGAATTTGTTAGACATACGTCCTGGCAGTAAAGGCACCCATCACCCAGCTGACATCTCATGCCGATTCCTTGGAAAGATGGAGCATGAAACTCCCACACCCCATGGACCTACCAATGCCTGTAGTGGAATCATTTTATCTTTATTTTGGATTGACAGGGTATTTGTGTACTTAAAAATATAAAAAAAGTAAATGCCAATATATAAATCTCTTAACCCTCTGCATGCCACTGGTAAAACATCTTGTGTCAGAGATTTAAATCGCGCCAGCCGATGTGATCGGCTTTGCAAGTAGTTTAAGGGTCGTATGTTAGAACATTACTCTCTACTCAAATTACTTCCAATCACTAGTGAGCTGATTCACCGTGAGCAATTGCTGAGAACGAATTAACGGCCGACTTATCGGTCATGCACGAGAGTCGACGTTTTCGTAATATTGGCAACGAATTACCCAGAATTCTCAGCGATAAAACCACTTCCGTTATTTTCGTCTGCTATAGAGGAATGCATTTATGCTTGCATCCCGCAAATAATACCGTATACAAACACGTCTGCGACACGCAATATTATGCCGATTCTCCTGTTCTTCCAGTTGAATTCTTTGGTAGACTCTATCAAATTCCTCTTTTCCGTGTATACCGAAAACATGATCGAAGTCTTCAAGGTCCGACATCTTGGATAAATGTTGGATAAAGCAGCAAAGTACATCGATTACCATCGGTTCCCTTCGGGATTTTAATTTGAGTTGCTCATTTAAGCTACCTCCGCAGGTAGCTTACAAATTTAACCAATTATTATCGCATGAACAGATTTCTGAGTAAGCGAAATCGTATTAGCATACAACTTGCTCAGCAGAGAAGGCATTTTACTGTCTAATGCGTCCAAACATGCGACCCTAAGTGTATTGTCTGGCAGGCAATGGACAGGAGCACCAGAGCCGATCTAATCGGCTCATGACACCTAAAGGGTTAATAAACTTGGCAAACTGATTTTTTTCTCCCTACATTATAAATACATCTTCTGCATGATAAAAATATTCCCCAAGTATTATATTATTACAGAAATAATAAATCTGAAATAGGTTTTATGATCAACTATAAATTAAAAATAGCTGTTTCTTTCTTGCAGCATGAAAATAATTTTAGATTATTTTACAGAAATAAATTTGACTATGCAGCTTCCATATAGGTTTCAGTGAAGAAAGAAACAATTATGCTAGTAGAAGAAAATATGAACTACAGACATTACAAATAATATTTGAAGAGAAAAATTTTTGCCTAGACCGAGACTCGAACTCGATAAATGTCTTCTTAACTAAGAAACCGCCATTTGCAAAAATAGAAGCAATGGTTTCAAAAGCATTTGGCAAGAGGGAATTACAACGTATATAAGAGAAAAAATTTGCATCTATATCGTAACTCGCCTCGTTAGCTCAGTTGGTAGAGCATTTGGCCCGGCAAGCCAAAGGTCCCAGGTTCAAGTCTCGGTCTAGGCGAAAATTTTTCTCTTCAAATATAATTTATGTTTCATTGAGAAATGTTAAATCAATAATAAAAACATCATTACAAATAACTTTAAAAAGGGGTCATGTTGATAAATGTTTAATGAGATTAGATTAGCCATCTATGTGAAATCAAGTATCTCATTGTTATAGCACAACTTTCCAGCATAATGATATTCATTCTGTGGATTATTCTTGTATATACCTCTTCCGAGCTAAATTCCAGCTGTAATGTAAATAAACCACATGCATGACTACGTTTTCATTGGTCAGATAATGGTTTTACCTTCAAGCGTGTAAAAAATAGTAGTTCGCTAACACTTGAAATATAAAAGTATGTATTATGTAGCAAATGTCTATATAAATTATATGGGAGAATCTTAAAATATATAATTACAATTTTAATACGTTAAATAAATAATCAGTTTATTTCATCAATTAATTATGGCAAATAACATTATGAAATTTTCAAGTTAATAGTTATTGTATGAGGTGAGATTACATGACTCAAGCAATTCTTATGCATGCACAATGCAGATTACATTAGAATTTCAATTGTTCCAAATGGCTACTTCTCCTATATAATTTTTAAAGCATCAAAAAGGAAAACCTCTTGAAAAGCAGACATTATTTTCAATTACTTATTTTAGGAATTCTCACTATGAGGTATATTCATTAAGGTAGAATATGTTTATCACTCACCTCATATTGTTCTTCTTATTTGATTATAAACTAGTTTCGGAACATAGTTTCTGTTCCATCCTCAGTATCATCACGGCCGTTGTTCTGTCGTCTTGAAGTCGACTCTTCAAGACGACAGAACAACGGTCGTGATGATACTGAGGATGGAACAGAAACTATGTTCCGAAACTAGTTTATAATCAAATAAGAAGAACAATATGAGGTGAGTGATAAACATATTCTACCTTAATTATTTTCAATGTTTTCGAACAGTTTAGTGAAAAATATCCTAGTTTTGTCGAGGATGTGAAAATAACATAAATTACAGGTAAATCAGCATGGAGCGTAAATTCTGGTCGTAATGGAATTGTAAATAAAGGATATCTATCGATATCATGGAAAAAAGTAAATGTCTGATTAGGTAGGCCCATATATTTATATATTAAATTTGGGAATTTTTAACATTATGAGGTTCAATTAATAATAATTAAATGAATCGTGATTTTTTTTTTCTTACCTCATACATCTATGTTTCTTTAAACACAGCACTGCAGTATCGGCGACACTTTGTCGTCATCGTCAGCTGTTTTCACGACTGTCAATTTTTTTCTCCTTTTTGCCGATAATTATCCAGACTGCCCTCTGGTGTTCTTTTGAAGGAATTCCTCTTCAAACTGCCATCTGGTGTTATTTTGAATGAATCATTTCCTAAACTGCTATCTGTTGTATTTTTGAAGAACTTTGTAATCAAGCTTAGTTCTTCCGGAATCTCAAAGTTCATAGTTCTAGTATGGTTTTTTTTAATATATATTTCTTCCCAAACTGTTAAATCCAAAGGTTTAGATAGATGTTTTAAAAGTTTTGCTTCTTTTTCAATCCTATGATGCTCTAATAAACTATGTGCTGCTATAGCTGATTTTTCAATTTCTCCATTCTTTATGTTTCTGAAGTGCTCTTTTTTACAAGTTTCCAAGTTCCTTTTTGTTTTTCCTATATATATCTTGTTGCAATCTTTGCAATCAATTTGATAAATCCCAGATTTTTTGTTGTCTGGGGTATTACATTTATTATTAGTTAACAGCAGATTACCCAGGCTGAATTTGTTAATTGGAGCTAATGTTATATTAAAATTTCTGAAAATTTTTTGAAACTTATTATGAACTTCAGGATGGTAAGTGAATTTCTTGAATTTTACATCTTTCTTGGGACCATGATGTAAGGTGGTGTATTCCTGTAACCTTTTTGTTGTTTGAATTTCTTTAATTTATTCTTTATAATATCTTCATCGAAACCATTTATTTTAGCAACATGAACAATATGATTATATTCCTTGTCAAAATCTTCTACATTAAGTGGAATATTTAACAATCTGTGTAATAGACTATTGAAAATTGCATGTTTGTGTGTCATATGATTAAAACCTGAAGATTTTATGTAGTTGTCAGTATGTGTGTCTTTTCTGTAAATGTTAAATTCAATTTTTTGCTGTTGTTCATTTCTTATTAAGTATAAGTCTAAAAAAGGAATCTTGTTATTTTGTTCCATTTCAATAGTGAATTTCACTGACTCATCCTGAAGATTAAGCAATTTCAAAGCATCTTGAATGTATTTTTTATCAATTACAGCGATAATATCATCTACATATCTATACCAACACTTGAAAATCAAAGGATAAGCATTAGTGATATGTGATTCAAGATACCCCATAAATAAATTGGCTAAAAATGGAGAAAGTGGATTTCCCATTGCCAATCCTGAAATTTGTCTATACAATTTTCCATTGAATGTGAAAAAGTTATTATCGATACAAATTTTAGTTAGTATTAGATACTCTTCTATGATTTCTGCCTTTAATTTTTGTGAATATAACCATTTTCTCAAAAATGCGAGCAATTTATTAACAGGAATGCTAGGAAACAAAGAGATCACATCAAAAGAAACAAGTCTATCATTCTGAGCCAATGTGATGTTATTCAATCTTTCAACCAGTTTAATTGAATTTTCAATGGTCTTATTTTCAAATTGTGGTAGTTCATTAAACTTTTTGGCCAGCCACTTAGCTAAATTGTAACATGGGGAGCCAATACTATTGACAATAGGCCTCATCTTTTTACCATCCTTATGGACCTTAGGAAAACCATATAATTTTGGATTAGAAGGGTTTGAAACTTTTAATTTGAATTTTTCTTGTTCTTTCATTGTATGTTTTATGTTTTAATGTGTTTCCCACAGTTCTGATTGTTTTTGGGAGAGGGTTAGATTTAATTTCTTCATATTCTTTGGAGTCTAACAGACGGTTCATTCTATCTACGTAATCCTCCTGATCTAAAATGACAATTTTGTTCCCTTTATCCGCTTTTGCAATAGTAACACTTCTATCTTTAATACCCTTCAATACCCCATATATAATTTTTTTTTGATCATCCTTACTAAATAAGAAATGGAGGAAATTTCTAATTCATCTTTCGTTACCACCGTTGTATTCAGTTTTAATTTCCCCATAAATATTCGATGTTGCCTTAGAACACTGACAGTTCTGAACACAATTCAGTCATATGGCAGGTACAAGTAGCACCATTGTTTTATGAAGGCCCAGGTTTCAATATGATATGTATTTCATTATCAATTTGTTCTAAACTATTGAAACAGAGGGGAGAGAGAAATCAACCTACAGGATCCCAAATGCTTGATTTGATTCAACATTTTGAAAGAAGTGATAATAATACGTAGCATATCGAAACCTTGGCCTTCGAAATCTATAAATATTTAAAAAATTCTTTTAAATACTACATTCACTTATATATTAATGTTGGGAATTTTACATTATGAGGTTTTCTTAATAAAAGTCAATTGAATTGTGAATTATTCTCACCTCATACATCTAAAAATAATATTTAACACTGAATTGTGGTACCAAGAGCAACCGCTCCCATCATCAGCTGCTATCACCAATTGCTCTTGGTACCGCGGTTCTGTGTTATAATAACATAGATATATGAGGTAAGAATAATTCATGATTCAATTGATTTTTATTACTTACAACAAGTTATAACAGTTAATTATTTAGAAATAGAGGAGATAACTTGCTCGTCCTAAAATGGATACCATCTCGACATATAGAATAATATTTGTGTGTTTAAGGAATTTTCAAAATAAAAAAAATTAATTTTGAAAACTATATTAATGTAATTTTGAAAAATGTAGTAATTCCATTATTTAACAATTGCAGGTAAGTGTATTGACAGGAATAAATTTTATTTAACAGCTAGAAAAAGAAATCATGATAGAAAATTTGGAAAAACTGCACTTAAACTAGCATGAAATATTTCCAAACTCCTATAGAATATCAGTGCGCATGCACCAGAGTTTATAGAGCCAGCGATAACCCATAATCGAACCACATATCGATTATCATCCTCGATTACTATCCATCGCTATGAAATTTAAAATAATCAATATTTGCAATAAATTCCCAAATCTATGTTAAAAAAATATATTAATAATATTAAAATTACCAAATGTTTATTAAAAATGGGTGTACACTTACTTATCACTCTTTAATGCTGATCCAATCAGCGATAGAAAAATCATAGACTAAGTAATATACTCTGTGGAGAAAATAGCAGTTAGCATCACAATATTGTCTCTAACAGTGTCATAATTGTTGTAATTTGCATATTTAAATAAATACTTCAAAATTGTCTAATAATGTTATAAAAATTGTTTGAAAAAGTTTAAAATATTAAAACATATTAGTAAATACTGAAGAACAGCTATAGTTTACAACAATATAACTGAAAAATCAAGTGCTAGTAGAAGTGCAGTTGAGCCAAAAATTTTAATTCTTTACAGACTGAAAAGCAAACCGTTTTACACAAAAAATAAATTACTTTTCTTTCACACCTAATTTCATTTTCACAGCTGCATTTTCTAGAAGAGCTGTTTCCTCTTTTATTTCTAAAATACTTATTCCTTTGTTTATTCTTTTTTTTTTTTAATTCTAACAGTTCTTTAACAGATTGCATATTTTTCTCATGAAGTTCCTTTACACAACTCATCTTTTTCTCGTGCAATTCTCTTGCCATAATCAGGAATTCCTCCTCAACGTGGTCTGGAAGTTTTCGTTTCCTCCTTACAAAAATAAATATTATGATATATTATTACATTTTTGACATACATCCAGATGTAATCAACATTACTCCATTAAAAATAATTATAATTACATTTCACAGGAAAGTAGTCATCTTAACAAACTTACCTTGAACTTCCCGGGGTAGAAGATTGTGCACGCGTATCTGCAGGAGTATTTGACAATTCTTCAGGGATACTTGATGGTGCCACTTCGCTCTAATCACCTCACAGTAATCATTGTATTGCTGAGGAGGATTCCTAGAAAAAGTTCCCAAATATTTGTGGTGAAATTTTTAGTCATATTTCTATATAATTTACTCTTACAATATTGCCAGAACCCATCTGTACATAGATTTTTTTTGTAAAAATGTCTTTTAAAACATCTTGTTCTCTCACATACTGACGCACAATATCCTTTATGAAAGCTTCTAATAAACTTGAGTCTACCCTCAAAATTTTGTTTTTTTCAAACTAAAGCACTGCCAGGATCTTACTATTTTACTTTATATTCTATATTTAAATAAGAAAATTATACCATTTTCGAGAATCATTACATATCTCATGTAACATTACCATTTCTTCCATTATAATACTAAATCTAACCTCAGTTATTACCAAATACTCGCTTGAATCTCCAAAGTTATAGTAAGATGTTTTATTGTTGGTTTTAAAGATATTTGAATGAATGACTAAGTTATTATCAATTATTTGAACTTAAAATAATCAAGATGTGTATTTAGAAAAGTAGATATCTTCTTAAAATCTAGTTTTAAGATGTTGGATAAAGTTTCCATAAGTGTAGGAAACATTTTTTCTAAATCTGAAGCAGATACCACGTGCATGTGCCACCAGATGAAAGTGAATACAACTTTTAATCACGCAATGCTGCCAACATACACAACAATAATACTAATTAACAACAAGAAATATATGTCATCTCAGTCAAAAAAATTAATTTATTAAGTCTCGTTTCAGTCTCCTTGTGTGAGATCATTTTCAAGACATGGTTGTTTATAATATATAATCATGTATTATAAACAACCATGTCTTGAAAGTGATCTCACACAAGGAGATTGAAACGTCGACTTAATAAATTAATTTTTTCACTGAAATAACATGTATTTCTTGTTGTAATTATTATTATTAATTACACTCAGTGAAAATATAAAAAAAAACTTATTATATATACAAAATAATAAGCCTGCATTCAAATATACACAATAATGTCTGCATAATTTCATATAAAGTACTTTTAGGCCTAAAATAACCTAAAAGCTAACCTTATGCAATTGAAGTACTTAAAATAGTAAAGGTATGAATTAGAATGACATGTAATGCAACGTACAAAAACAGTGTGTGTATATAGTAAGTTTTAAAATTCTGAAGTATATGTTGGCTGCATTCGAACAAAGAAATGCAATGGCTGGGAAAACAAGTTAAATATTCAATTAGAATATAACTGAAAATATTTACAAATTGTTTAAAAATAGGTTGTAAATGATTGTTGATATTTAAAAAATTAATCCGTGAATGTAAAATGAGATTAGAATGTGTGTAAGGTATTTTAAAATGTGCGACACTTGTTGGAAACTTGAGCCAAGATATCAAGCAATTTATTTTAATATACCATGTTGAGAATAATGTAATTTCTTTTCTAGCGAAGATAAGTTTGAAGTAACTAACGATAAATTATTAAATTAAAAATTCAAATCCAAAACAGTTCACACTACAGTTAGGATACTTTTAAATTTTCATCAGTTTATTTTAAATATTATTTATAGTTAGTTGAGAATAAAAACAGCTTGAGGGTGCATTATTCACATCCTATTTTACATTTCAATCCATCATGCATCCTCTCATTGATTTAAAGGATGATACTATTATACAGCCTTTGTAAATTAAAAAAAAAACACTTCAATTATATGATCAGAGCAATAAATAGTTTACACAAGATTCGTATAATTTAACTTATTCTTAATGCTACACCTACCTGCACATTATCATCGTCAAAACACATTTCCAATGGGTCGCATGATCCACCCATCATGTCTTCAACAATTTGTGTGGAAGTGGATGGAGGAGACATAGGTGGACCACCACCTGTCTTTTTAGCATCATTCCTCCTCTTATCTCGATCTTCTTTTGCTTTTAATTTCATCCGCTTCCACACTCCTTAAAAAAAAAAAACAAAACAAAAAAATATATATATAGCAAACTTAATCCTGATAACTAAGAAGCTGATTTTCCTACAAAAATAAAAATTCATGTAATTTACCTTGTATTTGTGCCACATCTTTCGGTGGCTTTTGTGGATTGCAGGCATTATATTCCTGGCAGATGGTTTTCCACGCTGCTGACTTTTTGTACAATACATCTGCACTACTACTGCGATCCATAATTACAGGAAATTTTTTGCAGATATCTGCCAGTACTGCCCTATCTGCTTTCTGAAATTTAGCCATTTGCGAACAATAATACAATTAAAAATCCAATCTTTATACAACGAAAAAGCGCACAAGTTGTGCATGAATCTAACTAAAGTTAATGTCTTCTACACTACTTTTCACAGTGTCGCTAGTCTGTGCAGGTCTCAATTATTGATTTGGGTAGTCTTTTACATGATGTAATGTGGTAACGGTCACACGGTACTTCGCAAAGTTCACATACACATGTTGAGTTTGGGTCGTGATAGGTCTTCAGATTACGTACTTTGTGGTGGTATCCATGCATTGCCAGGGAATTTACAAAGTGGAATAAGTTTTGGTTAGTTTCCATCCATGTTCTATTTACCATTGCTTCTGTGGAATAAAATTAGGCCAGATCTCTATTGATTTCTGTCTTCTTATATCCATTAGCTTTCCCCAGTTCTCCATAAATGGTAAGTTAAATTTGGTCCTGAGATCTTCTATTAGGAAGGTCTCTCTGGCAAGTTTGTATACGAGTCGTGATCGGGTGTGTTTGGATAATTCCAGTGCTGACTTCAGGAACCGGGCTTTGATGGCCTCTATTGTTGATAGGTCTCTTATTCCTAGTTTTTCCCAGATTAGTTCTATACCGTATGTTAAAATGGGTATGATCTTGGCATCGAAGAGATTCATGGCAGTTTTTAGAGATAATTTTGGATATTGACCTTATGTCAAGGATTGCCTTTGTGGCTGCTGTTGCTCTTGCTTTGATGTGAATCCTGAATGATTTCATTGTCGTTTGGAGGGTCACGCCCAGGTATTTGAAGAACTTAACTGTTTGGAGGGATTCATTCTTATATATTATTCTGTCTTGTGGGTTCTCTCTTCCACCTTTCCTGAAGTTCATTTGGACTGTTTTCTTTGGGTTGATCTGGAGTTTATTTTCGTCGGCCCATGTTTCTAGCGCGTTAATCACGTTTTGAATGTCCTTTTTGTCTGGTGATCCGATGGCCATATCGTCCGCGTACATATATAATTTTATGTTGCTTGCTGTTTCCTTTATTTTGTCGGCTAAATCATGCGTCACCACGTTAAACAGTAGTGGGCTGAGTGGGTCTCCCTGCAGTACCCCGTTAGTCTGCTTAACTTTCTTCGAGATAGATACATTGTCAGATATATGTATTGTATTGCTAACATGTGGATCAGGACTGCTAGTTGTTTTCTGTGTTAGGGCTTCTAATTTTGCTGAGATTATATTTCTATCTAGTGTATCAAACGCTTTCGAGTAATCTACAAATACTACGTGGAATTTTCCTTGTGGGAATCTTAGATGGTTTTCAATATCTTCTACAAGGACCCGAACTGCTAGAAGGGTCTTTCTTCCTTTCCGAAAACCAAACTGCTCTTCTGGGAGTTTGCAGTCAATTTCCGAGCTTTAAAATTAATATTAGATAATTTTATGAATTTCTTACTTACTGTTTTGAGAATATCACCAACTTGGAACTATTAATTAAACGCCACTACCAGTAATGGATACAAAAACAATAATGAAACGATAGTGAAAAGAGCGGGAGCTGTCGATTATGACGTAATCGATTAATTTTTAATTGTCGAATTTGCGCGGATTGTCGCCTTCATTTCAAATAATTTTCACACTTTCCCGCTAAGTGGCTCTGACAACGAAAACAAGAGACGAATACCATAGAGTAAATGGCATTTTACCACGTTGCCATATGTTCTTTTAACCATACCTGTAACCTGGGTTAACTGCCTGTAATGCTACGGTTTATTATACAGCGTGTCGCGCCAAACGTGACGCAATCTCGCGTTACGCTCGGCGTGAGGCTGGTTTCGCATGGAGCGCATACGCTACAGCGCTTATGTTTATGGAATTGTCGCCAGATGGCACCACATATATGGGAAATCAAAATCATAGAGAACAAGAACGATAGAGAACGAATAGAGTGGCCTCTCTGTGTTAAATTTTGGAAGCAATTTCATACCTCTGCGCCATCTGAAAAGATGACCACGGTACTACTTGAGCATGGCTACGGTGGCTCAATCGCAAGAAAAGTACCTTATCCTTACCCATTCTTTTAAAAATAAAATTTAAAGCTAAACACAAGCAATGCTACTTTGTGAACAATTTTAGCATGTTTTATTCTTACTCTCTTTAGAAGAAAATTACAAGAACTTTGCCAACTTTTCAGATGTCTTTAACTATAAATTATTTTCATTTTTTTTAATTCATCAATTGGTAAGTTGACTAAAATGATTTACACAATTTCGTATTTATTAAAAACCATTCCACTTTTAGATGAACATAATGAATAAGGGAAATTATTAGAAAGTAATTGGAAATGTTAGACCTATACAACAAAAATATTGGCAAAATGTTTGTAATAATTTTCTTAAGTAAAAATAAAAAATGCAAAATTGTTTACAAAGTAACATTTCTTGTGTTATTTCCATTAAGAAATATCAAACAGGATCTGGATAATGGATATGCTAAGGCAGCACCATTTGACGAGCCTGGTCTAATGAATCTAATATGCTATTTCTTTTTGTGTGTTTTAAGAACCGAAACCATAAAGTAATTTAAGAACAAGTTTTCAAATGTTCTTAAAATGAAAATTCAAAAATACCTGAGATTTATAAGAATGTAGCAAAATGACCAACATTCATAATAAATTTCCAAATATGTTTACAAAAATGAATGTATACAAACCTGTCCCTGCATAACCTAATGAAATAAATTACATACATACTATTTAGTAAACTATAAACTAATCTGATGTACACTAAACTGACCCATCGGAACCTAACAAAATGAAGTGATTGAACATTTATTTCTTAAAATATGGTTTGGAATTAAATGCAAATGTTCGTCATTCGCACATATGTCCTGTCATCTGGTGTATTTAATTTTATAAGCGTTCACGTATGCCAACTTCAATTCTAATAAAGAAATTTGAAAATACATTGAGAGGAAAAGTCATAATTTGTGTATATAGATAAACATATTAAAATTCTTTATAAAAAAGTTTTAAGAATCGTTGCAAAACGTTTAAAACAGTACGAAATATTAGTAAAAACAAAAAAAGTACCTAGAGCAAGAGCATCATATGAATGTTGTATGGAAAATTATAGAATAAAGCATTCTTTAGTTCTTAAATAAACATATGGATGATGAAAATACCAAATTTTATAAAACAGATTTTCGCCTGAGCAGTTTTATCAGGTTTTGAATATAATAGAAGACGAAATTTATGTACATCCATAATATCCCCAAGATACAATATAATATTTACAGCGCCGTAGCCGAGCGGTTAAGGTAGGAAGCCTTGGCGCAGAGCTACGGGACTTGCGCTGGTTCGAGTCTCCATGGGGGAAGAAATTTTCTCATGGTATTTCGGCCAGTATGGGACCGGTGCCCACCCAGCATCGTGAGGCAATTGGGTAGCTACAATAAGTAGCGGCTCCAGGTTGAGGAACCAGCTATAACGGCTGGGGGACTCGACATGCTAACCACATGTCACCCCTACACTGGCTGTTGATCATCTACCTCTGTGATTGACACATGTGGATGTGAAGGGCCAGCAGCCGGCTGGTAAAAGGGCAACCGCTGAGAAGTGGAAAGACCCTCAATCGGTTAAGTCCCGCGCCGTAGCCGAGTGGTTAAGGTAGGAAGCCTTGGCGCAGAGCTACGGGACTTGCGCTGGTTCGGGTCTCCATGGGGGAAGTAATTTTCTCATGGTATTTCGGCCAGTATGGGACTGGTGCCCACCCAGCATCGTGAGGCAATTGGGTAGCTACAATAAGTAGCGGCTCCAGGTTGAGGAACCAGCTATAACGGCTGGGGGACTCGACATGCTAACCACATGTCACCCCTACACTGGCTGTTGATCATCTACCTCTGTGATTGACACATGTGGATGTGAAGGGCCAGCAGCCGGCTGGTACAAGGGCAACCGCTGAAAAGTGGAAAGACCCTCAATCGGAATCGGACTAAGTTTAAGCCACAATAGCTCTTTTTTGTACATCTCTGTACTCCTTCATGCTCATATTGTATAGAACATGATGATTTGCAACAAAACTATCTAACTTTCGTCGCTAAAATTGGAAAGTTATAAAACAAGAAGTGTATTTCCGACATTTTGTTATAAAATCTTAGTTTGTTTTTAGCAATTACACCAATGAGTACGGGTAATATCTTCTGTATTCTTTGTTTGCGCTGGCAAATTGTGTCCTGGATTCAAATGATTCCAATACACGATGGGACATGTCAGCGCAAAATTTTTCGCGCCAGCAATTTGCGTTGTAGATAAACCACCTCCATTTAAATACATGGGGAGCAATTTTTGCGCTGGCGCGTTGCGTCGTAGATAAACCATAGCATTTGCTGGGACTGTTATTTGTCCCTTGACGGCGAATTCGCGTAGGTGTGTGCAGTATTGGGTTTCGCTGTTTTTCCCTAGCCTATATGCCGGTTATATGGGGATTGATTCTATTTTAGCATATGCTATTGCTATTGATATAATGTGGATGTTTGATTCCAAGGCAGATAGATCTCGCTTAATTGGGGCATCGGAAACCGTGTCGCTGATAACTTTCAGGACCGGAATGAGCCACGCCAATCTGCGCTGACCCCTCTGATCTTGGTTATTTCATGCTGAATACTATGGGTGGTTTAATGTGTCGAATATGTTTCTATGTGTAGTACGCCATTGTGGAAGGTGTCCTATATTGCGTACTATGGGGTTTCCATTATCATTTATATTTCGGAGCATGGATGTAACCCTTTCAGTTATGATAGTATCAATATATGGTACCTTCGTGGCCTCATGCATCTCCGTAATCCTTGTGTAACGCGGTGCCGAAAGTATAATTTTGAGACATTTGTCCTGCAATATCTGAAGTTTCTTTTTGTGGCATTTCGCAAGGATACTCAGAGATTCGCAGCCGTACAATAGCATACTACGGATCACGGCCACGTATAGAGTGACCTTGATCCTTCGGGACAGAGAGACGGCGACTTGAAAAACGGATATAATATAGCTATATCTTGCTGAGCTTTAAAAGTGATATGGCCGATATGAGCTCTTAGTGTGAGTTTTTTTTATTCCAATATTAGGCCTAAATATTTGACTGAAGTTTCTACTGATAGGTGTTGCACACCCATAGTGAGCTGAATTGGACAGGGAAAGTTTGATTTGGTGAACAGGACGACTTGTGTTTTATTTGCATTAAGTTTAATGTTCCAGGAGCAAAACCATTCATATATTATGGTTATTGCTCGCTGGAATGTTTCAAGTCTGTGAGGAATGGATTTGAGTTTCGATTGCATGAAGAGACAAGTGTCATCAGCAAAGGAGGCTATTTGGAGTGATTGAGGTGAAGGAAGGTCCGAGACATATAGTGAGTACAATAAGGGTGAAAGGACAGCTCCTTGTGGAACTCCCGCCAGTATGGACTTCATACATAGAGAACGGTGTACAAATGGCTAGAACGAGTCCGTTAGGATCATAGAGATATATCAAAAAGCAGTAAAAAGAGTAAAATGAGGGAACAGAAACGGAAGGAAATAAATGAGGAATTTTACACCTCCAGTGCCATGACAGACAGAAACTGGACAAGAGAATGTCAGACACAGAGGCACGTTGTAACCAGACTAGCGATACATGGCTTTCGTCACAAGGTCTGCAAAAATAAGAAATTCCACCAACCAACAGAAGATTGCAGATGTGCATTATGCGGTGATAAGTGTAAACTTTATCATATCACAGAGTGTAAAAACAGAACAAAATCAATTAATGAATACAGCAAGGAATGAATACAAGTGATCAGTGGAAAAGAATAAAACTTTCGAAACTAATGCTCTTCTGAGTGCTCCTTTCTATTATTATTAGGATCATAGAGAACCGACATAGGCGCTTCTCAATGTTAAATTTTTACAATGGCCGCATCGCCATCTGAACTTGACTGACGCGTAATTTCAACCGGTCACGCTGAATTAGTCGCATGAAAACTACCCTATCCATTTAAAAATAAAATTGAAAGCTCAACACAGGCAATGCCATTTCGTAAACAATTTTCGCATGTTTCATTTCTTGCTCTATTCAGAAAAAAAATACAAGGACTTTGCCAACTTTTCAGATGTCTTTAACCATAAATTATTTTCAGTTTTTTTTAATTAATTAAAAGAAAAAGTTAACAATAATAATAATATACCAAAATAGTAGGCCCCTACTACAGGGGCATCTCATTACTTTCAACTTCGTACAAAATTCTAACAAATATATATAGTAAGCAGACTTACTCCCTATATTGATAACATTCTAGGAGATCATCAATGTGGATTTAGAAGAAACAGGTCTACAACAGATCAGATTTTTAGTATAAGACAGATTTTAGAACAGAAATGGGAATATAATGGTACTGTACATCAACTATATGTAGACTTCAAAAAAGCATATGATTCAATTAAGAGGGAGAAGTTATATAGTATCCTGCTGGAGTTCAGAATTCCTAAAAAGTTAGACTTATACGAATGTGTCTAAATGGCACAAAGAGTAGGGTGCGTGTAGGCAAACAGTTTTCAGACACTTTTGAAATCCAGAATGGTTTGAAGCAAGGAGATGCACTATCTCCTCTACTATTTAATTTTGTACTAGAGCATGCCATTAACTCTTTAGAGAATAAGGAAGGCTTACAACTGAATGATATTAATAAGCTGTTAGTTTATGCTGATGATGTAGTATTATTGGCCGATAGCAAGGAGATACTAAAGGACAACACGCACACACTATTGAGTAACACTAAGAAATTAGGACTGGAAGTAAATATCAATAAAACTAAATATATGGTCACACGTAGAAATTTATTATATAATAGAAATGGACAGCTAGTAACAAATGAGGGAAATTTTGGAGGAAGTGGCTGAATTCAAATACCTAGGAACAATAATCACAAATAGGAATGAGATGCACAAAGAAATTAAACATAGGCTCAATTCTGGAGGGGGCATGCCGTAGCGTAGTGGTTAAGGCACTGAGCTACAAGCTGGAGGGTCGAAGGTTCAAGTCCCGTTGGGGTCAGGATTTTTAAACTGACCTAAACTCTCTAGCGGCACTATGGCCCTGGGGTCGACTCAGCCTCTAACTGAAATAAGTACCAGACGCTTGTTCTGGGGGTAAAGGCGGCCGTCACGCAGGGCTGACAACCCGGCTGACATAAAGTGCCGATTGTCAAGAAAAAGTGGGAGCCTTAACCTCATACTACCCCAATGGCCTCCGGGCCTGTTGTGGGATCACTTTACTTTTACTCAATTCTGGAAATGCGTGCTATTATGTATTGCAGAGTCTCTTGATGTCCCAACTCCTTTCAAAAAAACGTTAAACTGAAAGTATATAAAACTATTATTCTACCATTTATATTATATGGGTGCGAAACATGGACTCTTACTTTAAGGGAGGAAAAGAAATTACAAGTATTTGAGAATGAAGTTCTTAGGAAAATTTTTGGGCCAAAGAGAGATGAACAGACCCATAAATGGAGAAGACTACATACATGGTCTTTATAGGAAGCCAGATATAATAAGAACAGTTAAGTCTCAGACTGCGATGGACAGGACATGTTGCACGTATGGGGAATGAAAGACTTGCATGGAAGCTTCTTGTAGGAAAGCCAGAGGGGAAAACACCCAGTTGGTAGACCACAAGAATGAGGTGGGAGAATAACATTAACTATGATTTGAGGGAAGTAGATTATACAGGGAATGATTGGAAAGCATTAGCTCAGGATAGGGATGTATGGAGAGCTTATGTCCATGCAGCCATGAACCTACGGGTTCGATAGTGCCAGTGAGTAAGTAAGTATACCAAAATAGCAATACTTCCAAATAGATAGTTCGTTTTTTCTTTAAGAGTGGACAGACAGAATAAAATAGAAAGTATTGTAACAATTAAAAAAATTAACCTCATCTTGCATACAAAACAAGTCATAAGGCAGTGAGCTAAGCGTTCGCTGGCTTGCTGTGCAAAAAGAAAGTTTTTCATTGGAGAAAGGGGACGTATTGTAGCTCTACTGTGCAATTAGTTTACTCATGTGAATCGCGCATTAGAACTTGGAATGCTTGAGATCGAGAGTCCGCTTTTTTTTTTTTTTTTGCCAAGTGAACTTAATTTTATTTCACACTTTAAAGATAAAGTGATCCCAGTACATGCCTTAGAAGGGCCTTTGAGTAGTAGGAGGTTAAGGCACCCACTTTTTGTAGACAATTGGTATTTAATGCCAACCAGATTATTAGCCCTGCATTACGGCCGCCTTTACCCCCAGAACAAGTGTCTGGTACTCATTTGCATTAGAGGGTGAGTCGACCCCAGGGCCATAGTGGCACCAGAAGGTATTGGTCAGTTTAAAAATCCTGACCCCACCATGACTCGAACCCACGTCCTTCTGACTTGTAGCGTAGTGCCTTAACCATTATGTAAATAAACATTAGCACATACTGTACTCAACAAGTGATACACCCCTAAACATATCCACAATTAACTGGCTCGTATGGAATGATAAGATTTCAAAATATTAAAAAATACGAATGAACATAATACAGGGTGTACATAAATGAATATAGCGATTTTAAAGGTGTGGAATTATACTTTAACTATGACAAAAACAAAACTCGTGTTAAATGGAAGAGTAACATCCAGTTTACAGTATAAGTTCATAGGTGTTCAATGTGAACTCCATTTGTTACACGACATACATCCAACAACCTGCAGGCTAATTCTTCCCATACATTAATAAGCAAGTCTAGATTGATGGCAGCAACAGTTTCTCGAATCCTGTCTCTCAACTCAGGCAGGTTAGCAAGTAGACTGTCCATCACAAAAACCCAAAAAGGAAAAAAATTGCATGGGTGATCTGCTGATCTATTTGTTTATTCATTTTTATTTATTTATTTATTTATTTAGTCTGGTGGAGCTAAGGTCATGTGGCCTTCTCTTCCACTCAGCAGGACAAACATATTACATAAGAATATAGCAATAATAATTTACTCTAAAATTAAATACTAAATGAAGATTTGATCAATAAATAAGATAGTACTTTTTTTTTGCAAATGCCCCAGGTTGTCTTTCAATATTCCTCGTGTTCTCTCCTGGCATGGCATACTTGTAACCCACTTCTCAGGTTGGGGTGCCTGGAAGGCGGGGT
Organism: Diploptera punctata; assembly: GCA_030220185.1. Classification (NCBI taxonomy): domain Eukaryota; kingdom Metazoa; phylum Arthropoda; class Insecta; order Blattodea; family Blaberidae; genus Diploptera; species Diploptera punctata. The sequence continues at coordinate 618,538 of JASPKZ010001988.1, forward strand.
TACATTTCCCCGATGATATGATGGGTGATAATGATGATAGTGGTGCATCACGAGAGTCCCTAATCCTAAGCTTAATCTAAGATGAATATGAATGATGATGACGATGGCCATATAATTTCAGGGACCGTTTGGGCCTTAAAGTTTTCTTGATATTTGTCTTACAGGTGAGGAAAAACCCCTATAAAAACCTCACCCAGTAAAACTGTCCTGACCGGGGATCGAACCCGGGCCTGCTGCATGATAAGGAGTACACTACCTCGAGACCACAGCGGTGGACATAATATCTATTATATTACGATCTATAACACAACCAGTTATTGATAGTTAAGATTAAGACTAAAACTAATAATAAAATGTGTTCAAGCAAGATAAATTCAATTGTTCACAGACCGTCCTTCTCTAATGTGTATAAAAAAAACAAAGAAAAATAATGAGACATGGAAAATTAATTTTGCAGTTATATAATATTTAAAGAAATGAAAATAAAAATTACAAATATATCAAACCATAATTCAGAGCATTTTAACATATGGTGCTGAAGTCTAGCAAATTCCTACCAGGGAAATGAAAAGAATTTTAAGTACAGAAATGAAGGTTTAAAGAAGATCAGCTGGAAAATCTAGAATGGATAGAATCCAAAATAAAGAAATAAGGGAAATTATGGGTGTACAAGAGGAGCCGGACATAAGACATTATAGGAAAGAAAAGATTGCAGTGGTATGGTCATGTCAAAAGAATGCCAGAGCAAAGATTGCCAAAAATTGTTATGGAATGGATCCGAATGGAAAGGAGGAAGACCGAAGAAAACTTGGATAGAAGGGGTACAAGCAGCTATGAATATCAGAGAAATGGAGGAAGATCAATGGATGGACAGAGAGGAATAGCGTTTGGTTTCCGGAAGACGGCGGCAGCTGCCATACCGGATGATGATGAAAATATTTAATTTTAATATTATTTTCATAAATGATTTATTAATTGTTAAAAGAATTCTCTCAGTGAGGTGAATAAGTTAGTTTGTTATTAAATAATTCTTTAGCTAGGAGGCCACTGAAGATAAGCCCTGTCATCTGGACCATGACGACCAATCCAGTAATTACAGTGTGGAAGGTTTTACGAAAATGCTTACATATGCATCCCTACTGTTTACAATTGTTACAGGCTCTAAATCCTACTGATAACCGTTGACTTTGTGCTTGAAATGTGTTGCAGCAGCAACATTCTCCTTAGACACTTTTCGTAGTCCCACACTTTTGTCTTTACACAGACAACTGGTCATTGCAAACTTATTATGTCAACAAATGTAGTTAGCATTGGGGGAATCAAGATTAAACTGCCTACGAAATGTACGTTGAACTGTCACAACTGATTTACAACTCTCAAACATCAAAACACAAAACATTTTCTGTTGAGGAGTTGCCATCTTTATCATTATTGTTGCCAGAAACGTAACAAAAGAAAGGTATCCGCTCACTCACACAACTAAAACTATCTTATTTCCCTGTTTCATTTTAGTCTACACACAACTTCCTACACCTCATCATCTGAGTGATAATATTATTAATTGAAACTAATATATTCTTTTATGTACACACTGTATATGCAAAATATATAACTAACTCACTGGCACTATCAAACCCATAGGTTAATGTCCACACAGTCATAAGCTCTCCATATATCCCTATCCTGAGCCAATGTTTTCCAATCATCCCCTGTATAATCTACTTCCCTCAAATCATAGTTAATGTTATTCTCCCACCTCATTCTTTGTCTACCAACTGGGTGTTTTCCCCTCTGGTTTTCCTACAAGAATCTTCCATGCACGTCTTTCATTCCCCATTCGTGCATATTGTATAAAGTCCTAACATTCCATGTTCCTAGGAACATGTCCCTATGTTTGAGCCTTTGGCATGGGTTCCCTGAAGTAGTCCCCGTCCGGAGAACCAAATGGGGGACTATTTGACCTCCAGAAAATTTCACCCCAGTTGAACCCATGTCCGCATTTCTTGACGGTTGTATTTTTACGGTGAAAGATCGTCACTCTTTTGACCAAGGTACTTTTTTCGTCTGACTTATCACCTTCAACCAGTCCGGCATGAGTAATGCTATCGGCAGCAATGCTACCGCCGGCATAGTTCTTGGGATCATTTAAGCATGCAAGCCACTCCACCACGACAAGGTAAAGATACCATGGAGGGATGCAAAATATATACCAACAAAAATCAATGATTGAATAAACTTACAGTTAAGATTGAATTATTTGCAATTTATTATAAATTAAAACAATTTTGTGACAATTTACAAAATGAAGTACAAATTCTAACACAATAATTAAAAATACATTTTTGTAACATGAAATAATTTATTTTTTATTTATCCCTAAAATGAAATAAATACTGATGATATGAATTTATGTCCATTCAGTTTCTACTGATTACACTTGCTTGTTTACTTATAAAATTATTAAGTACAATATGAATTTGTTATGAATAATTATAATGGCCAGATGGTGTTCAGGGTACATTTGGACCTTAAAGTTTCCTGACATTTGTCTTACAGGTTAGGGAAAACCCCGAAAAAACCTAACCCAGGAAACTTGTATGAATGCATTTAGCTCCAACCGCATGTTCCTCAGTGTCATTACATCATCTGTTAGCAAAGCCATTTCATCAGTTAACTATAGATAATTTGATTAGCATTTTAGAACATTTTTTTCCAGCATATTTTAACATAAAATGTAAAAACCAAAGCTTCAGCATGAAATTTGGAATAAACAATCAAGTGAAATTGTGTATAAAATACATCAGTTGTTTCTTAATGGGGCACGACATATTTAGTACATAACTTCATAATATATATATATATATATATATATATATAACAGTGTTGCCAAAATGAAAGTTGCAAGTGTGAAATAGTACATTCACTGTTTAAAAACACTACCAAATAGATGTTTTCCTGGTGTAGAAATCATTTAGAAGGAACAGCACAATGATTAGTTACAATTCTGTTTGTTTTCATTTCAGTTTAACATTCACTCAAAACTCACAAATTATCAAGTTATGTAGATAGGAAATAACACTATGAGGTTTTTTAATATTGTTTATTTTTTATTATTTCACTCACCTCATACTTCATAATTCATAGCAGACCCTGGGTTTCTTCACATATTTTGTGACATTGTCAATGCTGCGTCACGTTCACAACTGACGTCCAACGGCCTTCTATCCTGCAGACTGACCTCCGCGCCATCTGGTGGCCGATCGAAGAATTTCCAAATCAGTCCTCTTTCTTTATAACCGGGTATTTCAAAATTCATAGTTGTATTTTCATTCTTGCATATGTAAATTTTTTCCCAAATTGTGAGTTCCTTCGGTTTTTCCAATTGTTTATGTAATTTTGTTTTGGTTTCTATTCTATGTTTTTCTGACCAGGCATGTGCAGCTATTGCAGATTTTTCGGTTTCTCCATTTTTAACATTTCTGAGGTGTTCTTTTAATCTTGTATTTAGATTCCTTTTTGTTTTTCCTATGTATATCTTTTCACAATCTTTACAATTAATTTGATAAATTCCCGATTTTTTGCAGTCTTCAATCTTTTCATTTTTGTTGGTTTTTATTAAATTACCTAAGCTGTAATCATTTTTCGGTGCTAATTTAATGTTGAATTTTTTGAAACTTGTCAAACGAAAGGATGGTATGTGAACTTCTTGAATTTTTGCCTATATTTTTATCTGTCTGAAGAGTACTTTCATTGATGACTTTTTGTTCTTTGAATTTATTTATTTTCTTGTGTATCATTTTCTTTTGAAAACCATTATCCTTAGCAATTTGTATGGGTGTTCTTTCTCTTTATTGTAATTTTCTTTGCTCATGGGGACATTCACAAGTCTGTGTGTTAAATATTAAATACTGCCTGTTTGTGTGAAAAATGGTTAAATCCAGTAGCTTTTATATAATTGTCGATGTGAGTTTCTTTTCTGTAGATTCCAAATTCTATTTTCTTTTTTTCTTCATTCCTAATCAATTTAAGGTCTAAAAATGGTATTTCATGATTATTTTCTATTTCCATTGTAAATTTGATTGTTTTATTTTGAATATTTAACAGTTTAATGGCATCTTCTAATTGTTTCTCTTTTACTATTGCTATGATATCATCTACGTATCTTCTCCAAAATTTAAACATCAAAGGATGTGCTTTGGTTACATGACATTCAAAATTCCCCATAAACATGTCTGCTAAGAATGGTGATAATGGATTTCCCATTGCGAGTCCTGATTTTTGTCTAAAGTATTTTCCTCTAAAGGTGAAGAACATTTGATTTAAGCATAATTTTGTTAGTTTTATGTATTCTTTAACGCTATCATCATCTAATTTGTTTTCTTTCAACCATTTTTCTAAAATTTTCAAAGTTGTGTCAGTCGGTAAAAGCTACTGGATTTAACCATTTTTCACACAAACAGGCAGTATTTAATAGTTTTAACACACAGACTTGTGAATGTCCCCATGAGCAAAGAAAATTACAATAAAGAGAAAGAACACATCATACAAATTGCTAAGGATAATGGTTTTCAAAAGAAAATGATACACAAGAAAATAATAAATTCAAAGAACAAAAAGTCATCAATGAAAGTACTCTTCAGACAGATAAAAATATAGGCAAAAATTCAAGAAGTTCACATACCATCCTTTCGTATTTGACAAGTTTCAAAAAATTTTCAACAAATTCAACATTAAATTAGCACCGAAAAATGATTACAGCTTAGGTAATTTAATAAAAACCAACAAAATGAAAAGATTGAAGACTGCAAAAAATCGGGAATTTATCAAATTAATTGTAAAGATTGTGAAAAGATATACATAGGAAAAACAAAAAGGAATCTAAATACAGATTAAAAGAACACCTCAGAAATGTTAAAAATGGAGAAACCGAAAAATCTGCAATAGCTGCACATGCCTGGTCAGAAAAACATAGAATAGAAACCAAAACAAAATTACTTAAACAATTGGAAAAACCGAAGGAACTCACAATTTGGGAAAAATTTACATATGCAAGAATGAAAATACAACTATGAATTTTGAAATACCCGGTTATAAAGAAAGAGGACTGATTTGGAAATTCTTCGGTCGGCCACTAGATGGCGCGGAGGTCAGTCTGCAGGATAGAAGGCCGTTGGACGTCAGTTGTGAACGTGACGCAGCATTGACAATGTCACAAAATATGTGAAGAAACCCAGGGTCTGCTATGAATTATGAAGTATGAGGTGAGTGAAATAATAAAAAATAAACAATATCACAAATTATCGTTAAAAAAACTTTAACATTAGAAAATAAATGAAGTAATAATGTTTTATAATTTGAAGAAATTCAATGTTTTTTCTTAAAATATCACAATATATAATTTTTTTCTAAGGCGCTGATGAAATTATTAAACATAGACAAACTACTCTCGGCGCTCGGGAATTATAAGAGAAAGATTTGTGTTTAGATTGAAATGCTCAGGTAGCTCAGTTGATAAAGCATTGGCATAGAAAGGCCAAAGGTCCTGGGTTCAAACCCCATCTGAGTATATATTTTCTCTTCAAATATAGACAAACGTTTGTCACTTTGCAGCAAGTTTTTCAGTCATGTTTCTTATCAGCTGTTGTGTTGTCTTCCAGGCGAGATGACCAACATTTATGATGTCTTCCAGGCGAGATGACCAACATTTATGATGTCTTCCAGGCGAGATGACCAAAGAATAAATTTCAGAAAATTAATCACTATGGAATTTATATATATATATATGTATGACATGAAAAGAAAAAATAAATGCCCGAGTCAGGATTTGAACTCTAGTTTCTAATCTTTGTATGTTTAGCGCTCTGTATATGTATGTGTGTGTGTATATATATATATATATATATATATATAAATATGAAAGTTTTCTTGGGTTTTCCGCATCTTGGATTCAAGTTCGGCCTCTGGCCAATGATTCCGTTTCAGTATGATCCCACATGCCATTATCAAGGAATGATAAGTTCGAGTCACAGGTTTAGGTCTTATATAATAAAATACATACAGTTTTTGCTGTGGTCCATTTCTGAAGACGTACACCCATCCAAGGTTTAGTTCTTATATAGTTAAACACCAAGAATCTACAAAGAAGCAATAGAGATTGAGAAAAGGCCACATTCCATGAACACCCGAGATGATGCCCAAAGATTACCATCTACATGGAAAACTGCTCTTGCTGCCCACCATATCATCCCCAGAACAGCAAAGAAGATGTGAAGAAAACCACGGTTGGGCAACATGGAGTGTGGTCGATGCTTGGATGGGTGTACGGCTTCCGAAACGGACCGCAGCGAAAACTCTATGTATTTTATTATATAAGACCTAAACCTGTGACTCGAACTTATGATCTTCCTTCATAATGGCATGTGGGATCATGCCAAAAACATCAGAATCATTGGCCAGACGCTGAACTTGAATCCAAGATGCAGAAAACCCAAGAAAACTTTCATATTAATACTTATATCCGTGAAAATCAGCAACATATATGTGTGTATATATATATATATATATACTTACTTACTTACTTACTCACTGGCACTATCGAACCCGAAGGTTCATGGCCGCGCGGACATAAGCTCTCCATACATCCCTATCCTGAGCCAATGCTTTCCAATCATTCCCTGTATAATCTGCTTCCCTCAAATCATAGTTAATGTTGTTCTCCCACCTCATTCTTGGCCTACCAACTGGGCGTTTTCCCTCTGGCTTTCCTACAAGAAGCTTCCATGCACGTATATATATATATATATATATATATATATATATAAAATACCAGATTACGTTTATATAACATTTTGGCTAGACCAGTGTTGACCTATGGTAGTGAAGCATGGACACTAAAAAGACAACATGAAAGCAGAATAACGGCTTGTAAAATGAGATTCATGCGCAGAAAAGCGGGTTACACCAGATGGGATCGGAAAAGGAACACCGATATCTTAAGAGAAATGAAGACTATGCCAATTTTGGAATATATTAAACAGTACCAACTAAATTGGAAACACCATCTTGAAAGAATGAGTTCAAATCGGATCCCCAAAGCTGTTTATAATTATATACCAAGAGGACAAAGATCACTGGGCCGTCCTATGAAATGCTGGAGGGAAAATTTTCTATAGGATCGTAACAGGCCTTGGCCTAATACTTGGAAGGAAGAAGAAGAAGAAGAAATATATATATATTTGGAGAATGAAGAAAGCCTACAACTCAATGGTATTAATAGGCTGTTAGTTTATGCTGATGATGTATTATTGAGTGATAGCAAGGAGATACTAAAGGCCAACACACACACACACACTATTGAGTAACAGTGAGAAATTGGGACTGGAAGTAAACATTAATAAAACTAAATGTGTGTTCACACATAGAAATACTTTATACACCGGTAATGGAAATGGACAACTAATGACAAATGAGGGAAATTTTGAAGAAGTGGCTGAATTCAAATACCTAGGAACAATAATTACAAATAGGAATGAGATGCACAAAGAAATTAAACATAGGCTCAATTCTGGAAATGCGTGCTATTATGCATTACAGAGACTCTTGTCGTCCCAACTTCTATCAAAAAAGTTAAACTGAAAATATATAAAACAGTTATTCTCCCAGTTACATTACATGAATATGAAACATGGACTCTTACTTTAAGGGAGGATTGAAAATAAAGTAGGAATATTTTTGGACCAAAGAGAGATGAACAGACAAGTGAATGGAGAGACTACATGATCATTATAGGAAGTCAGATATAAGAAACAGTTAAGTCTCAGACTGAGATGGGAGGTCATGTGGCATGAATAGGGAAAGAAAGAATTACATGGAAGCTTCTTGTAGGAAAACAAGAAGGAAAACGTCCAGTTGGTAGACCAAGAATGAGGTGGAAGGTGGGGTTACGTTGCCCCGATGATATGATGGGTGATGATGATGATAATGGTGCGCCAGGAGAGTCCCTACTCCTAAGCTTAACCTAAGATGAATATCAATGATGATGATTGCGATGGCCATGTGATTTCGGGGACCGTTTGGGCCTTAAAGTTTTCCTGACATTTGTCTTACAGGTGAGGAAAAACCCCGATAAAAACCTCACCCAGAAAAACTGTCCCGACCGGGGATCAAACCCAGGCCCGCTGCATGACAAGGCAGCACACTACCCCGAAACCACAGCGGTGGACTAGTTGTAATTATTGATTAGGTATATTTTAGAATATTCTGTATGTTTTGAATATTAATATTTTCATTCACGAAGAATGACAAGTATATTCAGAAGACATTTTTAATTTAATGAAGGGAACTACTTTTTAGCATACTTATTGCTTCTACAACATTCCTTAACCAATGAAAAGTAAGCAGGTCACATGGTTTTGTTTTGATGAGGATCACTTTAAGAGCAAACAGGTTATACCTCCGTGATCAACATATGGATGTGAGGCCAGCAGCAAACTTAGGCTAAGGGCCTTCTAGACCTGTCAATTCATTAATTTTTTTTCTAAGAGAGAAAAAAGAGAATCAATTATTCACACCTCATTTACAAGCTCGTAAGCTCGCTCTCTCTTGGTCTGCTTTCGAAGATCTGTCCTCATCCTCAGCCAGAAATCAACTGTTGAATTTCCATTGGAACATGTGGACATCCTCTTCGGCTGGTGTTTGGCAGATGAACCTCATGATCGAATCCTTATCCTTGTAATATCCATTAATAAAATATTTTTTATTATCCTAAGATGAATATGAATGATGATGATTGCGATGGCCATATGATTTCGGGGACCGTTTGGGCCTTAAAGTTTTCCTGACATTTGTCTTACAGATGAGGAAACCTCCCGATAAAAACCTCACCCAGAAAACTGTCCCGACCGGGGATCGAAGCCGGGCCACCTACATGACAAGGCAGCACGCTACCTCGAGACCACAGCGGTGGACAACAAGTCTTAACTGTTCTTATTATATCAGGTTTCCTATAAAGATCGTGTAGATCATTGTAATATAGTCTTCCCCATTCGCCTGCCTGTTCAACTCTCTTTGATCCAAAAATTCTAAGAAATGTATTCTCAAATACTCACAATATTTTCTGCTGGCCGATAGCGAGGAGATACTAAAGGCCAACACGCACACACTACTGAATAACACTAAGAAATTGGGACTGGAAGTAAATGTCAATAAAACTAAATATATGGTCACACATAAAAATACATTATATAATGGAAATGGACAGCTAATGACAAATGAGAGAAATTTTGAGGAAGTGGCTGAATTCAAATACCTAGGAACAATAATCACAAACAGGAATGAGATGCACAAAGAAATTAAACATAGGCTCAATTCTGGAAATGCATGTTATTACGCTTTACAGAGATCTTGACTTCCCAACTCCTTTCAAAAAACGTTATTAACTGAAAATATATAAAACTATTATTCTACCAGTTATATTATATGGATGCGAAACATGGACTCTTACTTTAAGGCAGGAAAGGAGATTACGAGTATTTCGGAATAAAGTTCTTAGGAAAATGTTTGGACCCAAGAGAGATGATAGACAGGTGAATGGAGAAGACTGCATAACAGTGAATTACATGGTCTTTATAGGAAGCCAGATATAATAAGAACAGTTAAGTCTCGTATACTGCGATGGGCAGGACATGTGGCACGAATGGGGAATGAAAGACGTGCATGGAAGATTCTTGTAGGAAAACCAGAGGGAAAACGCCCAGTTGGTAGACCAAGAATGAAGTGGGAGAATAACATTAACTATGATTTGAGGGAAATAGATTATACAGGGGATGATTGGAAAACATTGGCTCAGGATAGGGGTATATGGAGAGCTTATGTCCGCGCGGCCATGAACCTACTGGTTCGTTAGTGCCAGTGAGTTAGTTATAAGAGTCCATTTTTCACATCCTTATAACTGGGAGAATAAAAAAACAAGAAGAGATAAGACACAAAATTATGAAATAGGCGAGACAACGGATAAAGAGAAAATAATTTTAAATGTCTCAAGGCACAAGGAAAATGGCCATGAGGAAGATAGATAAACCAACTTACAAGAGAGGGGATGCACATGTGAAGAAAAGCACGGGAGGATGGAGACAAATGAAGGAATATTTGGAATCGACCTTCCAAAAGGAGAACATAATAAGAGGTTGAATAATAGTTGTCAGGACTCCTTGCATAAAATAATAATGACATTACCGGTACTTATTTACTTACTTACTTACTCATTGGCAATATCGAACCCGTAGGTTCATGGCCTCGCGGACATAAGCTCTCCATATATCCCTATCCTGAGCTAATGCTTTCCAATCATTCCCTGTATAATCTACTTCCCTCAAATCATAGTTAATGTTATTCTCCCACCTCATTCTTGGTCTACCAACTGGGCGTTTTCCCTCTGGCTTTCCTACAAGAAGCTTCCATGCAAGTCTTTCATTCCCCATACGTGCAACATATCCTGCCCATCGCAGCCTACGAGACTTAACTGTTCTTATTATATCTGGCTTCCTATAAAGACCATGTAGTTCACTGTTATGTAGTCTTCTCCATTCACCTGTCTGTTCATCTCTCTTTGGTCCAAAATTTTTCCTAAGTACTTTATTTTCAAATACTCGTAATCTCCTTTCCTCCCTTAAAGTAAGAGTACATGTTTCGCACCCATATAATATAACTGGTAGAATAATAGTTTTATATATTTTCAGTTTAACGTTTTTTGAAAGGAGTTGGGACATCAAGAGTCTCTGCAATGCATAATAGCACGCATTTCCAGAATTGAGCCTATGTTTAATTTCTTTGTGCATCTCATTCCTATTTGTGATTATTGTTAATAGTCTTCCCCATTCACCTGCCTGTTCAACTCTCTTTGATCCTAGGTATTTGAATTCAGCCACTTCCTCAAAATTTCCCTCATTTGTCATTAGCTGTCCATTTCCATTATATAATGTATTTCTACGTGTGACCATATATTTAGTTTTATTGATATTTATTTCCAGTCCTAATTTCTTAGTGTTACTCAATAGTGTGTGCGTGTTGTCCTTCAGTATCTCCTCGCCATCGGTCAATAGTACTACATCGTCAGCATAAACTAACAGCTTATTAATACTGGCATTACAACAACAAAAAATGATGGAAGGACTTTTCATGGAAATAATCGCATATGGCAACTTGTACAAGTGAGTTTCACTCGACTTGCGGCCACTAGCATGAGCAACGCGAGTTGATGACTCACTTTTCCCGCTATCGGCCGCAGGTCGAGGGAAACTCGTTGTATTAATAAAACAACAAGATTAAAAATTATAATTTATTTACAATTGATAATATATCCATATATAAAAGATGCAGAAAAAAACAAGTAAATACATTTTTTCTATAAAATATAGAATATTAATTATATGACATAACTCCTGTATGCCAAAAATTTGAAGGTAAATAAACCCATGAGTAAACTGTTTCACAGCTCTAAAATATAGTCCTTTCCACGGAGAATTCCATGGCACTTCAAACTCCATTTAAAAAAATGACTTAACGTGCATATTTCCCTGTACCCTTGTTATTCATTTGTTACAAACAACAAATGTGATTTGTATGTGAATCCAGTGATAGGAACACAAATAACTATTTTTTTTATTGTGCTCTAGCTAATACCCGTCGTGCGCTGTTATGCCTAAAAAAAGATTATGCGTTTTTATGATAAGTTGAATAAGTAAAAGAAAAATAATTATAAATTTATATCGTAATTATTTTTAGATACCCCGTGCTGATTACCCGGCGTTGCTCGGAAATCCACTTATCCCAATCTTCTTGGCATAAATGAGCTAAAAGACGAAAATTAACGTGTATTTGTAAAAGGAAAAATGTATATCGTAATTATTTTTAGATACCCTGTACTGATTATCCGGCGTTGCCCGGGAATCTAGATATCCCGATCTTCTCGGCATAAATGAGCTGAAAGAAGAAAATTATGTTTCTGTGTTTAAGTAAAAGGAAACATTTTTATCGTAATTATTTTTAGATACCCCGTGCTCATTACCCGGCGTTGCTCGGGAATCTAGCTATTCCGCTCTTCTAGGCATAAATGAGCTGAAAGACGAAAATTAATGTGTTTTTGTGTTTAAGTAAAAGCAAAAATTTATATCATAATTATTTTAGATACAGTAACACAATAAATGTAACATCCACTATATCGTTGTTACTGAGACAATTGTAATAATCTTGCGCCTAGTCAGTTTGGAAAAAATAGGATTGACTTTGTTTACAGCAGTTACATCTAGTGGACACCCTCCCTCTACATAATATAATTATACATTTAAATTGACGAAATAATGAAGTATATTAAATAACAGAATTGAATAGAAATTAATAGACAATAAAAGGAAACGATTTTGTTCATAAAAATCCCTTTTTTTTGCATTAATTTGTTATATTTAAACTATGACACAATAAATGGAACAGCCATTACACCCTTCTTACCGAGACAGTTACAGACTTACGCCTATGTTTTGTAATCGGTTTGGAAAATATAATTACTTTGTTTACAGCAGTTACATCTAGTGGACACCTTCCCTCTACATAATATAAACTATAGGTAATATTTGACGAAATTATTAAGTATATAAAATAATAGAATTGAATAGATATTAATAGATGATAAAAAGAAAAGTTTGTATTTATTAAAAACAGATTTTTACGTTAATTTGTTATATGTGAACTATAACACAATAAATGGAACAGCCATCACACCCTTCTCGCCGAAACAGTACTGTTATCAGTTTGGCAAACTGTTTGTTTACAGCAGTTATAACTAGTAGACACCTCCCCTGTACGTGATATAATATTAAATAATATTTGATGAAATTATGAAGTATATAAAATTACAGAATTGAATAGAGATGAATACTTAATAAAATAAATAGTTTTTATTAAAAAAGAAAGATGTTTACGTCAATTTGCTATATTTAAACTATGACACGATAAACGGAACAGCCATGGCGTCGTTTTAACCGAGAGAGTGTCAGTGCAGATAATATAAAATTTGCAGAAGCTATTTGTGATTATTGTTCCTAAGTATTCGAATTCAGCCACTTCCTCAAAATGTCCCTCATTTGTTATTAGCTGTCCATTTCTATTATATAATGTAACTTATTTCTGTGTGTGACCACATTAAAGTTGTACAATATTCGACATTGTTCAACTTATTAAAATAATTATTTCCCTACAGATGTCATGAATGGCATGAGACATTTAGTAGGCAATTAAAGTATTATTAGGATGATGAAGGTCAGTAAATTTTTCCTTAGAGACCTCTTTATTTAGGCTTAAGTTTCTTTTACGAGTCTAAAAATCTTCAGGCTTGGGACCCACGGCTTAAAGTACATCCCGAGTATTTGCTCCTTGGAGAATGCCTAAACACATGTGAAAGATCATCACATGGTTGCCAAATTAATAATTTAGTCGACGACCGCTGAAGTTTTCGGTTTTAAAATCACAATGTTTGCCTTCTCTCTATTATCAGCCTCACTGCACTTTTATTACCCATTCATGTCGAATGTCCTGCCCATTACAGTATACAAGTCTTAACTGTTCTTATTATATCAGATTTCCTATAAAGATCATGTAGATCATTGTTATATAGTCTTCCCCATTCGTCTGTCTGTTCAACTCTCTTTGATCCAAAAATTCTAAGAAATGTATTCTCAAATACTCGCAATATTTTCTCCTCCCATAAGAGTCCATTTTTCACATCCTTATAACTGGGAAAATAAAAACAAGAAGCGATAAGACACAAAATTATGAAATTAGAGAGACAACGGGTAAAGAGAAAATAATTTTAAATGTCTCAAGGCACAATGAAAATGACCATGAGGAAGATGGATAAACCAACTTACAAGAGAGGGGGTACACATGTGAAGAAAAGCACGGGAGGATGGAGACAAATGAAGCAATATTTGGAATCGACCTTCCAAAAGGAGAACATGATAAGAGGTTGAATAATATTTGATCAGGACTCCTTGCATAAAATAATACTGACATTACAACAACAAAAAATGATGGAAGGATTTTTCATGGAAATAATCGCATATGACATTTTGTACAAGTGAGTTTCACTCGACTTGCGGCCACTAGCATGGGTAACGTGAGTTGATGACTCAATACTTTCAGTCACTTTTCCCGCTATCGGCCGCAGGTCGAGTGAAACTCGCTGTATTAATAAAACAACAAGATTAAAAATTATAGTTTATTTACAATTGATAATATATCCATATATAAAAGATACAGAAAAAACAAGTAAATACATTTTTTCTATAAAATATAGAATATTAATTATATGACGTAACTCCTGTATGCCAAAAATTTGAAGGTAAATAAACCCATGAGTAAACTGTTTCACAACTCTAAAATATAGTCATTTCCACGGAGAATTCCATGGCACTTCAAACTCCATTTAAAAAATGACTTAACGTGCATATTTCCCTGTACCCTTGTTATTCATTTGTTACAAACAACAAATGTGATTTGTATGTGAATCCAGTGATAGGAACACAAATAACTATTTTTTTTATTGTGCTCTAGCTAATACCCGTCGTGCGCTGTTATGCCTAAAAAAAGATTATGCGTTTTTATGATAAGTTGAATAAGTAAAAGAAAAATAATTATAAATTTATATCGTAATTATTTTTAGATACCCCGTGCTGATTACCCGGTGTTGCCCAGAAATCTACTTATCCCAATCTTCTTGGCATAAATGAGCTAAAAGACGAAAATTAATGTGTTTTTGTAAAAGGAAAAATCTATATCGTAATTATTTTTAGATGCCCCGTACTGATTATCCGGCGTTGCCCGGGAATCTAGTTATCCCGATCTTCTCGGCATAAATGAGCTGAAAGACGAAAATTAATATGTTTCTGTGTTTAAGTAAAAGGAAACATTTTTATCGTAATTATTTTTAGATACCCCGTGCTCATTACCCGGCGTTGCCCGGGAATCTAGCTATTCCGCTCTTCTAGGCATAAATGAGCTGAAAGACGAAAATTAATGTGTTTTTGTGTTTAAGTAAAAGCAAAAATTTATATCATAATTATTTTAGAGACAGTAACACAATAAATGGAACAGCCACTATGTCGTTGTTACTGAGACAATTGTAATAATTTTGCGCCTAGTCAGTTTGGAAAATAGGATTGACTTTGTTTACAGCAGTTACATCTAGTGGACACCCTCCCTCTACATAATATAATTATACATTTAAATTGACGAAATAATGAAGTATATTAAATAATAGAATTGAATAGAAATTAATAGACAATAAAAGGAAACGATTTTATTCATAAAAACCTTTTTTTTTTTTTTGCATTAATTTGTTATATTTAAACTACGACACAATAAATGGAACAGCCTTCTTACCGAGACAGTTACAGACTTACGCCGATGTTTTGTAATCAGTTTGGAAAATATAATTACTTTGTTTACAGCAGTTACATCTAGTGGACACCTTCCCTCTACATAATATAAATATAGGTAATTTTTGACGAAATTATGAAGTATATAAAGTAATAGAACTGAATAGACATTAATAGATGATAAAAGGAAAAGTTTTTATTTATTAAAAACAGATTTTTACGTTAATTTGTTATATGTAAACTATAACACAATAAATGGAACAGCCATTACACCCTTCTTACCGAGACATTACAGACTTAAGCCTATGTTTTGTAATCAGTTTGGAGAATATAATTACTTTGTTTACAGCAGTTACATTTAGTGGACACCTTCCCTCTACATAATATAACTATAGGTAATATTTGACGAAATTATGAAGTATATAAAATAATAGAATTGAATAACATTAATAGTTGATAAAAAGAAAAGTTATTATTTATTAAAAACAGATTTTTACGTTAATTTGTTATATGTGAACTATAACACAATAAATGGAACAGCCATTACACCCTTCTCGCCGAAACAGTTACAGACTTTCACCTACGTATTGTTATCAGTTTGGCAAACTGTTTGTTTACAGCAGTTATAACTAGTAGACACCTTCCCTGTACGTGATATAATATTACATACTATTTTATGAAATTATGAAGTATATAAAATAACAGAATTGAATAGAGATGAATACTTCATAAAAGGAAAAGCTTTTATTAAAAAAAAACAGATTTTTACGTCAATTTGTTATATTTAAACTATGACACGATAAACGGAACAGCCATGGCGTCGTTTTAACCGAGAGAGTGTCAGTGCAGATAATATAAAATTTGCAGAAGCTTTTTAACTTAAACTGCATAAAGTTGGTTGCGAATTTTGTAAACTTCATACCGGTAAATATTTAGTCCTAATATTTGGTAATACGTTAATATTATTTTAGCTTGTATAGGCCCTATTAGGCATTTGTATGCTTAGCTTACAGTGAATATATAGGCCTAATTATCATGGGCGTAGCCAGCATTGGATTAAGGGGGTTGCATTTTTTTTTTTTTCGTCTTTATACCTTCCGGGTACAAACGAACAAATACAAAATAGTACCTTTATTTTTTAAACTAAGTCCACCGCTGTGGTCTCGAGGTAGCGTGCTGCCATATCACGCAGCGGGCCCGGATTCGATCTCCGATCGGGACAAGTTTTCCGGGTGATGGTTTTTTCGGGGTTTTTCCTCACTTGTAAGACAAATTTCAGGAAACTTTAAGGCCAAAACGGTCCCCGAACATCATCTGGCCATCATTATCATTATTAAGTTTAGCATTAAAGTCTCTCCTGGCGCATCATTACTATCATCATCACTTATCCTATGTCATCGGGACAGCGTAACTCCGCCTTCCAGGCGCCCCAAACTCGGAAGTGGGTTACAATAATGCCATGTCCGAAGAGATTTCCAGAATGTCGAAATGGCAATGTGATGACATTAAAAAAAAATGAAACGAACCTCAATATATTTCGGAAGAAAACTACAGCGCTATTGAAGAGGAAATATGAAGAATAATACTTACTTACTTACTCACTGGCACTATCGAACCCGTAGGTTCATGGCCGCGCAGACATAAGCTCTCCATACATCCCTATCCTGAGCTAATGCTTTCCAATCATCCCCTGTATAATCTACTTCCCTCAAATCATAGTTAATGTTATTCTCCCACCTCATTCTTGGTCTACCAACTGGGCGTTTTCCCTCTGGCTTTCCTACAAGAAGCTTCTATGCAAGTCTATCATTCCCCATACGTGCAACATGTACTGCCCATCGCAGTCTACGAGACTTAACTGTTCTTATTATATCACTCCATGTCATATACCATCTCCACTTCTCGCAACTGGAATTCCCTACCACAAGAAATAAGGGGCTGCCGGACATTGGCATATTTTAAAAGAAATCTAAATTTATATTTACTCTAAACTCGACTTCATTATTATCCAGTGTAAGATATATATATATATATATATATATATATATATATATATATATATATTAATTGGTGTTTCCCGTATAATGTATCATATTTATATTATTATTATTATTATTATTATTATTATTATTATCGTATCATTATTGTTATTACCCTATAAAATGTTGTTTGTACATGACATTTACATTGTTACATTTATTGTATCTTGAACTGTTTATAATTAGTATAGTGTATATCTATATTTGTCGAATATTTATTTGTATTTGTACTGGTTGAGTGGAAGAGAGGGCCTTATGGCCTTAACTCTGCCAGAATAAATAAAGTATTATTATTATTATTATTATTATTATTATTATTATTATTATTATTATTATTATTATTATCTGGCTTCCTATAAAGATCATGTAATTCACTGTTATGCAGTCTTCTCCATTCACCTGTTTGTTCATCTCTCTTTGGTCCAAAAATTTTCCTAAGTACTTTATTCTCAAATACTTGTAATCTCCTTTCATCCCTTAAAGTAAGAGTCCGTGTTTCGCATCCATATAATATAACTGGTAGAATAATAGTTTTATATATTTTCAGTTTAACGTTTTTGAAAGGAGTTGGGACATCAAGAGTCTCTGCAATGCATAAAGCACGCATTTCCAGAATTGAACCTATGTTTAATTTCTTTGAGCATCTCATTCCTATTTGTGATTATTGTTCGTAGGTATTTGAATTCAGCCACTTCCTCGAAATTTCCCTCATTTGTCATTAACTGCCCATTTCCATTATATACTGTATTTCTACGTGTGGCCATATATTTAGTTTTATTTTGATATTACTTCCAGTCCTAATTTCTTAGTGTTACTCAATAGTGTGCGTGTTGTCCTTTAGTACGAGTATCTCCTCGCTATCGCCCAATAGTACTACATCATCAGCATAAATTAACAGCTTATTAATACCATTGAGTTGTAAGCCTTCCTCATTCTCTAAAGATTTAATGGCATGCTCTAGTACAAAATGAAATAGTAGAGGAGATAGTGCATTTCCTTGCTTCAACCCATTCTGTATTTCAAAAGTGTCCGAAAACTGTTTGCCTACATGCACCCTACTCTTTGTGCCATTTAGACACATTCGTATAAGTCTAACTAACTTTTTAGGAATTCCGAACTCCAACAGGATACTATATAACTTCTCCCTCTTAATTGAATATGAAGAATAATAGTGAAATAATTCCAGAATTTTTAGGCTTGGGGAATTTAACTTTTGTCAAGATTACTTCTTAATTGTTATATTTAACTGTATTGAAAACTATTAACTACATTTTGGCTACCAATAAAGTACAACTACACACACGGTCCGACTCTCCTTTTCGTTTGAGAAAAAAATTAACTACTTTTGTTTGAACTTTTCAATATCATTTTAATAATAACAGAGGACGAACTACAAAGAATGCTATATAAACTAAATGAAATATCAAAAAAATACAACATGGAAATATCCCCCACAAAAATAAAAAACAATGGCCTTCAAGGGTATTCATCCAGTTCGGACAAAGATAATATTAGGAAATAAACCAATAGAACAAGTAGTAAGATGTAACTTGCTAGGTTGCGAAATTTCATGCACAGCGGAAACAGATGTAAATAACAAACTAAATAAGTTTAGTTATATAACAGGAACACTAAAAAGAACTTTGAAAAATAAAGCCAGGAAAGACTCTAATGAAATTGTACAAGACAATGGCAGTGCCTATTATTACTTATGGATCTGAAACATGGACAGTGACACACAACAATCTGCCAGAATACAAGCTGCTGAAATGAGATTCCTCAGACCAATAGCGGGATATCAAAGAACAGACAAAAAACATAACACAGAAATAAGACAACTAAAAGTAGAGGAATTAAACACAACAGTAGAGAAATACAGAACAAACTGGAAAGAACACTTGGCAAGGATGACTGAGAATAGAATATCAAAAGCAGCATATAACTATTCACCACGAGGAAGAAGAAGTTTGGGAAGACCAAGGAAATGATGGAAAGAACAGCAATTTGGAGCCGGAACAGGCTAGAAAATAAGCCTAAACCGTGAAGAAGAAGAAGGAATAAGTTTTTAGTACAGACTAAGCATACATGGGCGATTTTCTTTCATTGTAGATCAGTACCATGTGTTACCTCTTCTTAGGGTGCTAAAAGTGCGTTCAATCGACGCCGTAGTGCATGGTAAAGGCAGGCATATTACAATTGTTTTTTTGATGGATGGAAAAAAATCGCACTCGTCCACAATGTTAACAAAATTATCTTATTTATCCTTATACGTCCCATATGGGAACATGAGTGCTCCCTAGAGGGAGTTTCTTAACTAGGCTAATTTAGTTACGCTTATTCCCCCACATATATCAACGAGGGATATGTAATATTAATAATTAGGTATATACTAAAAGTTAAGATAGTAACACAGTATAGGCCTATATTACTGAATCTTTTGTATGTGTAACTAAGACAAAAGATAGTCAGAAGTCTTACTTCTTATTATGCTAGTTATGCTATGTTCCAAAATTAACTTTTAGCACATAAAAATCCTCGCCTTAATAATAATAATAATAATAATAATAATAATAATATATCCATCCATCCATCCATCTATAGTAATTCTGCCCGAGGACAGGTCTGTCACTGCAATCATAGCATTTTCATGCTATGCTTTGCAACTTTACTCGGGAATTATAGGCGTGGTAGCTTCTCATTGCTATCCACACCGGTGAAGGATGATGATGATAATGATGGCCGGATGATTTTCGGGGACCGTTGGGCGCTAAGCTTCCTGACATTTGTCTTACAGGTGAGGAAAAATCCCGAAAAAAACCTCATCCAGATGCCTGTCCCGACCGGAAATTGAACCCGGGCCTGCTACGTGACAAGGCAGTAGCCTACGCTACCTCAAGACCACAGCGGTGGATATATATTTCCTGTTTTAACAATGTTGACACATTTTTCCGGCACCAGTGATTTGTATTTAATTTCGTTTTATAATTTTCTTTCATTCATCTCTATTATAATACAATTCTTCCTCTATTTCCCAGTCCTTCAAAGTTTTTCTAATCCTTTGGATCCACATGAGATTTGGTTATTATTATTATTATTATTATTATTATTATTATTATTATTATTATTATTATTATTATTTGCTAATTATTCATCCTCCATTCGCTTGAGATGCCCGTATCATTTTTGTTGCTTTTCTTGGATAAATTAATAATAATAATAATAATAATAATAATAATAATAATAATAATAATAATAATAATAATAATAATAATAATAATAATAATAATAATGCTTCTTCTTCCTACCAAGTATTAGGCCAAGGCCTGCTACAATCCTATAGAAAATTTTCCCTCCAGCGTTTCATAGGACGGCCCAGAGATCTTCGTCCTCTTGGTATATAATTATGAACAGCTTTGGGGATCCGATTTGAACTCATTCTTTCCAGATGGTGTTTCCAATTTAGTTGGTACTGTTCAATATATTCCAATTATTATTATTATTATTATTATTATTATTATTATTATTATTATTATTATTATTATTATTATTATTATATTGCACAATAGTGTTTCTCCTTCAACTCAAGTGATTTGTCTCCAGAGGTTCCTATCTAAAGCATCTTCTTTCCTCAAATCTCTAAGGTCCCCATACTTATCCTTGCTCCATTTAAAAATTAGTCTAAAATCAAAACAAAATATGGTGTGAGATTTTATTTTTATTAATAAATACTTTGGGAAAACTATTATAATTGTGGTATAGTAAACGCCAAAATAACGACTGAGCTACCGAGATTAAGAAAAATATTAATTTTCTGAACCCAACAGATCACGCTGTTGAAATTTGTCGGTAATACAGCAATCTGTAAATTGTTAGTTCCTACTGCCAGTCGCCAGATGTCTCTGGAAACATTACAGTTTAATCCAGCTCTCTATGTTATGCTACGGTTTATTATACAGCGTGTCGCGCCCGTCGTGACGCGAATTCGCGTTTCGCTCGGCGTGAGGCTGGTTTCGCATGGAGCGTATACGCTACAGCGCATATGTTTATGTAATTGTCGCCAGATGGCACCACATATATGGAAAATCAAAATGACCAACGTTAATAATAAATTTCCAAATGTGTTTAAAAAAACTAATGTATACAAACCTGTCCCTGCATAACCTAATAAAATAAATTACATACATACTATTTAGTAAACTATAAACTAATCTGATGTACACTAAACTGACCCATCGGAATCTAACAAAATGAAGTGATTGAACATTTATTTCTTAAAATATGGTTTGGAATTAAATGCAAATGTTGGTCATTCACACATATGTCCTGCCATCTGGTAGATTTAACATTATGAGCGTTCACGTATGCCAACTTCAATTCTAATAAAGAACTTTGAAAATAAATTGAGAGGAAAAGTCATAATTTGTCTACATAGATAAACATATTAAAATTCTTCATAAAAAAAGTTTCACGAGTCGTTGCAAAACGATTAAAATAGTTCGAAATATTAGTAAAGACAGAAAAAGTTCCTAGAGCAACAGCATCATATGAATGTTGTATGGAAAATTATAGAATAAATGATTCTTTAGTTCTTAAATAAACATATCGTTGATGAATATACCAAATTTTAGAATTCTTCAGATTTTCGTCTGAGCAGTTTTATCAGGTTTTGAATTTAATAGAAGACGAAATTTATGCACATCCATAATATCCCCGAGATACAATATTTACAGCTTTTATTTATCTCTTGACTAAGTTCAAGCCACAATACTTTTTTCTGTAGATCTCTGTACTCCTTCATGCTCATATTGTATAATCGGTTCTCTATGGTATAAAACATATATAGAACTCGATGGTTTGCAACAAAACTATCTAACTTTCGTCGTTAAAATTGGAAAGTTATAAAACAAGACTGTATTTCCGACATTTTGTTATACAATCTTTGTTTTTAGCAATTACACCAATGAGTACGGGTAATATCTTCTATATTCTTTGTTTGCGCTGGCAAATTGCGTCCTGGATTCAAGAGATTCCAAAACACGACGCGACATGTCAGCGCAAATTTTTTTTGCGCCAGCAATTTGCGTTGTAGATAAACCACTTCCATTATTTTAAATACATGGGGAGCAATTTTTGCGCTGGCGCGTTGCGTCATAGATAAACCACAGCATAACTGTCTGTACCATGTCTGTACCTAGCATGACGTCGACATCGGTATAGAGAAACCACTGCCTGACCGATATTCGGTTTACAGGTAGGTGCCAACGTCGTTTTTTTCTAAAAAAAGTTAGAAATCCACCCATGGTGTTCATACTGGATGCATAAAAGAGTGAAATTTGAACTTTGCTCTTTCCAGGAACGTTGGAATTGTGTTTCAATTTTTTGTAGTTTGGAAGAAATAAATGAAGCCTGACCCTTCTTTCTGAATAGCCCTATATTTTAAAAATTATTTTAATTTTAATCCTATAGGCCTATTTCTTTCCAATTAATAACACCATTAACTTGTATTATTTTTCCTCTGAATTTGCCGTAATGTAAGTCTTAAGTATCACTTTCAAGGCCGGCGCTATATAGGCCTATATAAAAAATACGAGTACTGTCTGCTAAATTAAAAAAAAAGTATGTATTTATGAGATAAATAAATTACATGCCTAAATTAACTGAATAGCTGATTTGTTGACATCAGTTGTTTAACAGGCACTATAGCACGCAGTACGATGTGTATCATCTGAGGGACAGTTGCAAAATTTTACAAAAAAATACAGTATTTGGTTACCAATATCAAACAATGTCGTTCATTAAGTCAAAACAATGGTGGTCGAATTCTAACAACTGATCAACAATGTTAACTTTGATAAGCAGTTCTCGATAATCAGTTCTGAACAATTATCTGTTATTATTAAAGTTTAACATTATAAAATTAACAAAAATAATATCAAATCCATATCTTGACGAAATAGCCACATGGCCGCCGAAAACCATATATTCCCTTTACGTTCTCCCGCAGTTCCCTAGCTTGTCGTGCATTCTTTCCAAAAATCGGAACTTTTTTAAAACGCCGCGGGGCAAAGTGTTAAAAATCGGGACTGTCCCACCAAAATCGGGACGTATGGTCACCTTACCTATAATGCATAATAACATGCATTTCCAGAATTGAGTGTATGTTTAATTTCTTTGTGCATCCCATTCTTATTTGTAATGATTGCTCCGGGAAAAGTCCACTATTTGTCTGCCAAGAATTCTTCTAAGTTCTACAGAATCGCAGTGACTGCTCATACGGTATTAGAAAATAAGCTATGGGATACATTAATTGAAATGGGCTTCCTAAAACATGTAATAGACAATTTAATTAGTATATATTACGAAACAAATATAAGAATTGGATTAGGAAATGGAAGACTATCTAAAAATTATTTATCAATCAAGGAATAAGACATGGTTGTCGTTTATCTCCGTTACTTTAATCTTTATACGGACGATATATTAATACATACATACATACATACATACATACATACATACATACATACATACATACATACATACATACATACATACATACATACATACATACATACATACATACATACATACATACATACATACATACATACATACATACATACATACATACATAGGGCCTACATACATAGTATTCTGCCCAAGAGCAGGTCTTTCACTGCAAACTCAGCATTATCCACTTTTTTCCTTAACTCAATCTTCCTTTTTTGTATCCGCATATAAACCGTTTATTTTATAAAGATGAAAGGTTCGTGCGAATAGGTATTATTCTTTGCTATAATCGGAGATCGATTTTGTTCTTTCACGGCACTCAGTGATATGATATTGGTTGCATCTCTGCTCGCACAATTCACACATACATTCGTCGTTCGGGGTATGGAATGTCTTGTTCTTACATATTTTGTAGTGGAAGCCGTGTATGGCTCTATAGTCTTGTAATGGTGTGCCTCTGCTTCTGATTCTCTTTGGTCCAGTTGCGGTCGATCATTGCAGTCGTCCCATAGAAGTCGATGTCTTCGCTCTTTTCTTTCTTCTCCGTTATTTTAATATTGTCTATCATCTGATGTCTTTTTCTGCCTCTAACCTTCTTCCCGTTGACCATTCCTTCTAGGGCATCCGTCAGCAGAAGTTTATTCTTCAAGTTGATATGATAATGATAGCCAGATGGTGTTCGGGGACCGTTTGGGACTTAAATTTTCATGACATTTGATTTACAGGCGACGAAAAAAAAAAAAAAAGAAACGAAAAAACCTCCCCAACGAAACTTTTGCCAATTAGGGAAGGAACCCGGCTTCCGCTGCATGACAAGGCAAATCGCTACCTCGACACCACAGCGGTGACTCCTGCTATAAGATACAATGCTAGTGTTCTGCCCAAGAGCAGGTCTTTCACTGCAAACTCAGCATTCTCCACTCTTTCCTTAACTCATCCTTCCTTTTTTGTATCCGCATACAAATCATTTATTTTAATACTATCATCTGATGTATTTTTCTAGCTCTAACCTTTTCGTTCACCATTCCTTCTAGAGCATCCGTCAGCAGGAAGTTTCCTCTTAGCCAGTGGACATTCCAATTCCTTTTCCTCTTCTCTTTATGAGTTCCAGCATTGTTTTCCTTCACTCATTCTGTCTAGCACATCTTTATTTATTTTATTTTGTCTGTCCATATTATACGCTCCGCCCTTCTCGACATCCACATCTTAAAAGCTTCCAGTCGCTTTTCCTCATTCCGTCGTAACGTCTCAAATTCATACAAGTATTAAATTAAATTAAATTAAATTAAATAAATTAAATTAAATTAAATTAAATTAACCATTGATTTAAAAATTAAAACTATGCTTTTTGCTGATGATATGCTCATTATACAAGAACGGGAATATTATCTTGGGCACAAGAAAGCATTTTGAACTTTAGAAATTGAGTGATAGTTTTGGCATAGATTAAAGGAATCCCTGGTTATGGCACAGATTGGTTATGGCAGGGATTAGTTTTGATTGTCCGTCGCCGTGGCGTAGTCGGCAGAGTCCCTATCTTCCACTCCGGCGACCCGGGTTCGATTCCTGGCGGGGTAGGGGATTTTAAATCTCCACCCTGGATCTGGGTGTGTGTGTCCTGTCTTTGTGTCTATGTGAGGATAAAATAAAGTTGACAAAACAGGTAAAACAAAAAAGGAAAAAAGGTAAAACAATAAGGAAAAACAGTATAAACGAAAAGAAAAAAAAAACAGTGTGCAGTACGTTCTAGCGGTAAAGCATGTCAACTTTGGAAATTTAAGTCCGTCGCCGTGGCGTAGTCGGTAGAGTCCCTACCTTCTACTCCGGCGACCCGGGTTCGATTCGTGGCGGGGTAGGGGATTTTAAATCTCCACCGGGTGTGTGTGTCCTGTCTTTGTGTCTACGTGAGAATAAAAGAAAGTTAACAAAACAGGTAAAACAAAAAAAAAAAAGGAAAAACAATATAAACGAAAAAAAAAAAGATCTATGGGTTATGGTTTTAAGATATCAATACCTATCATAAGGAGGTACCTACATAGGTGTTTACGCTATAAAATAGCAGTTCTAGCTAATAAACATGTCATTTTATATGAGATTGATTTATTAGTTAATTATTTTGAAATAAATAATTAAGTTAAATAATTAAGTTAAATATTTTCACCTACAACTTTTACAAGAAACTTAGTGCCCGATTTATGATAAAAGTACTTCATGGAACTTATAATTAACATCCAATTATTTAATAAAGTTAGGGGGTGAACTCAATTACTGGAACATCGACTAGCTGATATGCTATAGAACCATCCCCTTTTAATGAAAATTGTTTGTATTTGTTACAGACGGCATCTGATCTGTCACGTGTGGTTTACTCGTTCTCTAGTTAACAAGACAAATATCAAAACGGTGGCTCATTTCTGGCAACACACGAATCAGTTGCTCTCTAGTTATCGAAATCACACTTCAACAATTTCATGTCGCAGATTTTCAAAAGTGTCAGGCATAGGGGGGATAAAAACACGGTATTTTACGTAACCCCACACAGGGTTAGATCTGGTGACCTGGGAGGTCTAAGATCTTCTAAGGAGAACACTTCACTTTACTAAGTCTACCTTTCGTCCATATGCATGTATGTATGTATGTATGTATGTATAACTTTAAGACCAATGCAGCCGTGATCACAACAAACTTTTCTCTTTCCAGGAACGTTGGAATTGTGTTTCTATTTTTTGTAGTTTGGAAGAAATACATTTTCCTTCTTTCTGAATAGCCCTGTATAGTTAATTTATAACAATCAAATTAATTTAATTTATAAACTAACAATAAAATATCTTCATATAATTATGTACCTACTTATTGTGTTTTTAAGCAAATGTATATAATAATTTATAATAAAATTTTAAATTATTATTATTATTATTTCTTTTAGATTTTTAACATAATGAATAAGAAAAGAGGATACAAATTCAACGATGATCTAAGAAGTGAATTTCCTTTTATTAAAAAAAGTCTATGCACGGAAAATTGAAAGAAGGAAAAGAAAAGGAAGACCAAGAAAAACATGGAAGAACAACATTCAAAATTCAATGAGGAAATTTGATGTAACAGATGAGGACAGAGAACGACGGAGAACTTTAATGAAGGGAAATTTGTGAATATTTGTTGCAAACTGATATTCTATTAAGTCCGTCTCATTTATATTTATTTATTTTTATTTAATTCATGTCAGTTACTAAAATTGGTTGGAGAAACCCCTCAATGATGAGGAAAATTCTCAAAATGAATGAATAAAAAAACAAAACAAAAGCGATTACATGGTAAAATGTGAGAAATATAATGGTGAATTTTCTATTTCGCACGGCGGCAAGAATGATATTTCAAAGCACTTGGAGACACAGAAACATAAAAGATGTTTGAATGTAGCTGCATCTTCCTCCAAATTACAGGATATTTTTTCGGAAAACATCTTATGGAGACGAAGAAAAGAAATTAGCATTATCAGAAGGACTTATGTCTTTTCATGCTATTAATCGCAATCATTCCTTCAGATCTATGGCCTGTACATCACAAGTTGTCAAAAAGTTATTTAACAAAAAGTTTGTCTGAGCTAGAACAAAATCCCAAGCAATTGTATGTAATGTGTTTTCCCCATATGCATTTTCAGAATTAAACAAAAATCTATAAACAATTAATTTAAATCCATATATTCTACAACCACTTCTTCAACAAATAGATCAACACAGGAACAATTGGATAGAACATCTGCAAAGAATGACAGAGGATAGGATATCAAAGATGGCACTGATATATAATCCTGGAGGACGAAGATCGGTAGGAAGACAAAGAAAGCGCTGGGCTGAACAGATCTAAGATCGGAACAACAAAGAACTAATCCGTGAAGTTGATGATGATGATGATATTCTGACGCATCTGGTCATAAGATACAAAGTTATTCCCAACCATTATTAGATTTTTTGATTCGGAAACTGGAATAAAAATTAGAATTTTAGATTTCAGATTTCGTTTCTTTGCCAGGCGAAATTTCTGAAATAATTTTCAGTCCCATTTTTTAATACTTTGAAAAAAAAACATGATTGCATATTGTGCAGACAACACGAACGCGAATATTGGAGGAAAAGCAAAAAGAGGTACAAAACTTTTTTTTTATAAATTAAATAAAAACCTTATTCAAAACATTATTGGTATTGGTTGTGCAGCGCACATAATAATACATAACGCCATTCAAACAGCTGCTGATTTGTTGCCCGTAGATGTGGAAAATATTGTTATTAAAATATATTCTTATTTCTATATTGGCTATACATTGTGCGCATTGAAATGCTTAAAGAATTTTGTGAAACTGCGGAAGTCGAAATTAGAAAATACTTGGATACAGTAAAACGCGCTGGTTAGCTCTTTTGCCAGCTGTCGAAAGAATTTAGAAAATATACAATCCTTTGAAATCCTACTTTCTATCACAGGATAAATGTCCTAGAATTTTAGAAGAATTTTTTGAAAAAGAATCTTCAAAAATTTGGATAGAGTGTGTACACAATCAAACAGCTCTTTTTATCAAAATGTTATAAAACTACTTGAAGGTGACAAAATGTCGGTAATCGAAGTAGCAAATGAAGTTAATAATTTAAAATTTCAGTGTCAAGAGCGGTTAGAAAATAATTTTCTTCCATTGCTATCCATAATAGTATAAGCCAGCTAGAAGAACAAGGTGCAATAAATCGTGCAGTATCATGAATCACCTTAAAAAGTTTTATAGTAGCGGCATAGATTATTTAAAAGAGTGGACGGTACACAACGATATTGAACATTTTCATTGGGTTACATTAAAACATGAACTTAATTGGAATGATGTGCAGAAATCATTCGATCATATTACTCAAAATGTCCCATATAATAATATTTCAGAAAATTGTCTTTTTAATGAGGTATCATTATTAAAAATATATATTGATAAGGAAAATGTTAAATCTTGGGCATCAGCAAAAATCACAATAGAGAACAAATGGTTAGACATATTTCATCATTTTGAAGCAATGTTCCATGCAATAAGACCAGCTTCATAGGCTAGTGGTCAGCGTTTCTAATTACTGTTCATGAGGTCCCAGGTTCAATTCCCGGTCAAACCATAGGAAGTTTTTCTTAAAGGGAATTATTCCTGTGGTTGCCCATGGTCTGGATTTTAGTTTAAGTTTAGGTTAAGAACTCTCCTCGCACTTTATTATCATTTATCACCCATCATATTCTCGGGATAATGTAACTCCACATTCTAGGCGCCCCAACTCAGAAGTGAGTTACAATTACGCCAATGTCAGGAGAGAAACCAGAAATGTCGAAATAACAACTGCCATACAATAATCCACTAAAATTTGTGGAATACGCGCTGTCCATACTTGGAACTATTGCAGCGACTGAACGTGTTTTTTCTACGGTTAAATAAACTGTGGACATCAGAAAAATTACAATTGCGTGTTGAGACTTTGAAAGTAATTTTATCTATGAAATATAATTTAACAAATTCTTGTGAAAAATTCCATGACATTTTAAACAATAACAGCAATCTACTAAAAAAGAATTCAATCAAATGAGAAATATGCCAAAGAATAAAATAATACAGGTATTATACATATTTTTAAATGTATTACATTTGTAAATTGTTCTTATGTTGAAATTAGAAATATATTACAATACTATTTTTGCGTTCTATAACATTTTTTGTTGCTCCATGTAGACAAAATTTTAAATTAAGAACCTCCCCCCCCTTCACGGTCAATGGTGTCCCGCTTACCGATATTAAAATCTGGTCACCTTAATTATAGGGAATCTTGTCCCAAAAAAGTAAAACTGAATATTTATATATAAACTGTTATTCTCTCAGTTATATGAATGCGAAACATGGACTCTTATTTTAAAGGAGGAGAAAATATTACAAGTGTTCGAGAATAAAGTTCTTATGTTAAGTTTTTGGTCCCGCGCCGTAGCCGAGCGGTTAAGGTAGGAAGCCTTGGCGCAGAGCTACGGGACTTGCTCTGGTTCGAGTCTCCATGGGGGAAGAAATTTTCTCATGGTATTTCGGCCAGTATGGGACCGGTGCCCACCCAGCATCGTGAGACAATTGGGTAGCTACAATAAGTAGCGGCTCCAGGTTTAGGAACCAGCTATAACGGCTGGGGGACTCGACATGTTAACCACATGTCACCCCATCACTGGCTGTTGATCATCTACCTCTGTGATTGACACATGTGGATGTGAAGGGCCAGCAGCCGGCTGGTAAAAGGGCAACCGCTGAAAAGTGGAAGACCCTCAATCAATCAATGTTAAGTTTTTGGACCAAAGAAGGGTGAACAGACAGGCAAATAGAGAAGACTACAACAGAGAGCTACATGATCTTTATAGGAAATCAGATACAGTATAATAAGAATAGTTAAGTCTTGTAGACTATGATGAGCAGGGCATGTGGCACGAATGAGGGAATTAAAGAGGGACATGGAAGCTTCTTATAGGAAAATCAGAGGCAAAACACCTAGAATGAGGGTGAGAAAATAACATTAACCATGATTTAAGGGAAGTAGATTATATACGGGATTATTGGAACACATTAGCTAAGGATAGGGATGTATGGAGAACTTTTGTCCGCGCGGCCATGAACTTACGGATTCGATAAGAGCCAGTGAGTTAGTTCATAGCTTATTTTCCAAATAGCTCTTCAAAAATAAGCTGCCTAAATTTTGTTTTGAATGCCACCCAAAGGATTATGGGCACCCAGTGTATGTTCGTGTTTCGGGTTCCGCACTAGTCTGAGAGATGGCGTTAATGTGGTCTATGTCTATATTTTAATATGCTATTTTGCACTACTTCAAAGATCCTGAACATAGAAAAACTCACAATTTTGTGAAAGAAATAAAGGATGACATTTCCGATGGTAGGCCTACGCTTTAATGTAAAGAAATTAATCGTCAATATTAGGCCTACATTTGGATTTAATTTCATGAAACCGTATATAATTTCCAGTTTTGCTTCTTTCTGTATTTTTATTTATGAAGTCAGAATATACATTAACAGCTGACTCGTTAAATTACAAGGTCAAATTTGTTGAAATAGAATTAAATTGTGTAATTGAACTTAACTAACTAAACAAGCAGGGGATCCAGTATGCGACAAGATAAAAGTTGTGAACAGAAGTGTCAACTCTTCTGGTTAGTTCAGTTTCAGTACCGGCAGAGAAGAGCAAGCGATAGGTTGATATTGATTTGCTAGAAGTGATGGCACAGATGGGTCGTAACTGCATTTCAATCGCCAAAAAAATAAATCTGTTAAATGGTAAGTAGTTACGGATAAAATGAGAAAATTTGTTTTTAAGCGTAGACTTTGCTAAACATGTTTTAATTGTGTAAATACTGTATCGTAAACTTCAACAAATTAAAAATTGAACATCCATAGTCTCTCGAATTTTGTATTTTTTTTTTAGATTCTGAAAATTACATTCTAGAACATCGTTATCAATATATAATCGAAGGTTAGCCTAATTTAAGGTGAACTTGTTTATCGTTTGTCATAAAACTGGTTTTAACAAAAAGCCGGCATGAAGTAGGCTGGCAGGCCTACTTTACTATGAAGCCGGTTTGACAGGTAGGCGCTACAATACTTGTTATTTGTGTACGGTGTTGAATATTTATGCGATACTCATTTGCAAATAGCGATAATATATTTTCTTTTTCTTAATCATTATTTTTATTATATATTTTCAATGTAGGGTTATACTTGTCACATCTCATAGAAATAGGGAATATTGTGATTTTTTTGTATTAATGCCTACAAAAA
The DNA here is from genome assembly GCA_030220185.1 of Diploptera punctata. Taxonomy (NCBI): domain Eukaryota; kingdom Metazoa; phylum Arthropoda; class Insecta; order Blattodea; family Blaberidae; genus Diploptera; species Diploptera punctata. Next base: position 650,348 of record JASPKZ010001988.1, read on the forward strand.
TATGAAATATTAGGCCTATTATAAATTTATCAAGCTGGAGTTTTACCCTATTAAGCTTAATATATTTTATTGAAACCATTTTGGCATATAATAATGGGAGACATTGGGTTCAAATACTGATTTAGGCATGTATTTTTCTCTTAAAATTTAAATTTTATTTTGGTATGTATTTACTCGACCGAACTTTAGAGAGTGACTCTTTATGATTTTCCGGATGTGGTCGGTTTTATGCCTCTCACAATTCTACACTTACATTCTTATGACACTGATGCACTAAACACTTGTAAACACGTTTTGTACTGTTTTAAACATTTTCCAGTGATCTTCAAGCTTTCTTGACAATATTTTATATTTATATATTTACGTAAAACATGATCGTGGATACATTACACACTTGCTACTTTCCCATGTTGTTCCAATGTTGCCACCATTTGAAAATAATTTTAAACCATATTTAGTGTTAGTGTACGTAAAATTAGTTTATAGTTCATTAAATTGTATGCATGTAAATTGTTTTGTTACGTTAGGAAATGGGAAGTTGGTTTACGTCCATTTTTTTAAGCATTTGGGAATAAATAATATGCATGTAAATTGTTTTCTTTAGTTAGAAAATGGCAAGTTAGTTAACGTCCATTTTTTTTTTTGCATTTGGAAATTTATTCCCAAAGTTGGTAATGCCGACTGCAGAGCCATCTACCGAGGCTATATTAACCATTACAGCAACTCGTGCATGCGCACTGCGATTCTGTGGAACTTACAAGAATTCGTCTGAGACATATAACTGACTTTTTCCGATTTTCCTTACAACATTCTTATGCCATTGTTGCAGTACATACTTTTACCATTTTGTAATAACATTTCATACTATTTTAAACACTTTGCAACAATTCTTAAAACATATTTTACATTTATTAAATTTTTGTTTATATATGCTAATTGAGCTATTTATTATACAATGTAGGTCTGCAGAATCGCAGTGCGCATGTGTAAATGCTTAATGTAACTTTCACTAAACATTATCTGTGAAATCACTGTGTGATTAACATTTGCAATTAATTCCGAACCATATTTCAAGAAATTAACTTCATTTTGTTAGATTCCGATATGACAAGTTAAGGTACACCAGATTAGTTAATTTATTTTTATTAGGAATATTCCACAATACAGTGTTTCTCATTCAACCCAAAGTCATTTGTTGCTGGAGGTTCCTGTCTAAAGCATCTTCTTCCGTCAAATCTCTAGTTATCATACTCCTCCTCACTCCATCTATCCAAGATTCTCTAGGTCTGCCTCTTCCACTTCTTCCATTAGCTTTCCAATCAAGGATCTTCTTTGGTATTCTATCTTCTTCCATTCTTATGAGATGTCCATACCATTTCAAAAGTTTTTTCCGTCTGGCATTCTTCTTTTTAGGTTTTTTAGCATTGTATATTTTTCAGTAGTCCTGTACTGTAGCCAAGTGGTTAAGGTAGGAAGACTTAGCGCAGAGCTACGGGACTTGCACTGGTTTGAGTCTCCGTGGGGGAAGAAATTTTCTCATGGCATTTCGGCCAGTGTGGGGCTGGTGCCCACCCAGCATCATGAGGCTTTTGGGTAGCTACAATAAGTAGTGGTTCCAGGTTGAGAAAACCAGCTATAACGACTGGGGGACTCGACATGCTGACCACATGTCACCCCTACACTGGCTAGATGATAATCTACCTCTGTGATTAACACATATGGATGTGAGGCCAGCAGTCGGATGGTAGGCTAAGGGCCTTCTAGGCCTTTGCACCATGGAATTATATATATTTTTCAGTAGAATAAGGAGCTGGTCCATTGCTACAACCCTCAACCTGGAGGACCAGGTAATTTGTAATCAAGGTTGTCTTCCTCTAGCATTTACTGAATCAACACAATGGATCCAGCATTATGAAAAACTTTGGAAAAAGGAGGAAATTGAAGGAAAAGAGAACAATGAGGAAGAAATAAAAGTGGAAAATATTGATGTAATAGACATAAATGAATTAGAAATGGCTTTGAAAACCACTAAGAATAGGAAAGCAACAGGATTAGATAATATAAATATGGAATTAATCAAATATAGTGGAATATTGTGTAAACTACGAATACTTCATCTAATTAATATATGTTGGCAGACCTATGGGATTCCAACCACTTGGAAAACAGCAATTGTCAAGAATATATTCAAAAGAGGAGACCGGAGAAATTGCGAGAATTACAGAGGGATTAGCTTAATGAATACTGGCTACAAAATATATACGAAAATAATAATAATAGATTGAGAAAACATAACAGAAGAAATAATAAGTGAAAATCAAAGTGGATTCAGAAAGGGAAGGTCATGTATAGACAATGTCTTTACACTGAAACAACTCATAGAAAAGAGAAGAGAACATAACTTAGAAACTCACATAGGATTTATAGATTTGGATAAGGCCTTCGATCGAGTAAACAGACAAAAATTATGGGAATATTACGAATGAAAGGATACCCGCTGTGCCTTGTTGAAACAATAAAGACATTATATGAAGACACAAATATAATTATAGATACCGGATTCAAAAGAACAGATGCAATCAAAACAAATACTGGATTACGACAAGGATGTAGTTTATCACCCACTTTGTTTAATATATATATAGACGATATTTTTAATAAATGGAAAGTTTTAGTAAATCCAGGAATAAGAATGGATAATAAAATGTGCATAAATAATCTTTTATTTGCTGACGATGTAATTATAATACAGAAAAATGAAGACGACTTACAAAATCAATGCATGCATTAAATGAAATATGTAAATTATACAATCTAAAAATTTCTGTAAGGAAAACGAAGACCATGGCTTTTAGAGGAAGAGATCCAGTGAGAACCAAAATTATTTTAGAAAATCAAAGTATAGAACAGGTGTCTAGTTTCAAATATTTGGGCTGTGATATTGGCTACAATGTGGAAAGAGATATTGACTCCAAATAAATAAATTTCAGACGGTGTGTGGAACAATACAGAGAACATTCAAAAATAAAATTAGAAAAGAAACCAAGATAAAAATGTATAATGTTATGGCGGTTCCCACAATATTGTATGGATGTGAAACTTGGGCTCCAGTGAAAAGACAGAAGGATAGAATACAGACGGCAGAGATGCGGTTCCTAAGACAAGTAAAAGGATGTACAAGACTTGATAGAATAAGAAATGAGGATATAAGAGAAGAATTGAAAGTACAGCCTTTATTGGATAAAGTCACGAATTACAGACAGAAATGGATTGATCACATGGATGGAATGAGCAAGGAGAGATATCCATTGTTAGCCAGAAATTATCAAGCAAGAGGAAGGCGTGATGTTGGAAGACCTAGAAGACGTTGGGCTGATGCAATATGAAGTCGGAACGGGCAATTGCCTAATCCCTGGAGTGATGATGATGATGATGACACTGAACTACAAGGCAGTAGCTGGTAGTTTTAGTTCGCTTCGGGTATTTAATTTCCCCCATAACACCCATATCTGGGAAGCATTCTCCTATCCACCACCTGGCGAGGCACCCACCGCGGGTCAGATTAGTTTATTACTTAACAGTTAATACAGGCTTTCCACTTTACAGCAGTTCGCCCTTGATTCCTGCTTTCCAGAGATTCCTATCTTCCCATTGTCCCTCTTCCATACTCCACTTCATCATGGCATCATATATTCCCTCATAGCATGTTCTTCTACTTCTCCCCCTCTTCCTTCTGCCTGGTACCATCCAATCTAACACCTGTTTAGGCCACTGGTCTTCCGACATCCGTTGTACATGTCCATACCACTGTAAAGCTCTCTTTGTTATCCTTTCGATTAGTTTATAGTTCATTAAATAATATGGATGTAATTTATTTTGTTAGGTTAGGAAGAGAAAAGTTGTTGTACGTTCATTTCTTATAAATATATTTGGGAATTTATTGCAAAGGTTGGTCATACCGATTTCACACACACACACACATACACACACACACACATACACACACACACACATATATATATAATATATATATATATATATATATATACACACACACACATAGTCCACCGCTGTGGTCTCGAGGTAGCGTGCTGCCTTGTCACGCAGCGGGCCCGCGTTCGATCCCTGGTCGGGGCAGTTTTTCTGGGTGAGGTTTTTATCGGGGTTTTTCCTCACCTGTAAGACAAATGTCAGGAAAACATTAAGGCCCAAACGGTCCCCGAAATCATATGACCATCATCATCATTCTTATCATTATCACCATTATCGTTACCATCATCATCAACCTTCACCGGTGTGGAAAGCAACGGGAAGCTACCACACCTACAATTCCCTAGTAAAGCTGCAAGCATAGCATGAAAGTGCTATGATTGCAGTGAAGGACCTGCCTTTGGGCAGAATTACTATGGATGGATATACACACATATCCTGCCAACTGGTGGCAGTTACATTAAGCATCTGCACATGTACACTGAGTTTCTGTAGAACTTAGAAGAATTCATTGAGTAAGTGAACGTCTAGCTAATACTAAAGTTTTTCCAATTACTCTTCTAATAGCACTCATGCTGCGACTGAAATACTGAGTACATAGCTACACTAATTTGACCATGTGCAAATATTCCCCACCAATGTACGCTCTGCAGGAGGTCAAATCTGTAACAACTTTTGTGATTTCTTAATGAAACATGGAAAGGACACCGATCACCACATCTGAACAGTTCTCAAACCAAGATGTCACACAACACAATAGGCAAGACTTGTGGCACAAATGGGGAATGAAAGAGGAGCATGGAAACTTCTTGTAGGAAAACCAGAAGGAAAACACCTAGTTGGTAGGCCAAGAATGAGGTGGGAGAATAACATTATCCATGATTTTAAGGGAAGTAGATTATACAGGATGATTGAAAAACATTAGCTCAGGATAGAGATGTATGGAGAGCTTATGTCTTTATAGCCGCGAACCTAACAGTTTGACAGACAGTGCCAGTGAGTTGGTAATCATCCATTCAATAGAATAATTCAGCAACTTGTTAATATCCATTACCACATTTGCACCAACCAAACTCACATGTATAGAGGTTGCAGCATCTCCAATGCAAGTAAACTCTATATTATAATACTTTTTTAAAACAAATTGACTATTCAATTATAAAATTACATTAGGAAGTAACATTATGAGGTTCTTCTTAATAAATAAGTTTAATTTGTTGCAACTTTTATGAGGTAAGATGCAACTGACTCACCTTATTTATTTATGATTATTCTTCTTCTTCTTCCTTCCAAGTATTATGCCAAGTATTTCCTATAGAAAATTTTCCCTCCAGCATTTCATAGGACGGCCCAGTGATCTTCGTCCTCTTGGTATGTTATGAATACATAGAGAATTTTATATAGATATTTAATTATTTTATAGGTTATTGTAATTATTCAAAGAAAAGTCTGTTGAAATAAAGTTTTAGACATGATATAGTTCAGAACAAAGTTTTCCTTGGCTAACTGTAAATCTACTTTTAGAGTGGAATGTACTACTGTTAGGGCTGTGGTATGTGAGTACAGTTAGTCAGTGGAAAAGTTAGGTCAAGTTGAGCATATAACCCTGGGGAAATGAGGGTCTTGGTCTGTCTGTGTGTGAAAACCACAGGTGCTGATGGGTGAGTAAGCTACCATTTTTCTTAATATGTGTCCTGAAATAATGGAAAGGGAATCAATTACCTTAACTATTTTAATACTATATTTTCAAAAGGGATATTAGAATTTTAAACATGTAGATTTATTATCCCACTTCTGACACCAAATTATTTCCATTATTCCAGGACACATATTAAGAAAAATGGTAGCTTACTCACCCATCAGCACCTGTGGTTTTCACACACAGACATACCGAGATCCTCATTTCCCCAGGGTTATATACTCAACTTGACCTAACTTTTCCACTGACTAACTGTACTCACATACCACAGCCCTAACAGTAGTACATTCCACTCTAAAAGTAGATTTACAGTTAGCCAAGGAAAACTTTGTTCTGAACTATATCATGTCTAAAACTTTATTTCAACAGACTTTTCTTTGAATAATTAAAATAATCTATAAAATAATTAAATATCTATATAAAATACTCTATGTATTCATAACATGGTATATAATTATAAACAGCTTTGTGGATCCGATTTGAACTCATTCTTTCAAGATGGTGTTTCCAATTTAGTTGGTATTTATGATTATTCATTATATATAAAATGTCCCATGCCGTGGCCAAGAGATTAAGGCAGAAAGCCTTGGTGCAGAGCTATGGGACTTGCACTGGTTCGAGTCTCCATGGGGGAAGAAATTTTCTCATGGTAATTTGGCTAGTATGGGACTGGTGCCCACCCAGCATCGTGAGGCATTTGGGTAGCTACAATAAGTAGTGGTTCAGGGTTGAGAAAACCAGCTATAATGGCTGGGGGAATCGACATGCTGACCACATGTCACCCCTACACTGGCTAGATGATCATCTATCTCTGTAATTGGCACATATGGATGTGAGGTCGGCAGGTAGGCTAAGGGCCTTCTAGGCCTGTCTCACCATGGAACAAAAACATTATATATAAAATAAAACATAAACATGAGATAAAGGAACACACGAGAGCATATAACAGAAATTTAGAATATTCAAAATATGCTAACCACCTATTTCAATTTAATCATTGTTTCGATCCAAATTTTGAAGTTTTACATGTTTGTGATAACTGTAAGAAGTTGGACCTTTTGGAGGCTGTAGGAATAAATAAATTGAAAAGTAGTAATAAACTGTTAAATTCTCAACTTGATTTGAATGAATCACCTTTGTAAAATTTAAAATTTTAAATAAATTATTCATAATTTATCCTTCTATGAGAAGTGTTAAATTAATAATAAAAATCGTCAAATTATTCATAATTTGTTAACATGTCTGAAGAAGGTACAGTGTACTGAAACAGCTGTCACTGAATTATATCTTAATAAATATGAAAATCAAATAAAACTAAGTTTTATTTTTATTTAATTAATAAAATAAAATAATTTATCTTAGTAGTAATTTTGCTATAAGAATCAGAAATCAATATTAAAGCCCATAAACAAACAAAATTAAAATTTTATAAAACAATGGCTGTCCCTGTCCTTTTGTATGGGAGTGAATCTTGGATTACCACTACCAAACAAGAAAGTAAAATCCAAGCAGCCGAGATGAAATTTTTAAGAAGAGTAAAAGGCTGCACTAGAATGGACCAGATAAGAAACGAGAATATCTGTGAAGAACTGCAGATCTACTCCATAAAGGAAAAGATATTTAACAACAAGATACAGTGGGAAGAACATGTAGAAAGAATGGAAGAAAGTAGATTACCAAATAAAATCTTCCATTATTTTCCAAGAGGAAGAAGAGATGTCGGACGTCCTCGGAAGAGATGGTCTTAGATCTATTAGTGAAGACGGAACAGGCAACTCTTGCCTAAACCAAGAAGTGAAGAAGAAGAAGAATCAGAAATCAATCTGGGATGCAAATCTGTCCAATTAAAACCACAGATACCAGTAAAAGTGATAAAACAAGACAAGAAACATACACAAATTGATCTCGACACATGTTTTGCCCTTGAACAGGGCATCATCAGGGTGATCACATCAATGTAAAAACACTACTATAACAAAAACAAGGTCTAACTGTATAAATATTGTACTTTTTTAAAGGAATTAACACTGTGAGGTATTATTTATTTATGTGTTTATCAATCACTTCATATTTTTCAATAAATTTTCAATTTATATTTCACCTCATATTTTTCAATAAGGAAAATGAGGTGAGTGATAAAATTATTCATAAATATATGTATATACTGTATCTAAAGGTGACATCATATGACATCATCCACATATAAGCCACTCACAAAAGTACATAATAAGAGCAAAAAAAAAATATATCCGGGAACTCTTACAGGAAACTATCAACCATTGCATGCTGAAATTCCCAATATTTATAGTTTATATTTTTTACTTAAAACAAATTGAATATGATTTATAATCAAATCACAATCGTAACCTTGAAATTTTTCCCAGAGAAGCATTATGATGTACCAAGGTCATGTCTAAAAAATTACCTGCCATTTTTAACTGCAAGGCACAGAAATTGAAGCCAGAATCCAGCAATGGCAACCCACTATGGAGAAGGTGGATTCCCTGCATGGGTATGAGTAGAGTGGAGTGAGGTAGAATTCAGCGCAAATGGCAAGTACTGAGGGTTATCCAGTCTACCAATTCAGCAGTTGTATTACATCCCTATAACTTAAATGAGAGATTTTAGCACCTTGCAGTTAAAAGCAACAGATAATTTTTTTGACATGGCCTATTAGAGGCCTATATCACAACGCTTCTCTGGAAGAAATTTCAAGTTAAGTTTCAGGATGCTATGGTCTGATAGTTCCCTTGTTAGTATATATAGTTTGAGCTTGTTGTTTTTGTTTTTAGAAGTGTTTTTACTTATACCCTGTCTGCTCTTAAAGTGATCCTCGTCAAAACAAAACCATGTGACCCGCTCGCTTTTCATTGGTTATGGACACTGACGTATATTGTAGAAGCGCAAAAAAAGTAGTTTCCTTCATTAAATTAAAAATATGTCCTCTGAACATACTTGTTATTCTTCACAAATGAAAAATATAAAATTCAGAACATACAAAATATTCCAAAATATACCTAAACAATAATTACAACTTAAAATAGTTTATTACATATGGGTGATGCATTTGAGTCATGCTTCAGTCAATTCTCATGAAACAAAATAGCTGAAAATGTCGAGTCTTCTGTTGCTGTGTCGTCATCTCCCTGTCAAAAGTGGCAGTAATTGTGGTGTGAATGGCAAAAGGATATTGCTTCTACAACGTATGTCGGTGTCCATAACCAATGAAAAGCGAGCTGGTCACATGGTTTTGTTTCGACAAGGATCACTTTAAGAGCGAACAGGGTATAGATATAATCACCCTGATGATGCCCTGTTCAAGGCCAAACACGAATGTAAAAAAATGACCCAAATCATTAATTGAGACCTGCACAGATTCATAACGACTGCAAAAGCAAAGTGAACTAATAAAACTCTAATGCACAACTTGTGGGCATTTTCGTTTATATATTATTACTATGATAGATAATTAAATTCCAAAATTCTAATATTATATATAAGATCGCGAAAAACAATAAAGGGAGAACCAAAATAAATAGAGAACATACATTATATTTAAGCAGAGAGTCTATGCACTGGACCCATGATACATAGACATCTTTGTTTTGTTTTGTTTGTTTGGTTTTTCTAATGGCGAGATTTGACACTTGAGTCATTTTCTCTCTGGCTTCCCAGTACAAGCGAACAAGGTCCTTAGAGTGTTGTGCAGTTGGATTTAAAGCTGGACAGACTAGAAGATGGTGTATTTCTTATAATAATGTCATGAATAATGAAATTAAATAATAGCTCTGACCAAGTTACAAATAAGGATAACAAAATCAATCATTCCTGAAACAAGACTTCTTCAGAATAAATAACAAATATAAATGATGTAACAAACATTAAGTTTTTTTTTTAAGTGATCCCACAACAGACCCGGAGGTCCTTGGGGTAGTAGGAGGTTAAGGTTCCCACTTTTTCTAGACAATCGGCACTTTATGTCAGCCGGGTTGTCAGCCCTGCGTGACGGCCGCCTTTACCCCCCGAACAAGCGTCTGGTACTCATTTCCGTTAGAGGCTGAGTCGACCCCAGGGCCATAGTGCCGCCAGAGGGTTTGGGTCAGTTTAAAAATCCTGACCCCAACGGGACTTGAACCCTCGACCCTCCGGCTTGTAGCTCAGTGCCTTAACCACTACGCTACGGCGTGCCCCCTGTAACAAACATTAGCATACCATTTTAGACTCATAATTCCATTCACGTTTGAAAGCAAAGTTCATTCTTCACAGCATACAGAAACAAACATAATAAAGCAGCTGGTGGCCAAGAGACCCCTACTCCGAATCCCTTGCCAAACTTTTAAGCTCTTGAAGAAGACTGTATATAGTTTGGTTTCTGTATCCACGGACACCCCCTGTCACGCTGCATAGATGTGCAGACAGACAGGAGGGGGAAAGGATGCATTGGGGAAGGAATCAAGGTAAAGGAGACACAGATAGCGAGACAAAAACCCAATAATGTGAAGGCAACAGCGATAATTTACACTAGAACAATACAAATCGTTGTGATGTATCAAGGCCATGTCCAAAAAATTATTTGCCTTTTTAACTGCAAGGCACTAAAATCCTGCACCAAGTCTCTCATTTAAACTATACTTAACTAGTACAACTCCTGTATTGGCAGAATGCCAACTACCTACCATCTGCACCGTGTCCCATATCACTTCACTCTGCTCTAACTCATGCAGGGGTGTACATCTGCTCCATGGGTTGGTTACCATTGCTGGATTATGGCTTCAATTTCTGTGCCTTGTAGTTAAATACGGCAGATAATTTTTTGGATATGAACTTGGTACATCACAATGCTCCTCTGAGAGAAATTTCAAGGTAGGTTTCAGCATGCAATGGTTGGCAATTTCCTTGTGAGGTAAATTGCTTTATTTTATATATAATGAATTGTCACAAAGTTACGCCTGTCTCCATTAATTATATTCAATATTTGTTTAACAGGATTCAAACTGAAGACTCAATCAGCGAGGGCAGCATCAACTGTCATAGCTGGTGAACCAAGTGGACCGACTGTAAAAACTGACATTCCTGGACCAAAATCAAAACAGCTGTTAGAAGAATTAAATTCACTTCAGGTATCAATGTGTACATATTATATTCAGTAATTTAAAATGGAAGTTTAATTGATTGATTTCAGTTGATTTTTATTACTGAAATAATTATTGTCCATATGCCTGAGTAAACATCAATAGTAAACATCATTAAATTATATGTCACACATTGAAATACATTATTTAATGGAAATGGTGAGTTAATGACAAATGAGGGAAATTTTGAAGAAGTGGCTGAATTCAAATACCTAGAAACAATAATTACAAATAGGAATGAGATGCACAAAGAAATTAAACATAGGCCCAATTCTGGAAATGCATCTTGTCTCAAACTTCTCTAAAAAAAACATTAAACTAAAAATGTATAAAACTTTTATTCTCCCAGTTATATTATATGGGTGCAAAACATGGACTCTTAATTTAAGGGAGGAGAAAAGGTAATGAGTATTTGAAAATAAAGTTCTTAGGAAAAATTTTGGACCAAAGAGAGATGAACAGACTGGTGAATGGAGAAGATTACATAACAGTGAGCTACATGATCATTATAGGAAACCGGGTATAATAAGAACAATTAAGTTTTATAGACTGCGATGGGCAGGACATGTACGAATGGCAATTGAAAGAGAGGGATGGAAACTTCTTGTAGGAAAACCAGAGGGAAAACACCCAGTTGGTAGACCAAGGAAGAGGGGGGAGAATAACATTAACCATGATTTGAAGGAAGCGGATTATACAGGGGATGATTGGAAAACTTTATCTCAGGTTAGGGATGAATGGAGAGCTTATGTCCATGTGGCCATGAACTTAGGGGTTCGATAGATCCAAGAGTTAGTGAAATTTTTCTTTGTAGATGCAAAAGAAGAGCAAAATAAGCTTTTTATTGTAAATATTTGCAATGTACATATTTTATATAGCAATACCTATTTTATATAGCTGAGTGGTTAAACAGTATTAATGGTGCTTTGACAAGAACATTATTTTTCCCAACTGTTTTTGACCGAATAAAGTGCAAATACGTAGAACCAAATTTTGTATTAACACAATTTATGACTGGACACAGTAAATTTGGACATTGTTTGGAACAATTTAAAATAGGTACAGATATCTATATTTGCAAAAACTCCAGCCAGACTATCTCACATCTGTTATTTGACTGTCCCACATTTGATTCCAAAATACATGAATTTATTAAAAAATTAGGTTATTGCCATAATAGATTTCAACTGCCTTTGTCAAATATTGTATGTAAGAAGTGTTGCTATAGAAAGCTGTGTGACTTTATCCATCATATTTTTAAGAGACTTTGAGTTAGTTTTTTCTTGGGTTTGTTAATTAATTTGTTCATATTACATTATTATGTAACGCTAGAAATTAACCATACTGGTACTCTAAATTACTGTAAATAATTAATTGTATTATAACTAAAACTCTAACATTCCGGATGGTGAAATAGGGTTCATATTATTGGAGATTCAATAATAATATCTATAATTTCAAAAAGAAAATAGAAAAATCGTAAATAAGGAGCTATATATTATTTGGATGTACCAGCAATTACTTTTAGCAAATAATAACATTTTTTAAAGTTGATTTATTAAATTGTAAAGTTCTAAGTTTTAAAATATAGAACTTTCTGTTGAAAAATATTGTTATTCAAAACTATGCAACTTCTTATACTTTTATTGTGATTTTTCCAAAAAAAATTTTCTACTCTTCAGTGATATCTAAGAAATCTCTATAATTGTCTTGGGTTATTCTTTTCTCGAATCCTTCATATTGTATTTGTAATGTTACTGATTCAAACCATGGGGATTCTTTTAAAAAAACAAGTGACGAAAAAATGTTTCTATGTTCTAATCATACACCATGCACATGCGCTAACAAATGGAATCATGGGATGCAGCCAACATATACACAATATTTAATGAACCTAAAAGCTAAACTAACATTTGAGAATAAAGTACTTAGGAAAATTTTTGTACCAAAGAGAGATGAACAGACAGGCAAATGGAGAAGACTACATAACAATGAACTACATGGTCTTAGGAAGCCAGATATAATAAGAACAGTTAAGTCTCGTAGACTGCGATGGGCAGGACATGTTGCACGTATGGGTAATGAAAGACTTGCATGGAAGCTTCTTGTAGGAAAGCTAGAGGGAAAACGCCCAGTTGGTAGACCAAGAATGAGGTGGGAGAATAACATTAACTATGATTTGAGGGAAGTAGATTATAAGGGAATGATTGGAAAGCATTAGCCCAGGATAGGGATGTATGGAGAGATTATGTCTGCGCGGCCATGAACCTATGGGTTCGATAGTCCCAGTGAGTGAGTAAGTAAGTAAGTAAAAGCTAAACTAACATAATTTAAGTACTCTAACCTGTGAAAGACCAATTTAAAAAGCTAACCTAATGCAAATTTAAACACTCTAATCTGTGAAAGAATGCAACACCCAAATATAAATAGTAAGTTCTGAAATTCTAAAGTATATGTGTATAGTTAATTAGTACATACTCTGTGTTGGCTGCACTGGATATTCGTTAAAATCAATATGACTGCCACGTCTTCATGCTACATATGTAGTTAAACATCAAAGGAAAATATATTGAAATAATCGTTAGAAAAAATGTAAAATTCATTGTAAATGGTGGGAAATAATTTGAAAAATGGAACCCTAAGAATAAAATTTGATAGGAGTTTATTAAAGGAACTTTTATAAGATTCATGATGTGTTCCATTGAGGTATCATTCAAAATTAAAATATAAAGAGATGGAAATCATGAAAGCAGCTCACAACAACGACAATCTGATAAACGAAAACGAACCCAATACATGTAACCCCCTCTAGCAGATCTTCAGTGAAACACCAGTTTTGAATCCTGCCGATGATGGGACAAGTCCTGAAAGCACTACAGTTAAATAATTAATTAAGTTGAGGAGACAGACCTTTCAGGTGAATATTCCATAATTTCATATTTTAATTTTATTAAGGAAATTAAAAAGCCGCATCACAGGTTGTAAAGAATAGCCAAAAATTGCATTATCCTGACTTTTATTGGTAACCATAGGCACATTAACAAGAAACTATTTGATTAGTATCTATAACGTCATAAAACATTATTTCCATTAATTATGTGTATTAAGATAAAGGATATTAACAAATACAACACTAAAAATAGTAATTATTAATTCATCTTATCAGAAGCTCATGTTAAATATTATTTTAGAAGTTGTTCTTAGACAAATGTTGAGTTATAGATTATGCTAGTAATAACATTTGGATTAGATTACCAAATCAGTTGCAGCTATCTAATGACATTTAGATTTAGATAAAAGGCAAGAGTAAGCATATAACAAATAAAATATAATATAAATGAAATATAAAGGCTTAATCAAATTATTTATATACTGCGACAAACCAAACATGTCAGAGTCAATTTTTAATTTCAGGTAAACCCCCATTTCTAATGATTGGATTTCACTAATTTTTGGTTAATACCTACCTCTGTTTATTTTAATAGGATGTACTGAGTTTCATTGTGAAACATTTAAAATTGCGAATGCTAGAGCAATTTTTAAATTTTCATTTCAGGTTAACTCCTACACCTAATGGTTTTAGAACATAGTAGATAGCATCTAAACACTCTCTGTAATTAAAAACCTGTACATACAAATTTTCATGAAGATTGGTTGAGCGGTTTAGAAGTATATAAATCACAAACATATGCAGGCGAATTTTAATATCCATCCATCCATAGTAATTCTGCCTGAAGGCAGGTCCTTCACTGCAATCATAGCATTTTCATGCTATGCTTGTAGCTTTTACTAGGGAATTGTAGGTGTGGTAGCTTCCCATTGCTTTCCACACCGGTGAAGGATGATGATGATAATGATAAGGATGATGATGATGATGGCCATATGATTTCGGGGACTTAAAGTTTTCATGACATTTGTCTTACAGGTGAGGAAAAACTCCGATAAAAACCTCACCCAGAAAAACTGCCCTGACCGGGGAGCAAACAAGGCAGCACGCTACCTCGAGACCACAGCGGTGGACAATTTTTATATATAAAGAAGAATTAAATCAGTATATAGAACAAAATACAGTTTTCATGAAATGACACATAATGGACATAGACCATTTTAATACTCAGGGCCTCAATTATTCACTTAATTTTTTATAAACAAACAATTTAAAATGCAAAGATACAAAACTTATGTACGTTTACATTTTGTGTCTCTTCACCTACTTTTAAACATACAAGCTAACTAACTAACTCACTGGAACTATCAAACCTGTAGGTTCGTGGCCACATGGACATAAGCTCTCCATAAATCCCTATCCTGAGCTAATGTTTTCCAATCATTCCCTATATAATCTACTTCCCTCAAATCATGGTTAATGTTATTCTCCAACCTCATTCTTGGTCTATGAACTGGGTGTTTTCCCTCTATTTTTTCTACAAGAAGCTTCCATGCACATCTTTCATTCTCCATCTGTGCCACATATCCTGCCCAATGCAGTCTACGAGACTTTACTGTTGTTATTATATCTGGCTTCCTATAAATGCATGTAGTTCACTTGAGTAGTTTTCTCCATTCACCTGTCAGATCATCTCTCTTTGGTCTAAAACATAAAAGCAGCATCTCTATTTTATCATATAATATCTGGAATACAAAAATCTGTTAATGATTTCTTTCAGATCCTCAGAAACAATAGGTACTATCATCCATATTTGAAGGAAGTGACACTATGAGGTGTATTTCAATTCGTCGGTTTGGAAGAAGACTGTCACAACTCAGAATAATTCTTTTTTATGTTTTCACAATGAAACAACTGCAATTTGTGTATATTTTTATGTGGAAGAGAGTTACAAGATGTAATTCTTACAGCACCTGCTAGATGGCGCAAGTGATGGTTTATGTTTTTGACAAGTCGACAACTTTATTCTGAGCAAGAAAGTCACAAAATATTTCCCCTGAAAATTTGTTAATTTTGAGTTATGACAGTCTTCTTCCAAGCCGATGAATGAACAATTGAAGTTAGATTTAACAACTCACCTCATAATCTACAATTCTATGGTGCACGGTATAATGGGCTTAAGTCAAAAAACTAAACTTTTCAGGACAAGCAAAATAAACTTCAAGGTTGAAGAAGTAAATTGCTTTTGCCCCACATTGTGGTGACTTTTGAAGAAGTAATTCTCTTCATGCCCGATGTTGTAGTAACATTTTGAAGAAGGATTGGTGTTCCAAAAAGAATTGCTGGTTCAGGTTGGGCTTAGTTTTCGGTAGAGCCGGATTCTCTTCTTAGGGTCGGGGAAGTTAGTACACTGGCTAGGAAAACACTTCTAAATTTCTGAAAACTGTTTCTTGTAGAAATAATTGCCAATTTATTCACTTCTTAATTTCCCAGCAGATTAAGTAAATGTAGGTGGTATTTTTATTCACTGTCAATTAAAATTAAATTCTTTTCTTATCTTGTATCAATTATTTTTCTTGTATTAATATTACATTTTATCAGGAGATCTCTGCTTGCTTCTATTTTTTTTTAAAGTTGTATGCAGAATGAATAGTGTAATTCTTTTATAATTTTAAAGAACATTATTACATCACATGATGTTATATTTAAATTCTATTGGTTAATAGTTCTTTAAATATAAGATTTAAATTGATTTGTTAAATATGAAAGTTAATTATTTTAACATCCAATCAAAGTTTAGTTTACTTTCATTTAAGAATATGAAGTTAAGCAGGTGTTCTTATTACAATTATGACAGAAAGCTTTATAATTTTGACAACAATGACTTAAAACAATTTTTAAAAGCATTCTTTACAAAGACCGTTATGTAGTACAATTTCTTTAATTGTTGCTAAGACATTTTTATTCAACAATAATTAACAATGAATTATTTATTTTTTTAAGTTATATTTAAATATTAAATATTAAAAGAATTTTAAAATACAAAATTATTAACTTTAACTTTTATATTCATTATAATATTAAAATTCTGCTTTACTATTGAGTTCCTATCTCCACCAACACATTCCTAATATCCTTTGGCTCCAATTTTTTATATATTACATAATAAATAAATACTGTAATGTAATTATGTAATTTGTCCACTCTACATAGTAACAGAAATGAGAGGTTGGTATCATATCTTATCATGTGACCTTCTTTCTGTTTTCATGTGTGAATTAAGTTGTTTGTAATTGAAGTACTTAACTTAGATTTAATCCTGAAGTATGTTGATAAGCAATTCTTTACAGCACTTTTTAATATATGTGAAGTTAGCCTATCTTTATATATATTTCTTCTGTACGTGTGTTTGTCACTTTACTCCTCCTAAATGACTGGATCGATTTTTGATGAAATTTTTTGTTAATTGGGTCCTTTGAGGTTTTAGATTCTCAATTGGACCCCTCCAAAACCATTAGGTGTAGGAGTTCACCTGAAGTGAAAATTTTAAAAATTGCTCTAGCAGTCACAATTTTCGATGTTTCACAACAAATCTCAGTATAACCTATTAAAATAAACCAATGTAAATTGTCCAAAAATGAGCAAAATCCGACAATTAGAAGTAGAAGGTTTACCTGAAATCCGAAATTAAAAACTGCCTAAATGACTGGACCAATTTTGATTAAATTTTTTATGTGTGTTTGATTGGGTCCCTGGATGATTTAGATTCACAATTGCATCCTCTAAAACCATAAGGTGTAAGAGTTCACCTGAAGGGAAAATTTAAAAATCACTTTAGCGGTCACAATTTTTTATTTTAAAAATGCAATAGGAAGTAACATTAAGAGGTTTTATTTAATAGTTGTGATATTTGATCAGAGGGAGAAGGAATCAAGAATCAAGGCCGACAACTTGAGAAAAATCAGTCTACAATCGCTGATGATGGGGCTCAGAAGCCTTGAAACATATGTTAAACAAAATCAACCATAAGAGGTATGAATAAACTGACCAAATATCTTAATTACAATTTTTTATGTTTGACAACAAAACTCAGTACATCCTATCAAACAAACCGAGGTAGGTATTAACAAAAAATGTGTGAAATCCGACAATTAAAAGTGGAGGTTTACTTGAAATCTTAAATTAAAAACTGATTAGCAACTGCCATGTTTGGTTTATCTCAGCGTATACCATACAATTTAATTATCTTTAATATTTAATTTATTTAGGCGTAGCAACACACACCAGGTATTAATTAGTTTTCTATTAAATCTCTATCTATCTATACTAATTCCAAGCTAAGTTCCAGTCATACTGTAAACATACTTGCATAAGGTATTACTCTGCCAACTCTGTCTCTTGGGGAAACCATAGTACTAATATTAACTGCCATATGACTAAATTGTGTACTGAATCATTGATAGAAATGTTATTCTTAGGTAACATCATATTTTATGGGAAATAAGAATGAATACAAGGTAAGATGGTACCAGTAACTAGGATCTTCCTCCATTTCATATTTATTTATGACAAAAAATATATATGGACCTACCTAATCAGATATTTGCGCTTTATCCATGATGTTGATATATACCCTTTATTTACAATCTCATTCATTATGAGCAGAATTTATGCTCCTTGTTGACTCATCTGTAAATTATGGTGTTATTTTCACCATGTTCTCAGTGATTAATAGGGGATATTTTAAACTAAACTGTTTGAAAACACTCAAAATAATTTGTTTCTTTTTGCTTTTCAAATGGTTTCTTTTCCAATGTTTTAAAAAATTACACAGAAAGTAACAGAAATGAAACAATGGGAACCATAGAAATTCCAATGTATTCTTCATTGCGCATGCGTAAGAATATAACAATGCTTATTTAAACTATTAAAATTGTAAAAGATTCTCCCACATAACTTATATAGACATGTGCTAGATGATATATATTTTCATTATTTTTAATTCCTTTATTTCAAGTCTTAGAGAGCGAACTACATTTTCTTACACACTTAACACATTGGTGACCGACAGCTGTGCATTCCATCCTTCCCTGCTAGACCGGACATTTCTGTCAGCGAGGTGGATTTTTTAAATTTTAAACCGCGCTAGCAGAGTGTGGTTTTTAGTTTTTACATCAATATATTTACAGTCAATAACAATAATACATAAGTAATTCTTTATTAGTGTTCTCACCAGACCTTCTAGTAAAAACTGAGGGTTGGAAGCATTCTCCTTTATGTAAAGGCACAGTGCAAATGGAGCATATGTAGCGAGTTTTTTTTTTGTGTTCACTGCAAATGCGGCAAGTTTTGGAGGGGTATTTTTTTCTTTCCAGTCACAATTGTTGTTAATTTATGTTTCTTCATGTCTCCTGACAGCCTATCTGGTGGGTCTTGACCTGGTGTCCTAGAAGTGGTTTCCTTTTCTCTATGTCTTTCTTCCTCTTCCCTGTCATCTGTTCCTAATTTCACGACAGCTCAACAAGAGGCTGTTTGAAGCAAAAAAATTCTGTTTAACATTTTGTTGTTAGGGTTTTGAAATTTATAGACTCTGAAAGCATTAAAGAGTGCACAATTCAGAAGCCACAGTACAACTTTCTTGCTCACTTTCACTGTTTTTCTAAGGTGAAACAAGAGTGGCATTTGTGATAGGTACTGGTCAGCTCTGTCTACGCCATTCACAAATTTGTTATAATGAAGTATTCTATAGGGTTGTTTATTTTTTATTATTTCACTCACCTCATACTTCATAATTCATAGCAGACCCTGGGTTTCTTCACATCTTTTGTGACATTCTCAATGCTGTGTCACGTTCACAACTGACGTCCAACGGCTTTCTATCCTGCAGACTGACCTCCCCGTCATCTGGTGGCCGACCGAAGAATTTCCAAATCAGTCCTCTCTCCTTATAACTGGGTATTTCAAAATTCATAGTTGTATTTTCATTCTTGCATATGTAAATTTTTTCCCAAATTGTGAGTTCCTTCGGTTTTTCCAATTGTTTAAGTAATTTGTTTTGGTTTCTATTCTATGTTTTTCTGACCAGGCATGTGCAGCTATTGCAGATTTTTCAGTTTCTCCATTTTTAACATTTCTGAGGTGTTCTTTTAATCTTGTATTTAGATTCCTTTTTGTTTTTCCTATGTATATCTTTTCACAATCCTTACAATTAATTTGATAAATTCCCGATGTTTTGCAGTCTTCAATCTTTTCATTTTTGTTGGTTTTTATTAAATTACCTAAGCTGTAATCATTTTTCGGTGCTAATTTAATGTTGAATTTGTTGAAAATTTTTTGAAACTTGTCAAATACTAAAGGATGGTATGTGAACTTCTTGAATTTTTTGCCTATATTTTTATCTGTCTGAAGAGTACTTTCATTAATGATTTTTTGTTTTTTGAATTTATTTATTTTCTTGTGTATCATCTTCTCTTGAAAGCCATTATCCTTCACAATTTTTATGATGTGTCCTTTCTCTTTATTGTAATTTTCTTTGCTCATGGGGACATTCACAAGTCTGTGTGTTAAACTATTAAATACTGCCTGTTTGTGTGAAAAATGGTTAAATCCAGTAGCTTTTATATAATTGTCGATGTGAGTTTCTTTTCTGTAGATTCCAAATTCTAATTTATTTTTTTCTTCATTCCTAATCAATTTAAGGTCTAAAAATGGTATTTCATGATTATTTTCTATTTCCATTGTAAATTTGATTGTTTTATTTTGAATATTTAACAGTTTAATGGCATCTTCTAATTGTTTCTCTTTTACTATTGCTATGATATCATCTACAATTTGGGAAAAAATTTACATATGCAAGAATGAAAATACTACTATGAATTTTGAAATACCCAGTTATAAGGAGAGAGGACTGATTTGGAAATTCTTCGGTCGGCCACCAGATGGCAGGGAGGTCAGTCTGCAGGATAGAAAGCCGTTGGACGTCAGTTGTGAACGTGACACAGCATTGAGAATGTCACAAAAGATGTGAAGAAACCCAGGGTCTGCTATGAATTATGAAGTATGAGGTGAGTGAAATAATAAAAAATAAACAATATTAAAAAACCTCATAGTGTTATTTCCTATCTACATAACTTAATTCTATAGGGTACTTTTACAACTTTAGCCCTTCCACTCTCGTGTTTGCTGATGCAATGTGCTAACCATTCTTACGTCTCTTTTATCTCTCCATGTTTAAAGCAAAACTTCTCCCCTACTACAAAATACACTTTCTCCTGGTTTGAGTTTATTTCCTGCTACTACAAATTATCTTTGAAACCACCAGTTAATCCGTATTGTTCCACACACTCTCGTCTTTCTTTAGAGCAAAGTTTCAGATATAGCCACACTATTATAATAATTATCCTGGTAGACATGTTGCCACAGATATAAATTTGGCTCCAGAATGCAAAATAGTGTTTCTTCTAATTTTTTGCCCTCTGCAACATATATTTTCAGGTTACATATGTATCCCGTAATCGTCTAACTACCCACACAAAAATTCCATATTTTACCAGCCGTCTGTCTTGAAACTGTAAACTACCATACTCTTTCTGTGAAGATGGAAATTTCATAAAAGAGAAGAGAGGGGTATAAAAACAACTAAAATTTATTTCACAATAAAAAAAACTAAATTGCATACCTCCTTCAAAAGCAAAGAGGCAGGCAAGCCATACAAATGTAAAAACGGAAATCTCTGTGGCCGGTTGTCTAGCGCTAGACATTAAAACACGGTGATCTCTGTGGCCTGTCACCAATGTGTTAAGCTAAAAACCATTATTTGACCAATGAAAATGCAGTCATAGACTTGATTTGTTTACATTACAACTGGAACTTAGCTCAAAATTAGTATAGTGACATGAACCACTTGAGTTTGTCTGCAGTCTGGCAAAGATAAAATTCTGCATGTTGAGAAAAAATATATCTGATAATATATATTTGTTAAGATTAACTTCCTATAAAAGTTCAATATCATGTTAATTTACTAAATTTAACCAAAGAAGAAAAATAAAGATGATGCGCTGAAATTATTGAACATTCAAAGTCAAACTATAAAGATCACAATGGAAACAGAAATTAATAAGGAAATACCTTTTTTTAGATCTAAATTTACGAAGGAATGAAGAAAATAAGATAGAATTTGGAATATACAGAAAGAAGATACATATAGATAACCCTTAAATGCATAATGTATCCTTTTGGATACATCAATTGGTTTAATTGATTCAATGTTTTAAATAAATCAGAAGGAAATGAACAAAAAGAAACCACTTAAATGTGTGTAATTATACAACATACCTAATAATAACAGTTGCACAAAATTCCGTTTTCACTGTGGCCCGGCACATTCAAATAACTAACAGAAGAAATTTGTGTTTTGGCAATTTAAGGGATAACTATATAAAAGCTTTCACATTTCAATCACATAGCTCACAAAGAAGCAGTTTTCATTAGTTTGACACATAGTTTAGTGAACATACCCATGAACACAGAAAATTATGGAAAAAATAAATATGAAATTACTGTATTGTCACGGCCATACAAGTATACAAAGTTTCAAGTCTATCCTATGTTTCTAAGTGGGTGAAAATCGTGTTCAAAGATTCCATTACATAAATACAAAGACACTTTTTTTGATTTTCTGATGATTCTGGCCAGGAATTTAGGAAATAAATATGAAATTATTGTATTGTCACGTCTCCTTTACAAGTATACAAAATTTCAAGTCGATCCAATTATCTTAAGTGGGTGAAAATCGCATTGAAAGATTCAGTTACATAGATAGATAGATGGATAGATAGATAGATACAGGTCAAGCTAATATAAAGCATGTAAAAAAGAACACATAATCAATGTTGCTATAAATAACAGATTTGAAAAAAGAATGATACACAAGAAAATAAACAAGTTCAAAATACAAAAATGTATTAATAAAAGTACATTCCTAAAAGAAAAAGAAGAAAACATAAAATTTAAGAATTTCACATATCATCCATTGAACACCATAAGTTTAATTTTTTTTTTATTTCAACATAAGATTGGCACTGAAAAACGACTTCAGCATCATTAGATTAATTAGTTCCAACAATTGAGAAAATAGAAGAAGAAAATAAATAAGGGATTTATCAGATTAAATGCAGAGAATGTGATAAAGTCTACATAGGGAAAACTAAAATAAATTTGAAAACTAGAGTGAAAGAACATCTCAGGAATGTCATGAAAGGGGAAGTGGATAAGTCTGCAGTGACAGCCCATGCATGGTCAGAAAAACATCTTGTTGAAAGAAAGGCTAAATTATTAAAACAAATCAAAAACCCCAAAGAACTGACTGTTTGGGGGGGGGGGAAATCTACATTAAAAAACAGAAAGGGGAAATTAATGAACTTTGGAATTCCTGTGGAAAATTATTTGATTTCTATAAAAGGAGCAAAAGACGGCTCTTCAAGATGACAAAACAATGGTCATGAAATACTGACAATGGAACAGAAGATAGTTCCAAAACTAGTTTAAAAATAAGAAAAATATCAGGCGAGTGATAAAATTGTACATAAATATTAAACATTTCAGTTTAAATAGAAGTGGCCCTTGAACTTGACACTTGTTGTGTTCATCATAGCTTACATAAAGTAACTTATTCACCGCTGTGTCTTGAGTATTTACGGCTGTAACTTGAGTATTTACCAATAGTATATCAAGGTTGGTTATTAGATAACCTTGAGAATCCACACCATAATACTAAACATATATTTGGTGAACTACTGCTTGTTTAAAATTCATCGGAGAACATATTGTTTAAACAACTCACCTCATAGGATTCATGCATAACTCGGAGTTATGGCTGATGATGAACATGATTATGTTTGAAATCGCGATATCATGGAAACATGAATCCTATGAGGTGAGTTGTTTAAACAATATGTTCTCCGATGAATTTTAATGATTATACCTCATAATGTTTACTTCCCAACATTAATTAAATATACTGCTTGTTTCCTTGTAATTGGATGCATCATGCCATGTAGTATATTGTCACAGATGACCAGGGTTTTTCCTTTACGATTTAAATTAAAATCTTTATACCTCACCTCATATTCAGTCTTCTAATTATACCAGTTTCAAAGCTTAGGCAGCTTCATCTTCATTAATTTCTTGTCCACTGATGTTATGTCGATCAGGAGAACTGCTTCTTACTCCCTCTGTTAAGTGGACTGATGAACCTCTGGATAAAACATTTTAATGTTTAAGATATAAAACATTTTAATTTAAATCTTACTGCCTGCTACCTTGTGAATGGATGTATCATGGCATGTAGTATATGTTTCTGTATTTAAACTGAAGATAAAAGGGCATCAGAATCTTTGTTATGAATCTCGTGTCATTTGCAAAGATAGAAGCAAAGGTTTCATAGCATTAGGTGCATGGGAATCAGTGTATATAAGAGAAAAAATTTGCATTTAGATTGAAACTTGCTCAGATAGCTGAGTCAGTAGAGTGTTGGCCTAGAAAGCCAAAGGTCCTGTGTTCAAGCCCCAGTCTGAGTGTAAAACTTTTCTCTTCAAATATGATATATTTTTCTCTTCAAATAAAATTTGTCTTTCAGTAAGAAGTTATAAATTTAATATTTAAGACTGAAAATAAGCTTCACTGGCTATAAATGTGGTATTAATTCCCAACAAAGTCTTCTTTTAAAGAAGCTGCAGACGACATGTGTTCATTCATAGCCTGGGTGCAGGGGAATTCATATAAAGGAGAGATTTATTTATATTTGAAGAGAAAAATTATACACTCAGAAAATGGTGTTTGAACCCAGGACATTTGGCTTTCTAAGCCAATGTTCTACCACTGAGCTATCTGGGCCCGCCATTCATAATTCAAATTTTTCTCTTATGCATTTTTAATTCCTGATCGCTGAATGCTACGAGCCTTTACTTTGTTTGAAAAGAGAGCCTGGTAGCTCAGTGGTCAGAGCACTAGTATTCAGAATCAGAAAAATCAGGTTCAAATCTTGATTCAGGGTTTATTTTTCTTTTCAAATAAAATTTGTCTTTTGGTGAGAAGTGATAAATTAATATCTAAGATCGAACTAACTCTTCATGACTGAGATGTAGAGCATTGGTATCTCTTCACTTGGCAAATCACCCCTCATTCACAAATAAAATAAATGTTTTGAAAAATGTTTTGTTTAAAGATGAAGTTATCGAATTAAGTAGGTTACTTCTCAATGTATATTGGATTATATGTGTTTTCTCTTTTTTTGTTTTGTTTTTTAAACATCAACTTATTGTAACGGATTATCAACAGCACGTATAGCTTACTACCCGTGCGATCCATATTTGTAAATAACATTGTATGTATCTTACTTTTAGTTTAATAAAGTCCTTATGTATGTATGGATTATATCTTTATATATCCATAATTCTTCTGTTTATGTTTGTCACTTAACTCCTCCTAAATGACTGGATCAATTTTTTTGTGTGTGTCTGATTGAATCCCTCAGTGTTTTAGATTCATGATTAGGCCCTCTAAATCCATTAGTCCACCTAACTAACTAACTAATTTACTGGCACTATCGAACCCGTAGGTTCATGGCCGTGCGGACATAGCTCTCCATACATCCCTATCATGAACCAATGTTTTTCAATCATCCCCTGTATAATCTACTTCCCCCAAATCATAGTTAATGTTAGTCTCCCACCTCATTCTTGGTCTACCAACTGGGCATTTTCCCTCTGGTTTTTCAACAAGAAGCTTCCATGCACGTCTTTCATTTTTTCATTTGTAGGAGTTCCACCTGAAGTGAAAATTGAAAAATCGCTCTGGTGGTTACAGTTTTCAATGTTTCATAACGAAACTCAGTATATCCTATTAAAATTAACCAACATAGATATTACCCAAAAATGAGTGAAATCCAACAATTAGAAGTGGAGGTTTACCTGAAATCCAAAATTAAAAACTGCCTAAACGACTAGACCGATTTTGATGAAATTTTTTTGTGTATGATTGAGTGGGTTCCTGGATGTTTTAGATTCACAATTTGACCCTCTAAAACCATTAGGGTAGGAATTAACCTGAAATAAAAATTTAAAAATTGCTCTAGCAGTCACAATTTTTGATATTTCACAACAGAACTCAGTATATCCTATTAAAATAAACCAAGGTAGATATTATCCAATAATGAGTGAAATCCAACAATTACAAATGGAGGTGTACCTGAAATCCAAAATTAAAAACTGACTAGAAACTTTTTATTTTCAGTGCTTATTTGTGCCAATGGTTCTATAAAATTCACGGAATATTAAATGTATCATCGAAAATATATAATGTTCGGACAGGACGTCTGTCGGGTCCACTAGTATGAGTATATAATTTTTTAAAAAATTAACTAGGTTACAATCCTGTAGAAGTATTTCTCTATACCAGAGCCACCCAAACTTATTTGTGTCACGGGCCAAATGGAAGAAACGTCAAGGTGACGTGGGCCATAGGTCCTATTATAGCTGTTGTGGATTATTATTATTTTTAGAATTTCTAGAAGAGATAAAATAACAAACAGTGTAATTAAACAAAAGATGAATGTTTAAACTTCAATTCTGGATTTCATAAAAAACAAATAATTAAAATGTAAAAAGAATGATAGAAAACAAATTAAAACTGTGTGGCCATGTAAAAAAAAAGACAAGACAGATTCCTAAGAAATTTACTAGAATGGTTGCCACTTGGTAGAAAAAGAAGAGGACGGCCAAAAAAACTTGGGTTGATGTTTTGAGCAGCATGAGAGGGGAAAAAATTAGATGATGGAGATTGGAATGGCAGATGTGGAGGAGAATGACAGTTTTATTAATTGGGAGCAGGAAGGTGTTGTGAAACCTGCTAAATAAATATGATTATTATTATTATTATTATTATTATAAGTGTGTGTGTGATTTGTTACTTTTTTAAAATGTTTTTATAACATATGTCACAAGTTCTTGTTCCATTACTGACGCACTAATATTATGGGCCTACCCTTGTCACATTTTAATTTATTTGAATGCTATTGGCCTATAGGGGCTGGAGAAAGTGATGGAGGGCTATATATGGCCTGCGGGCCATAATTTGGATGCCCCTGCTCTATAGCTTTTAACCAAAATTAAGTTAATGGAAAAAAATTACATAAAAGTAAATCTATCTTCCATTTAAGTTGTGATTTATCAATGTAAGATTATTAATATTAGCTTTTAGTTTTAATATTAAATGTACATTTGAATGTGAAAATGATTTTAAAATGTTGGCTCTAACAATGTTTTTGAAAGAGGGGATTCTGCTGTAATGTTTATTAAAGACCCCTCTTGGCCTTGGATGATGTGTTCCAGTAAAATTAACCTTCAGTTTTTGGGTTCTTGCCAACTCATGTTTCCCTAATGAAATTAAGAAACAAATACACATGCATTCAGATGTCTACTATTAATATGTATTGTTGCTAAAATTATGATCTGAAATTGTCATTTATTTTAAATTACAATTTTTCACATTATTACTGATTTTATTTAAATTAAAGAGCATTAATTGTGATTAAAGAGTTTTTTTTTATTTAGGAATATCCACAATACAGTTTTTCTCGTTCAACCCAAAGTGATTTGTCGCCAGAGGTTCGTCAGAGTTCTGTCTAAGCATTTTCTTCCCTCAAATCTCTAGCTTCCATACTTCTCTTCACTCCATCCATCCATTCATCCATCATTCTATAGGCATGCCTCTTCCATTCTTATGAGGTGTCCATACCATTTCAAATGTTTTTTTATTTTTTCCTAATATTTTTTTTTCAACTTGCATAATTTCCCTTATTGTGCTGTTTCTAACCTTATCCCTTCTTGAAATTCTTATCGATCGCCTCCAAAAATCCATTTCTACTGCTAACAGTTTGTTGGCTTGTTTTAAAAGATTAATTGTGAATTATTCTATGTATTAAATTATATTGAGTAACACTAAGAAATTGGGGCTGGAAGTAAACATGAATAAAACTAAATATATGTTCACACATAGAAATACATACCTAGGATTTAAAGAGAGATCAGGGCTTGCTTGGTTTAGGCTAGGGGCATGGAAATTTCTAAAAATTAGTGACGATCACGATATGCGAATATGTCCAATGTGCGGAAATTTTTAAGATGAGATACATTTATTAGGAAAATGTGATGATTTAGAATATTGGAGACGTCAGTTATTACCGGAAAGATTTCTAAATTCAAATCGGGAAAGATTGGCATGCTACAAGTTATTGGTAACCAGAAAATTGGATAAAGTTGGGTAAATTTCTGGACAAAACATGGAAAATAAGAACAACAATCATTCATGAAAAAATATGTTATCAAAATGCAGTACCATTAATTCTTAATAATTATACATAACTTAATTAGTGTATAATGCTATTTTATTATCATGTAATTGTAATATTATTGTGTTTTCTTTATGTAATTGTAATGTTTTTTTTTGTTTTTCTTTATACCATTACCAATTATTGTTGTATTGTAACGGACTGTCAACAGCACCTACAGATTACTGCCCATGCGACCCATTTTGTAAATAATATTGTAAATATCTTACTCTTTGTCTAATTAAGTCCTACTACTACTACTACTACTAGAAATATATTATATAATGTAAATGGACAGATAATGACAAATGAGGGACTTTTGAAGACATGGCTGAGTTCAAATACCTAAGTACAATAATTACAAACAGGAATGAGGTGCACAAAAAATTAAACATAGGCTCAATTCTGGAAATTCATGCTATTATGCATTACAGGAACTTTTGTCATCCCAACTTCTCTCAGAAACATTAAACTGATAATATATAAAACTGTTATTCTCCCAGTTATATTATATGAATGTGAAACATGGTTTCCTACTTTAAAGAGAGGAGAAGAGATTATATGCATATGAGAACAAAGATCTTAGAAAATTTTTGGACTAAAGAGAGATGAACAGACAGGCAAATGTAGAAGAGTACTTAACAATGAGCTACATGATTTTTATAGGAAGCCATAAATAATAAGAACAGTTAAGTCTCGTAGACTGCGATGGGCAGAACATGTGGCACAAATGGGGAGAGAAAGAGTGGCACAGAAGCTTCTTGTAGGAAAATGCACAGTTAGTAGACCAATAATGATGTGGGAGAATAATGTTAACCATGAATTGCCAGTTATGCCAAGAATATAATTTCAAAATATCAAAAGAAAAAACAAATATAATGGCATTTTGGGGAAACGATCATATAAGATCAAAAATCGTAATAGACAACAAACCTCTGGAACAAGTAACACATTTTAATTATTTGGGATGTAATTTTACTATAAACACAAAAACTGAAAGAGACATACATATGAAACTGTCAAAATTCCAAATGATATGCGGAACTATACATTAAATATTAAAGAATAAAACAAGAAGAGATACTACATTGAAGTTTTATAAAACATTGGCAGTTCCTGCATTACTTTGTGGGAGCGAAACTTGGGTTATGACCAGAAAATTGCAAAGTAGAATACAAAGCACAGAAATGAACTTCCTTAGAAGAACAAAAGGCTGCACAAGATTGGATCGGATAAGGGATGAAGATATAAGAACAGAGTTAAATATATATCCATTGAGTGAGAAAATCAGAGCATATAGAGCGAAATGGCTTACACATGTGGAAAGAATGATGTAACAAGATTACCAAGAGCAGCATTCAACTACAAGCCAAGTGGTTCAAGAAATGTAGGAAGGCCAGTGAAAAGATGGAAAGAACAACTGTGAGGCAGAAACAGGCAATTTATGCCTAGCCCGTGAAGTGAAGAAGAAGAAGATGAATTGAGGGAAGTAGATTATACAGGCATGATTGGAAAACATTAGTTCAGGATAGGAATGTATGGAGAGCTTATGTCCGTGTGGCCATGACCCTATGGATTCAATAGTACCAGTTAGTTATTAAATTATATGGTATTGACATAAATTGGATGAAAAAAAGTACAGTCATATGATTGAACTTATTCCAGTACTGTATTAAAATTTAAAACAAGAATAAAGTCAAGAAACTATGTACATAGGAATGCATAATCATTCTCCTTTATTTACATATTGACATAGGTACTCTGAGAGCAATAGAACAAATAATAACAGTGAAAAAAAGTGAAGGTTTCCTGTTATGAAAATATTATTTTTAACTAATATGCATAGTTAATATAAAATTATAGAATATTCACCTGAAAGGTCCGT
Organism: Diploptera punctata; assembly: GCA_030220185.1. Taxonomy (NCBI): domain Eukaryota; kingdom Metazoa; phylum Arthropoda; class Insecta; order Blattodea; family Blaberidae; genus Diploptera; species Diploptera punctata. Next base: position 680,327 of record JASPKZ010001988.1, read on the forward strand.
CTCCTCAACTTAATTATCATTTAACTGTAGCGCTTTCGGGACTTGTCCCATCATCGGCAGGATTCAAAACTGGTGTTTCACTGAAGATCTGGTAGAGGGGGTTGCATGTATTTGGTTCGTTTTCGTTTATCAGGCTGTCGTTGTGAGCTGCTTTTCATGATTTCCATCTCTTCGAGTACGTTTATCTTCGCTGGATTATTTTCTCTGTGCATTACTGTTCAGAGAAAATAATCCAGCGAAGATAAACGTACTCGAAGAGATGGAAATCATGAAAGCAGCTCACAACGACAGCCTGATAAACGAAAACGAACCAAATACATGCAACCCCCTCTACCAGATCTTCAGTGAAACACCAGTTTTGAATCCTGCCGATGATGGGACAAGTCCCGAAAGCGCTACAGTTAAATGATAATTAAGTTGAGGAGACGGACCTTTCAGGTGAATATTCTATAATTTTATATTAATTTTGAATTAAACCTCAACGGAACACATCATGAATCTTATAAAAGTTAATATGCATAGTTTCACTCTCTTAGAGATGACATGTGAATTCGGGTGTTAGATCTTTAAATGTCAATACCTCTGTGGTCAGCATTAAATTACCAACGTTAATTTGATCACATGTCTTAATCTTGCATAATTTATTTAATAAAACATATGATGAAAATTTACATTATGAAACTCACTGACACTATCAAACCCTTAGGTTCATGGCTGCATGGACATAAGCTCTCCATACATCCCTATCCTGAGCTAATGTTTTCCAATCATTCCCTGTATGATCTACTTACCTCAAATCATAGTTAATGTTATTATCCCACCTCATTCTCGGTCTACCAACTGGCATTTTCCCTCTGGTTTTTCTACAAGAAGCTTCCATACACGTCTTTCATTCCCCATTTGTGCCACATGTCCTGCCCATCTCAGTCTACTAGACTTAACTTTTCTCATTATGTCTGGCTTCCTATGAAGACCATGTAGTTCATTGTTATTAGGTTTTCTAATTAATAAAATTAAAATAAGTTGTACATCATCTCACCTCATACATTCCGTATTCTTCACAGCACAGGACCACGGTTTCAGGTACACTTGTTCCTATCTTCAGTTATCTTTTTGACTGTTGAATGTTTGCCTTCACCATTACCTTCTAAACTGCCATCTAGTGTTGATTTGATGAACTTTGAGATTAAATCTTGCTCGATGGGATTTTCAAAATTCATTGATCTAATTTCTTTTTAAAGGAAGAATTAATGTTTGAACAGGAACTGAACTGCGGATCTCCGACTCTGAATGCCAGCATGTAGCCCACTACACAATTCCAAACATGGCACAAATGCCAGCATTTTTTTCTACTTATACTTATGTATTTTATGATGTTCTTGCTGCGTTTGGAATTGTGTAGTGGGCTGCACGCTGACATACAGAGTCAAGTTTGCGGTTCATTCCTAGTTGAAACATTAATTTTTCTTTTCAAAAAATAAATTTATGCAGGACTAGAACATGTTAAACTACTCGTAAATATAACATAAAATTCATGGATCTAACTTTGTTCTTCTGAATGTATAGCTTCTTCTTGTCTTGTAAGCCCATATTTCCCTTAACAGAGATTTAGGCGCTCTCCCCCTACAGGGAAGAATTTGAACCATACTAATTTAGTTACACTTGTTTTTGTATAGATGTCATTTGAGTGATCCATGGTCAGTGTTCTGCCTCATACTGACATCTAGGAAACCAAGGTAGTACTAGGATGGGAAAATTTGGTAAATTTTGCTTAGAGGCCTTTTCATTCAGGCTTAAGGATTTTTTACGAGCCTGAAAATCTTCAGGCTCAGGACCCACAGCTTAAAGTCCCTCCTGGAGGACTTGCTCCTTGGATTTTTCCATCCTAAAAAAATCCATCGACCCCGGTCGGGTTTGAACCTGTGACTCTCGGGACTAGAAGCAAGGAGCATAACCACTAGTCCACCGCGGCTGATTCTGAATGTATATATTTTCCCAAACTGTCAAATTCCAAGGGTTTTTCCAAATGTTTCAAAAGTTTAGTTTGTTTTTCAGTTTTATGATTCTCTAGCAAACTATACATTGCATTTGCTAATTTTTTAATTTCACTCGTTTTTTTAATATTTCTAAAGGTTCTTTTGTGCAAGTGTCCAAATTTCTTTTTGTTTTTGCTATATATATATATATATATATATATATATATATTATATATATATATATATATATACATACTTTATTGCAGTCTTTGCAACTAATTTGATAAATTCCTGATTTTTTTTACTATCTGGGGTATTTATTAACTTGCACAGTTCACCTAATTTTTTGGCATACTATAGTGAGGGAATGCAGGTTACTTGTCAGGGGAATCTTTTGATCTTGATTAATAGATTTGACGGTGTTGTGCACTTTCACAAGGATTAAGACAAGCTTAGTCAGTTGCAGATGTTACGTGTGGATTTTTAAATCTCATGAACAATGCAGTGGATGGCTTTAGAAAACACACATATGCACACACACACACACACTTCATACTGCATTCCATCGAATGTTTAAAATTTTTTTTTTTAAATATATAGTGCATGAATTCATGTTTCTGGTTCAATAGAACATCATGGAACACTATGAATAAACAGCAAATTAACATAATGTTTTCTTCTTCTTCTTCATCCAACCAAGTTTAGGTCTGTTACGATCTCACTGATAAATTTTATATCTAGTGTTTCTTTGGACTGCCCAGAGATCTCTTCCCTGTTGGACAATAACGAATTAACATAATGTAAGATTTAAATTAAAATGCTTTATATCTCACCTCATATCCAGTCTTCTAACTAATACCGGTTTTAAAGCTTAGGCAACTTCATCCTCAGTAATTTCTTGTCAATTGATGTTATGTTGATCAGGAGAACTACTTCTTCCTCTCTCTGTTAGTGGACCGATGAACCTTTGGATCAAATCAAAATCCTCAGGAATTTCGAAGTTCATAAGTTTTTCTTTCTTGTTTTTTTAATGTGGATTTTTTTTTCCCAAACTGTGAGTTCTCTTTGTTTTTCTATTTGTTTAATTAAACTAGCTTTTGTATCAATTAGATTTTTTTCAGACCAAAAATCAGCAGTAGCTGCTCTAGCTTCGTCTGAAAAACAAAAAGAACTCACGATTTGGGAAAAAATCCACATTAAAAAAATAATAAAGAAAAATGAATCGTGAATTCTTCTTACCTCATATATCTACGTTTCTTTAAACACAGCACCGTGGTATTGGAGAACCATCGTTCCCATCCTTTGGATAATTATTGGCAAAGGAAAAAATTGACAGTCGTGAAAACAGCTGAGGATGAGAACGATGGTTCTCCGATACCGCAGTGCTGTGTTTAAAGAAACATAGATATATGAGGTAAGAAGAATTCATGATTCATTTGATTCTTATTAAGAAAACCTCATAATGTTAAAATTCCCAATTTATTATATTAAAAGAAAGAAAAACTTATGAACTTCGAAATTCCCAGGGATTTTGATTTGATCTTGAGGTTAATCAGTCCACCAACAGAGGGAGGAAGAAGCAGTTCTCCTGATCGACATAACTTCAGTTGACAAGAAATTACTGAAGATGAAGCTGCCTAAGCTTTGAAACTGGTATAATTAGTAGACTGGATAGGAGGTGAGGTATAAAGCATTTTTAATTTAAATCTTAAATTAAACCTCATAATGATTTTTCCTATAAAAGTTCAATAACATAATGTGTTGACATTTACAGCAAGCAGGAGCTGTACAACTGTTTGCAGATTATGACAACTCTCTTGGAAACTATCTGGTGGATGTGGATGGCAATGTTTTGCTCGATGTTTATATGCAGATATCTTCCATGCCGCTGGGCTACAATCATCCTGAACTACTGCAACTCTTAACAGATCCACATAACATGGTAAGTAAACCAATCTATAAATTGAAGATCTTGAAGAAGATTTCTGGGCTGTTGGCCGTGGTCTTGAGGCTTGAAGTTCCCTTCTTGAAAAATTATCATTTTGCCATTTCATAGAACATAAATAGCATTGTCAGTGTTAAGTATGTATCATTCTGCATATGTAATGAACATTTGAGCTGCGTTGAAGTTTTATAAATTTTAATAGAATTTTATCCTGTATTTTTTAGAAAACAATTGTGAATCGCCCAGCTCTTGGTGTGTTTCCTGGTGCAGACTGGCCTAACAAACTGAAAAATGTTCTTCTGCAGGTATGTATTACCTGTACCATATTTTAATAAGTATCAGAATTTTAAGGTAGATAACTTTCTATCTGATGTTATTAACTCCAAACATAAACCATGACCATTTTTACTTTTCCTTGTAAAAAAATATGGTATATAAAGTAATTAGATCTTTTGATGTTATATTTATTTTAACATATTCCAGCCGTGGTCAAATTAATTTTTTGAAAAGAAAAATTAACATCTGAACCGGGAATCAAACCCCGGACCTCCGACTCTGTGTGCAGTCCATTACACTATTTGAGACATGGATTTCTTTTCAAAAAATAAATTTTTCCTGGACTGGAACATGTTAAACTAAATATTAAGCTTTACCACTTTAAAAGTAATGTAAAATTCTCATTAAAAATTCTTTGAATAGAAGTTGTCTGATGGCATTAATAGCTCTAGCTATCTGCCTTCAGACATAAGAGAGTTGTATAAGTGGAAAGAAATGTTAACGTTTGTGCTGTGTCTAGAATTGTGTAGTGGACTGCACACCGAAGTGCAAAGTTGGAGGTCCGTGGTTCGATTCCTGATTCAGATGTTAATTTTTCTTTTAAAAAATAATTAAATCTTATTTTTGTAATCTTGCTGACAGCTATTTGAGAAATTGAAGTATCAGGAATCTGTCAATGTACAGGATTTATCGAAATTAAGTCAGAATTGTGAAGGAAATATTTGTATTTTTACTGTAGAGAAGTCTCTTTAATACAGATGCCATTAATCTAGATATAGCTTAATCCAGAGCAGCATTTGAAAATATTTTTTAAACAAAAGTCTCACAAATGAAGAAGAAATTGTCTTTTTTAAATTTAAAGAGAAAAATTTTCGTCCAGATCGGGACCTGAACCCAGGATCTTTGGTTTACCATACCAATGCTCTTGCCAACTGAGCTACCAGGACAAGTTCCAATCTGGTCGCAAATTTTTCTCTTATATATGTTGTAATTCCCACGCACCAAATGCTTGAAGCCTTGGCTTCTATCATTGCAAATGGTGGCTTCTTGGTTAAGAAGACTGCCTTACTGGCTTTAAAAGTAGTGTTTATATTCCCAATAGCCTCCATTTGCAATTTTTCTCTTCAAATTTAATTTATCTTTCAATGAGAGGTGTTAAATTAATAATAAAAAAGAAATTGTCTTATTATTCTTTCTTACCCTGAGGTCCTTAAACTAAGTCCATAGGTTGATGATACACCTGTTCTTGGATGGGATCCTAGAGACACTCTCTATGACAGTGTGACTTTGTTTCTAATGTTGCCACCCCTTCTGGAGTACAGATGCCTTTGGAGTTGCCTCTAATCTGGGATCTGACATTACTTGCCTGTTGGTCGACAGGAGATATTTTATTTCCGTCCTATAACTCCATGGCACAACAGGTCTAGAATGCCCTTGACCTACCAGTTGACTGCTGGCCTCACATCCACATGAGCTAATCACAGAGGTCAATGATCATCCAACCAGTGTAGGGGTGACATGTGGTCAGTATATTGGGTCCCCCAGCCGTTGTAGCTGGTTTTCTCATCCTGGAGCCACTACTTATTGTAGCTATCCAAATTCCTCATGAATGGGTGGCCACCGGTCGCATACTGACCGAAATTCCATGAGAAAATTTCTTCCTCCCATGTAGATTACAACCAGTGCAAGAACTGTAATTCTGCACTAAGGCATCTTGCCTTAAACGCTCTTCTATGGTGTTTATTTCCCTCCTATTTTGTATATTTACAGGGCATTTCCTGGTCCGACACCTGGGAACGTACCCTTTAGGGGTTACAGGCTCCCCCGAGGAATTAAAGATTGTGAATATTTAAATAATATGATATTGATAATAATGATGTGTCAATCTCAAAAATAAAACTTAGTGAGGTTAAGGAACTTTCGAAATATGCCTTTGATATTGTTGAACAAGTGACAACAAGAAAATGTTTGTGAATATATAGTGACATAGTTGTGTGTAAATCTGCAAATGAAAATAGAATGGTAATCAATCAAGAAGTCAAATTAGTTTTGAAATTAAATTATTTTACCATAAACAGAGGTATGTTTTGTCAATTTTTTTTCTAATGCCACCAGGTTGTATTTTATGACATTTCTGACTTTCTCCTCTGGCATTGGCGGAATTGTAATCTATTTCTTAGATTGGGGCATATGGAAGGCTGAGTTATGTACCCTGATGATGTAATGGGTGATACAAGGATCACTCAGAAAGTTTTCGGACCTGACAGTACTGTTTACGATAGAAAGATAACAATACCAGCAGCATGTTGCGAGGTCCTTTGTTAGTCAGCGGACATAGTTTCCCCCCGCCAACTACCCCTCTTACCTTAAGAGCTGTGGGTCGAATTGTAGGGGGTGACAGGTACTATCAGAATGCAACATGGAACCACAGCGGGAACATTTTCGAGCAATGATTTTCTATGATTTTAAAAGTAGCTTAAACCAGGCGCAATCGCTTGAAAAGCTTACACAGGCTTTTGGGGACCTAGTCCCTTCCAGTGCCACAGTTTTTAATTGGTTTTCGGAGTTTAAGAGGGATAGAACCTCTCGTGAAGATGAAGAGAGGAGTGGGGGGCCTGTCGATGGCAGTGACTGTGGAAAACATCGAACCTGTGGAAAAGATGGTGCGAGAAGACGCCCGTATGACTTATGAAGATATTATATTGAGGCTTACCTGACAATTGGATTGGGGAGTGTTGCAAAAATTCTGCACTTCTATCATAGGGTCAGCAAGGTGTCATCTCGTTGGGTGTCACGTAGACTCACTGCTGAAGGTCAAAAGATCACTCGAGTGGAATGGTGCCCTGAAATGCTTCGGAGATTCAACAATGGGTACTCTCGCTGCATTTATGAGATCATTGCAGCTGAAGAGACCTGGATTTACCAATATGATCCAGATAAAAAGCGTCAGTAGTCGGTATGGGTCTTTCCTGAGGACGATCGACAGTCAAAGTGAAGAGAGCAACAAATGTTGGGAAAAAAATGGTGCTCACTTTCTATGCTACATGTGGTCATGTGGCAACAATGCCACTTGAACACCAAAGGATAGTGACTGCACAGTTGTACACCACAGTTGCCTTCCCACAGGTATTCAAAAAATTGCGAGATAAGCGCACAAGAGGTGAACTGAAGGACATCCTGTTTGCACCACAACAATGCCTCTGCCCACACGGCCCATCTGACAAATGATTTTCTGAGGGGTGCTCCTGTGCAGCTGTTGACCCATCCTCCTTACAGTCCGGAAAGGACACCGTGAGGCTTCTTTTTGTTCCCTACGGTGAAGGCTCGACTGCATGGGAAGCGGTTTTCAACACCTGAAGATGCGGTTGCAGCATACTAAGGGGAGCTCTGTGCACTGGATGAAAGTGACTGGTACCAATGCTTCCAGTTGTTGTTCAGGAGGATGCAACGATGCATAGGTGCTCAGGGAGGGTACTTTGAGAAGATGTAATGGTAAGTTCTATATTATCTCTAAAATTTTGCCAGTATCTGGAAACTTTCGGAGTGCTCCTCGTGAATGATAATGAAACACCAGAAGAGTTCTTAACCTAAACTTTTAAATTCCAGACCATAGGCAACCCATAGTTTGACCAGGAATCAAAATTGTGACCTCATGAACGGTAGTCAGAAACGCTGACAACTAGCCCATGAGGCTGGTCAGTTCTGTCAATTGTTATTATAATATTTTGTAAATTGAATTGGATAAAATGTTTATTTATTTCACGATAATGGTTTCAAAGGCCTTTGCGTTCATCATCAGTCAAACTCCAATTTTTGAAGTTTTGCTGTTTGTGCTATCTTCCAAAATGCTATCTGGTGGTAATTTTATAAACTTGGAGATTAAATTTTGCTCACTGGGAACTTCAAAATTCATGGATCTATATTATATAACAAATGTAGAATGATGAATTTTGAATTTCATGGCGAGGAAAATTTAATCTCTAAGCTCATAAAATCGCTACCAAGTGGCAGTTTAGAACATGGTGGTAATGGCAAAATTTCAACAGTCTGAGTTTGTTGCCAGAAGACGAAGGCGACAGGTTTCACATACAATGTAGTAATACTATGAACAATTCCTTATTTTGGATAACAATAGAGAAATTTACTTTTTTTCCCTGTTGCTAATATAATTGATGTTTCACCCTCAGATATCACCCCCTGGTCTCAGTCAAATAACTACCATGATGTGTGGATCTTGCTCTAACGAAAATGCATATAAAAACATATTCTTGTGGTACCAACAAAAACAAAGAGGAGGTGGTACAAGCTTTTCTCAGCAGGAGATGGATTCATGCATGATAAATCAGCCCCCTGGATCACCGTCATTGTCTATTCTGTCTTTCAAAGGTAAGTTCTTGTAAGAATTAAATTAATATTTTTAATGTTTTATTTTAGGAAGTAATATTTTGAGGTTATTGTAATTAAATTATTTTCAGTCTGTTTATCTTACCTCAATATTAATGTTGATTTGTTCTTCGAACGTGTTTTGATTAGCTTCTAATCATCCTTAGCATCTTGGCCAGACTGGTTGGTTTTATGTTGTAAACCCTGGATATATATATATATATAGGGAAAACAAAAGAAACCTAAAAATTAGAACCAAAGAACACGTAAGAAATATTAAAAATGGAGAAATGGAAAAATCTGCAGTTGCTGCTCATGTTTGGTCTGAAAAACGTAATATATAAATTTGGACACTAAATTATTAAAACAGTTAGAAAATACAAAAGAGCTGACTATTTGGGAAAAAATCTATATTCAGAAGAACAAAAACAGAGTTATGAATTTCGAAATACCGATGGAACGTGACCTCGTTTGGAGGTTCTTTGGCCAACCACAGGAGGGAGCTGACATCGACATCCAGGATTTACAACATAAAACTAACCAGTCTGGCCAAGATGCTGAGGATGATTAGAAGCTAATCGAAACATGTTTGAAAAAACAAATCAACATTAATATTGAGGTAAGATAAACAGATTGAAAATAATTTAATATTTTTAATACCTCACCTCATCAGCATGTATTACGAATGAATGAACAGCGCATACCAAAAAGAATGTATAATTATAAACCAAAAGGGAGAAGATTGTTGGGAAGACCATTGATGGAAGGACCAATTCGACCTATAATGAGATCGCAACAGGCCATTGGGCTTAATCCTTGTTGTTGATGATGATGATACCTCACCTCATATCCTTTATTCTTCTAGACTACAGTTTCAGAGCTATATCTCCATCATCAGTAGGCTCTCTTTGACTGGTGTTATGTCGTTTCTTGGTAGTTTTCTTCTTCCTTCTATCGGTGGACCGATGAACCTCTGGATCAAATCGAAATTTGCAGGAGTTTCCAAATTCATGAGTTTTTCTTTCTTGTTTTTTTTTGGTTGTGGATTTTTTCCCAAACCGTGAGTTCTTTCTGTTTGTCTGTGTGTGTGATTAGACTGCCTTTTGTATCAATTAAATGTTTTTCAGACCAAGCATGGGCCGCTACTGCTGACTTGTCCATATCACCCTTTTTGACATTTCTAATATGTTCTTTCTCTCTTGTTTTTAAATTCCTTTTATTGTTTTTCCTATGTAAATTTTGTCACAATCCTTGCATTTGATCTGATATATTCCTGATTTGTTCATTTTTATTGGCCTTAATCATCTTATTTAGGCTGTATTCATTCTTCGGAGCCAATCTTATGTTAGATTTTTTTTTAATTTGAAACTTACGGTGTTTTAATGGAAGGTAAGTGAAATTTTTTAATTTTAAAGTTTTGGCGCAGATATGTTGACGATATAATAGCTATTATAAATCAAAAACAAATAGAAGATGCTTTAAAACTCCTGAACATTCAGAGCAAAACTGTTAAATTTACTATGGAAACTGAAACTGAAAGACAAATTTCATTTTTTGGATCTAAATCTAACAAGAAATGAAGAAAACAAGATAGAATTTGGAATATACAGAAAGAACACACACAAAGAGAACTACGATAAGGCATTAGGATTCAACCATTTTGCTCATAAAGAAGCAGTATTCAACAGTTTAACACACCAATTGATGAATGTATCTATGAGCAGAGAAAAATATGAAAAAGAAAAAGAATACATAATTAAAGTAGCAATAGACAATGGTTATGAAGAAAACATGGTACACAAGAAAATAAATAAGTTTAAAAAGCAAAAATGAATTAATGAAAGTACACTTAAAAAACAAACAGAAAACTTAAAATTTAAAAAATCACTTACCATCCATTAAAACACCGTAAGTTTTAAAAAATTAAAAAAAAAATTAACATAAGATTGGCTCCGAAGAATAAATACAGCCTAAATAAGATAATTAAAACCAACAAAAATGAAAAAATTGAAGAAGAAAACAAATTAGGATAATATCAGATCGAATGCAAGGATTGTCACCAAATCTACATAGGAAAAACAAAAAGGAATTTAAAAACAAGAGTGAAAGAACTCTTAGAAATGTCAAAAAAGGGTGAAGTGGACAAGTCAGCAGTATCGGCCCATGCTTGGTATGAAAAACATTTAATTGGTACAAAAGCCAGCCTAATCAAACACACAGAAAAAAAAAACTCACGATTTGGGAAAAAATCCACATCCAAAAAGACAAGAAAGAATAACTTGACGATTTTTATTATTAATTTAACACTTCTCATAGAAGGATAAATTATATTTGAAGAGAAAAATTTTCGCCTAGACCGGGACTCGAACCCGGGACCCTTGGCTTTCCGGGCCAAGTGCTCTACCAACTGAGCTACCGAGGTGAGTTACGATCTAGAAGCAAATTTTTCTCTTATGTACGTTGTAATTCCCTCACGCCAAATGCTTGAAACCATAGCTTCTATCTTTGCAAATGGCAGCTTCTTAGTTAAGAAGACATTTATTGGGAATTTAACACTACTTTATAGCCAGTAGGGCTTCTATTGACGATTTTTATTATTAATTTAACACTTCTCATAGACGGATAAATTATATTTGAAGAGAAAAATTTTCGCCTAGACCGGGACTCGAACCCGGAACCCTTGGCTTTCCGGGCCAAGTGCTCTACCAACTGAGCTACCGAGGCGAAAAAATTTTTCTCTTCAAATATAAAGAATAACTTACGAATTTCGAAACTCCTGCAGATTTTGATTAGATCCAGAGGTTCATCAGTTCACTGATAGAAGGAAGAAGAAAACCTCCATGAAACGACATAACACCAGTCAAAGAGAGGCTACTGATGGTGGAGATATAGCTATGAAACTGCAGTTAGAAGAATAAAGGATATGAGATGAGGTATTACAAATATTAATTTGATTCTTAAATTAAACCTCATAATGGTTTTTCCCTGTGAAAGTTAAATAAAATAAGTTCTTGTATTAACTTATCAAACTTCAAATTCCGAAGTAACTTTCCACACATGCACGTACATGGTAATTTAATAGAAAATGAGGTTCACGTGTACCTGTTCTTCCTTTCTATCTGTAACCAATGTTGTAAAATATAATTTGATAATGAACAAAATGTAGTCATACTGCACAATGCTCCCCTTCAATACCTAAAAAATTCATATTCGAATTCCATTGAGGTAAATAGTCACACAGTAAAATATTAAAATAAATACCTGGTAAGTGTCGTGGTCTCAACTAGGTAAAAAAAAATTAAAAGCTTTTAAGAACTGTAGACCTTTCAGAAACAGACTTCCATCATCAGCAGAAGGATATAATTACCGATGTCGCTGGAAGACTGCTTATGTCAAAAGCATCGCAAAACAACAACACAGTTGATGATGGAATGTGGTTTCAAAAGGCCTACAGTTCTTAAAAGTTTTTTTAAAAGAATTTTTACCTATTAATTAAATAAATAAAATAAAATGTAGTTTTATTTGATTTTCATATTTATTATATAATTCAGTAACAGCTGTTTCGGTACACTGTACCTTCTTCAGACATGTTAACAAATTATGAATTGTGTTCCAACTGATCTAAGCAACAATACAACAATATTTATTTAAATTTTTTAATTTAACAAAGGGGATTCATTCAAATCAAGTTGAGAATTTAACAGTTTGTTACTACTTTTCAATTTATTTATTTCTACAGCCTCCAAAAGATCTAACTTCTTACCCTTACCTAGTTGAGGATGACATCTGCCAGGTATCTATTTTAATATTTTAGTTTGGGTTGGATTCCTTATGATTATGTGATTTACATGTAATCTTGGTGGGAGACCTTCAATTACTTTAGCATCATTGTTATTAGTTATTAAGTAGTATAGTTTTGTTGGTGATACTGTCACTAACACCGATACAGGTTTTGATGCTGATTCAATGAATGAATGAGTCATTTCTTATCTTACCTTATATTTTATGTTTTTTTAAACATGGGAATCGCAGTTTTCTCTTCAAATATAATTTATCCATCATTGAGTTGTATGAAATGAATAATAAAAACATCAAAAGAGGCCGTACTTGCTTTATAATGTAATATAAAAATTCCAATTAAAGGTCTTCTTAATAAAGAAGCCTCAATTTGCAAGATCAAAGCAATGGTTTCGTAACGTTTGACTCATTCATTCATTGAATTATCCATCCATAGTAATTCTGCCCAAGGGCAGGTTTTTCACTGCAATCATAGCATTTTTCATGCAATGCTTTGCAGCTTTACTGGGAAATTATAGATATGGTAGCTTACCGTTGTTTTCCACACCGGTGAAGGATGGTGATGATAATGATAAGGATGATGATGATGGCTGGATGATTTTTGGGGACAGTTGGGCCCTAAGCTTCCAGACATTTGTCTTACAGGTGAGGAAAAACCCCAAAAAAACCTCAACCAGGAGACTGTCCCGACCAGGAATTGAACCCAGGCCCGCTGTGTGACAAGGCAGCATGCTACCTCGAGACCACAGCGGTGGACCATTGAATTAAGAAACCTCATAATGTTGTTTGTCATATTTAACTATGAATTTGATGCTGATGTTGAAGATATTTATTGATTTATTTCTCTTGTTTATTTGTATGATGAAATTTCCTCCAGAGAAGCATTGAGATGTATCAAGGATGTGTCAAAAAAAAATTATCTGCCAGTTTTAACTGCAAGGTATTAAAGTCCAGTGCCAAATCTCTCATTTAAAGTACAAGGAAGTAATGCAATACCTGACTTGGTGAATTGGATTACCCTGACAATCCATCCATGTGCCGTGCCATCACATTGCACTCCACTCTACTGGATGCAGGGATGTCCATCTGCTTTTGTACACTGGGTTGCTGTTGCTGCATTCTGACTTCATTTTCTATGCCTTGCAGTTAAAAATGGCAGATTTTTTTTTGACACAGGTTTGGTACATCACAACACTTCTCTGGAAGAAATTTCAAGGTAGGTTTCGGCTTACAATGGTTGACAGTTCCTTTGTAGGGTAATTTAATTGTGATATATATTTTATATTCAGGAGCATTCCATGGTCGTACTCTGGGAGTTTTGTCAACAACACATTCAAAGTATATACATAAGATTGATGTTCCTGCATTTGATTGGCCTGTCGCATCATTTCCGGAATATAAGTATCCTCTGGAAGAGCACGAGCGTGAAAATGAAGCTGAAGACAAGAAGTGTTTAGCTGAGGTTTGTTAATTCTACTGAAATCAATCCAGATGTTTATGGCTTCACAATATGATTGAGTACAGTAAAAGCTCCAAAAATAGTAATTGATGATAAAATTTTAGAGCAAGTGAACAGTTTTAAATATCTAGGTTTCAATTTATCATATGTTAAAATTGAAGATATTAATGACAAAATAAATAAATTTAATCTAATGTGTGGCACTATTAAAAGAACCCTTAAAAACACAAGAAAAGAAACAAAAATTAAATTTTATATAGTAATGGCTGTTCCTGTATTGATGTATGGATCAGAATGTTGGACAATTACTAAAAGACAAGAGCAAAGATTGGATGCAGCTGAGATGAGATTTTTAAGAAATATAGCAGGATATACTCTGCTGGATAAGAAAAGAAATGAAGATATAAGAAAGGAACTAAATATTTTCAAACTTACAGACCGAATAATTAAATAGAACATATTGTAATCTAATGTGTGGCACTATTAAAATACCCTTAAACACAAGAAAAGAAACAAAAATAAAATTAAGTTATGTAGGTAAAAAGCAATGGCTGTTCCTGTATTGATGCATGGATCAGAATGTTGGACGATCACTAAAAGACAAGAACAAAGATTGGATGCAGCTGAGATGAGATTTTTAAGAAATATAGCATGATATACTCTGCTGGATAAGATAAGAAATGAAGATATAAGAATGGAACTACATAATTTCAAACTTATAGACCAAGTAATTAAATATAGGAACGACTGGAAAGAACATGTTGATAGAATGCCAGAAGAAATATTTCCAAAATTATTGCTAAATTATAAACCATATGGAAGGAGAAATCTTGGATGCCACACAGAAGATGGTCTGAACAATTTTAACAATTGTAGCTTTCATGAAACCGGAACAAGCCAACATGCTTAATCCCTGGATGATGATGATGAGTATAAGCTCCTTATTCACGTTTTCCTTATTCGCAGGTTAAAAAATTGTGGCAGTTTTCTGTATTTGTGCCTAAAATTTTCTTTATCCATGGATTCAGTCAGTATATTAGAACACATCGGCAACTTTTTTTACTGCTGGCACATGCCAAGGCAGCTTTTACAAAGAGCGATTCAAACCAAATGGACAAATTAATATTAAAGTAAAACAACCTTATTGTCACTAAGCCTAAAGTTCGTTGTTAAAAACCACCAGTATGAGATGTCCATTGATAAATGCCGCCCTTGCAATAATCAGTGTTTTATTGATTCAACTTGTCATTTGTTGCAATATTTTGATTAGGTAACACGTGTCTCTTCTGGTTTGTTGCCAATTTATAATGTTGAGTAAAAGGAAAGAAAATTAGTTCCAAAGCAGAAGAAAGTAGTGTTGCTGCTTAAAGTAAAAATAGAAATGCTTGACTGTTTATGCGTTGGAAAGTCATTTGCATTTATATCACGCTGTTTCAATGTTAATGAATCAACTGTACGATTCATCAAGAAATCCGAAGACAAAATAAGAAATTCTATCGCTGAATTCACAGCTGAATATCAATCTAAATTGAAAGACCTTTTAAAAGCGGCAAAACAGGGAAAAAAAGACTAAGTTCTTTAAGTCCTTGCTTAAGCCTGATAGCAATAATTAATAGAAATTGTTGAAAATTTCTCATTAATTGATTTTGTTTTGATAATTTTAATTTTACTTTAGAACCTTGGAACATATCCCCTATATACCAATATAAATTACCATTCCATATTCGCGGTTTCTGTATTTGCGGCATATTTGCAGAACATATCCCCCCATGAATAAGGAGCTTTTACTATAATTTTAAACTTAGTAGTAACACTATGAGGTATTAATAATTTAATATTAAAAGTATCATCTTACCTCATATTTTGTCTTCTGTTTAGGCCAGTTTCAGAATAATTATTCCATCTCGATGTATTCATTTAAATTTTAACATTCACAATGAACCATCTTGGAATGCCGTAAACTTCTGAAATATCTCAACAATGAGAATAAATTAATAGCCTTCCAGTGGATACCCTCACACATCGGAATAGTTGGCATTGAAATAGCTGATGGACTTGTCAAAAAGGGTACCAAAATACAGATAACAACCCACCCCAAATTGAACATCTACAGGAAGATTGAAGAAATTAAGAAAGCATTCCAAATGGAAAACCTGAAAGAAAACATTGCAACAGCCAGAGGGAAATCATGGGAAAAAATTGATGAGCTATATACACACAAATAAAATATAAAGGCTGCAAGGAAGCAGTAGCGAAATTCAAACTGATGTCAGGATATGACTGCCTGGCTCACCATCTCCACAGAATACACGTTTTCCAATCAGACAGATGTGTCATATGCAAAGACCCGGACCTGATCATGGACAAACACCACCTTCTAGTCTGTCTCCAGCTTTAAATCCAACTTCACAACACTTTAAGGACCTTGTTCACTTGTACTGGGAAGCCAGAGAGAAAATGACTTAAGCGTCAAATCTTGCCATTAGAAAACAACAACAACATTCACAATGATGGAGAATTATTATTTTGAAAACAAACATTAACAATTCAGGTGTTAATATTTCTTCTTCATTTGAGAATTTTACATTATGAGGCTTTCATTTAATATAATAAATTTGGGAATTAATAAATTAATAAAAACCAACATTGAGTCATGAATATTCTTATCTCGTATACCTATGTTCTTCAACCACGGTTTTGAGAGCCATCGCTCCCCTCATGACTATTGATTTTTCATCATGCCGGTCATCTTCTAAACTGCCATCTAGTGTTGATTTGATGATCTTTGTAATCAGATTTTGTTTGTCCAGAAACTCAAAATTCATGGATCTAACATGTTTTTTTTCTAAATTGGTTCTGTGTTGAAGAACATAGGTATATGAGGTAAGTATATTCATGACTCAATATTGATTTTTGTTAATTTTTCTTTTCAAAATAATAATTATTCCACGATCAGTGTTTTTACAACCCTTGTTCTGTCGTGATTCGTGATTGAACTGTTTTTTCCTCCATCTGTTGTTACAACAAACACCAATGAACTTCCAAATCAAATCATATTACCTGGTTTGGAAAAGAATCTAAAATAAAGATAAATTAATGAACTTTGAAATTCTCAGAGAATGTGATTTGATTTGGAGGTTCATCAGCCTCCCAACAGATGGAGTAAGAAACAGTGCTTCTGGATGACAGAACATCAGTTGTAAAATTTCTGTTGATGAAACTGTCCTAGGTTTCGAAACTGGTCTAATTAGAAGACAGGATATGAGATGATGAGGAAAGAATTTTATTTTAAATTTTAAATTAAAACTCATAGTGATATTTCCTGTAATACTTCAAGTAATGTTGTATTAATTTCTACTTACAAGGTGGAGGATCTGATTGAAAAATACAATAAGCGAGGTACCCCAGTTGCTGGGATTGTGGTGGAACCAATTCAATCTGAAGGAGGTGACAATGAGGCATCCCCAAGCTTCTTCCAAAAACTTCAGTCCATAGCTAAAAAGGTATGATTCTGATTCATCCATTTTTTTTTTGCAATGATCTAGAACAGGAGTGGCTATTCAGAGGAAATAGGTGAAGTGCCACTTCACCTTATTTTTACCAGAATTATTTTTAAACTTTTAAGGTCTGCATGAAAATGATCTAGTATGTAAATTATAAATTATACAGTCACTTACATTCATTTTACTGAATTGACAAATCACATTTATCAGTAACACTTTAAAACATATTAATAATGCATTTGAACAAACTCAGTGTTGATATTAAAATTCAACTGTTGCTTTCCACAAATTATATATACATGTTCGTAATAATTCAATTGTTGTTATTCAGATATATAATATAAATAAAAGAAGTTGGACCTTTTGGAGGCTGTAGAAATAAATAAATTGAAAAGTAGTAATAAACTGTTAAATTCTCAACTTGATTTGAATAAATCCCTTTTGTTAAATTAAAAAATTTAAATAAATTATTGTTGTATTGTTGCTTAGATCAGTTTATTTGTACTATAATAACACAATTTATAATTTGTTAACATGTCTGAAGAAGTACTATGTACCGAAACAGCTGTCACTGAATATATCTTAATAAATATGAAAATAAACTGTTAAAATCTCAACTTGATTTGAATAAATCCCCTTTGTTAAATTAAAAAATTTAAATAAATTATTGTTGTATTGTTGCTTAGATCAGTTTATTTGTACTATAATAACACAATTCATAATTTGTTAACATGTCTGAAGAAGTACAATGTACCGAAACAACTGTCACTGAATATATCTTAATAAATATGAAAATCAAATAAAACTAAGTTTTATCTTTATTTTAAATAAAGTTTATTAAATTAACAGCTGATAAAATGTACCACATCATTTTATTTATTTATTTATTTTTGTATTTTGTACAAATATAAGTAACATAAATTAAATATTATGAATGAAAAAGTGTATTTCCAAAAATTCTATTATTGAGGAATTGGCACTTTCCAAATCAGCCAATCACGTTTCTTCGTCAAATGAATATTTCGTGAATTGATAAGTTGAAAGGTCATTTGACCTTCTGTATACTTATTTGAGTTGTGACGTTTCTGGGTTCAGCTATCTGGTAATCAATAAAATATCGATGGTATAAGACAAAGCTTCATCTAGTGGGTTATCGCTGGACATAGCAGGCTGATTCATTTAGTGGGTTATTGGTAATTCATCTGCAGTGAAATAGCTGGTGTTGGTGGGGATAACATAAAGGAAACACTCTATGTGTTCCTCTATGGAGATAATGTGAATACGCAGAAGGCTCCATCAAACCAAATGCGATAGTCTGCTGGCATGGCAGGAATTTTGAATTTTGATGTTCATGAGTAATTGATTTGAATGAAATTTGGCAAATATATTATTTTATTTTAATCCGAGATTGTTCTTCTTGTATCTTGTAAGTCCATGTTTCCCTTAACATAGATTTAGGTGCTCTCCCCCTACAGGGAAGAATTTTAACCATACTAATTTAGTTACACTTGTTTTCGTATAGATGTTATTTGAGAGGTCCATGATGAGCGTTCTGCCTCATACTGACATCTAGGAAACCAAGGTAGTACTAGGACGGGAAAATTCAGTAAATTTTGCTTAGAGGCCTTTTCATTCAGGCTTAAGGATCTTTTACGAGCCTGAAAATCTTCAGACTCGGGACCCACGGCTTAAAGTCCCTCCCAGAGGACTTGCTCCTTGGATTTTTCCATCCCAAAAAAATCCATTGACCCCGGCCGGGTTTGAATCCGCAATCCTCGGGACCAGAGGCAAGGAGCATAACCACTAGTCCACCGTGGCCGACTCCAAATTTGTTAATATGCTAATTACCCCAGCAGAGCTGCGGTAGTTGGGGTTGAATGCATGCCACTGCTTCCCAGCTGCTCGACCTCCGGGGGTAGAGCTTAGCTCACTGGTCACTATGACAACTGTGAATCACTGTGGTCTAGCGTTACAAAATCCTACAAGTGAAGTAGTGGGAAGGAATTAGCCATCTGCTTTGTGGCTTTATGTATGAAATTATTTTGTATCGTATTATTCTACTATTGTTGTGGTGGTTTAAATATGAACCCTATTTATGATATAGTGTATGTTTTATTGGAAACACCTTTTTCATGTTGAAAAGATGAAGATAAAATGTTTTAAATTGTGGGCAGCCCTCAGGGGTCCTCATCTAGGGGATATGTGGATGGCGACCACAAGGTGCCCAAGCTGTGCAAAACATTTCTTCCACTTACTTGTGTTTTGCACTCTTTTAACTTTACTATCTAACCTCTCTTGGTTAACTCTTGTTTTTTTGACGCCGATGCTATTAGGGCATCCGAGGGCTAGGGAGTCTTTCCTTTCTTCCATTTCTTCTTTCCTTTATTTTCTTTTCTTCTCCAGAAAAGCCTGACCAGAGGCTATAAGATGGCAGCCCCATCACTGGTCTTGCCTTCCTTTGGCCAGCAACCAATCGAAGGGACTATTATTATGCTTTCAAGTCTTATATGAGAATTTCCCATAAGGGAAAATTTTCTATAGGATCGTAACAGGCCTTGGCCTAATACTTGAAAGGAAGAAGAAGAAGAAATTGTGGGCATCCTACAGAATCACTCTTCAAAGCCAAGAGCTAGCACTGATCTAGAATCTTAACAGTAGATGCACTCTCAAATTTATTTTAATGTATTTTAATTAGCAATTAATGCTGTGTTACTTTTGCTTGGAAAGTTCCTATTCACTACATCTTAAAATATAAATATGTTTTTTCAACATTATTACGACTTTGTTTCACAAATTGCAGTCAGCATCCATAAGTTGATGTTTCCTGTCTAGTAGGTCCATGTTTGATTCCCAGAAGAGTTGGAAATTTTAATCATAAAGTTTTCAATAATCTTGGAGCTAGGGAGGGGTGGAGGTGTACAATTTTTAATTGATAGATTATGGGACTCGTACTTTAAGGGAGGAGAAAAGATTACGAATATTTGAGAATAAAGTTCTTCTTATGAGTAGTGATGTCATAGAAATGCTCGGAAATCTTTGATTGCACTTGTACCATGATCAGTAGTTGCACTTTTTTTTGCATTTTATAATTTACTTAAATTTGTGTTGTTGTACGGAACCCTATTGTCAAGATGTCGGATTGGAAATGGATTTTTGCATATCATAAAAGTATGATAGTGACACAAGTGCTTAGATGCTTGCCTCTCACCACTGGGGTCCCGATGTTGAGTCTCAGTCACTCCATGTGTATTTCGTGGTGGACAAAACAGAGCTTGGGCAGGTTTTTCTCAGGATTTCTCCCAGTTTCCCCTGCCACAAATTTCATTCCACCATTTTTCCATACTCATCTTATCCATTTAGTTTCATTTCATTCATCCGCCCCTGTGTCGGTGTGTCAAGAGTGATCTGCCAGCACCTTTGTCGTTCACAGACCTCTATAAATATATGATGAAAGTTAAAAATTAAATTGTACCTGTTGGTAGGTGCCGTTGTCCTCAACTTTGTTAAAATATTGTATATAAAATTAACTGGAGCGCTTTCGGAAGTTATCTTCCACCTTCTGCAGGTTGAGCTTCCGCTACTCGTTGTTGTTGTGTACGGTGATGTATACTCCAACTGTTTGTAGCAGCAATTTTACTAGTATTGATTCTATAAATATCTATATCCTCATCTAGGGGATATGTGGATGGCGACCACAAGGTGCCCAAGCTGAGCAAAACATTTCTTTCACTTACTTGTGTTTTGCACTCTTTTAACTTTACTATCTAACCTCTCTTGGTTAACTCTTGTTTTTTTCGACCCCGACGCTATTAGGGCATCCGAGGGCTAGGGAGTCTTTCCTTTCTTCCATTTCTTCTTTCCTTTATTTTCTTTTCTTCTCCAGTAAAGCCTGACCAGAGGCTATAAAATGGCAGCCCTATCACTGGTCTTGCCTTCCTTTGGCCAGCAACCAATCGAAGGGACTATTATTATGCTTTCAAGTCTTATACGAGAATTTCCCGGAAGGATCAAACTAATGACGATATAATTGGAGAAGAGCAGAATGGATTCAGAAAGGGTAGATCTTGTACAGATGGATTCTTTACTCTAAAACTACTATTAGAAAAGCACAAGGAATTCAATATAGAAACTCATATCGCCTTCGTTGACTTCATAAAGGCTTTTGACAAAGTAGACAGAAATATATTACTACAAATTTTAGCTGATGATAACGTTCCACAACAATATATTACTAATATCTTCAACATCTATAAAGATAATGAAATCTCTGTTAAACAAGATGGCAAATTATCTTCTTGGGAAAAAAACAACACTGGAGTAAGACAGGGATGTGGACTTTCACCGGTGCTTTTCATTATATACACGAATAAATTAATAAATGAATGGAGGAAAACACAACGAGGATATATACCCATCAATAGGAACCTCAAACTCGATGCTATTCTTTTTGCAGACGATTTAGCTCTCCTGGCACTTTCCGAAAATGATTTGCAACGATCAATTTATAATTTACAAAAAATAGGTGCCAAATTTAATATGGAAATATCAATTAACAAAACTAAAATTATGGCATTTCATGGGAAGGACCCCATACAAAGTAAAATCTGTCTCCAGAATAAAATTTTAGAGAGATCTAATCAATTTAAATATCTTGGATATTATCTCTCTATCTGGGATGAAAAGGATATCCCTGAAAAAGTTACTAGTTATAATAAAAGTTTAGGAATTATTAATCAAGTTATGAAACCATCCCTTGTACAAAAAATCACCAGATTACGTTTATATAACACTTTGGCTAGACCAGTGTTGACCTATGGTAGTGAAGCATGGACACTAAAAAAACAACATGAAAGCAGAATAACGGCTTGTGAAATGAGATTCATGCGCAGAACAGCGGGTTACACCAGATGGGATCGGAAAAGGAACACCGATATCTTAAAAGAATTGAAGACTACGCCAATTTTGGAATATATTAAACAGTACCAACTAAATTGGAAACACCATCTTGAAAGAATGAGTTCAAATCGGATCCCCAAAGCTGTTTATAATTATATACCAAGAGGACGAAGATCACTGGGCCGTCCTATGAAACGCTGGAGGGAAAATTTTCTATAGGATCGTAACAGGCCTTGGCCTAATACTTGGAAGGAAGAAGAAGAAGAAGAAGATAAATATAGATTATTCATTTTGTCTCATTCCTAGACCCAACCCTGAGTTGAGGATACTTTATTTTTAATAGTATGATAGAAAACTCTGCAGATACTTTGCTTTTGATTGTTACAGAATGGAGCTGCATTACTAATAGATGAGGTGCAAACAGGCGGGGGACCGACTGGCAAGATGTGGTGCCACGAGCACTTTAACTTGGATGGTCCACCAGACGTTGTTACTTTCAGCAAAAAATTGCAACTGGGAGGCTACTATCATAAATCTGATTTCAAGTATGTATCACATTATCTTAAAGAAAATGTTGTTTCATTATCCCTGGCTTTTAAGACACTTGATTATTATGTCTGTAAGTTTTAGACCTAATAACACCAGATAGAGAGAGGTTCAGTTATGAGGTGCACTGACTCCACAGCGCGACAGACCTCGGCTGCTAGCCTCACATCCACATGTGTTAATCACAGTAGTAGATGATCATCCAGCCAGTGTAGGGGTGACATGTGGTCAGCATGTCAGGCCCCCAACCGTTATAACTGGTTTTCTCAACTTGGAGCCATTACTGATTGTAGCTACCCAAATTCCTCACGATGTTGGGTGGACACTGGTCCCATACTGGCCGAAATTACATGAGAAAATTTCTTCCCCCATGGAGACCTGAACTAGCACAAGTACTGTAGCTCTGCGCCAAGGCATCTTGCCTTAATCACTCAGCTATGGTGCCGGACTCTCTGACTAAAGGCTGGCAATATCAGCTATGTCACTGATAACTAATTTACTGGCATTATTGAACTCGTGGTTTCATGCCCATGTGAACCTAAGCCATCCATACATCCCTATCCTGAGCTAATATTTTGCAATCATGTATAATCTATTTTCCTCAAATCATGATTAATATTTTTATGTGATTTTTTTTAATTTAACATTTTCCATTCCTGGACATTATTATTTTGAAAAGAAAAAATAATGCTTGAACCGGGACTTGAACCTTGAACCTCTCATTCTCTGTATGAATATGCTATCAATTACACTATTATTAGCTTGAATAGTGTACTGGATAGAATACTTGTACGGAAAATGAGAGGTCCAGGGTTCAAGTCCTGGTTCAAATGTTAGTTTTTCTTTTAAAAAATCTGATGGAAAATTGAAAAGTTTTAGCGAAAAATTCCTTATGGAATGTCAAAATGGATTTAGGAAAGGACGATCTTGTATTGATTCAGCATTTTCTGTTAAACTATTACTTGAAAAAAGAAGAGAATTCAACTTAGAAACACATTTTGCTTTTCATAGATTTTGAAAAAGAATTCGGACACAGTCAAGAGATCAAAACTCTTAAATATATTGGAAGACAGAAATATATCAAATTTACTTCGGCAGAACATACAAAATATTTACAAAGACAACACCATGAAGATTAAATTAAATAACAGATTTTCTGAAGAAGGAATTATAAATCGTGGTGTGAGACAAGGCTGCCCCCTATCCCCAACACTCTTTGCAATTTATATCAATGAAGTAATATGTTGCTGGAACAAAACATATAAATTTGGAATAAGAATATCAGAAAATAGAAAATTAAACACCCTATTGTTTGCAGATGACCAAATAATAATAGCAAATTCCGAAGATAATCTACAGAAAGGTCTGTATGAACTTAACAAAATTGCAGAAGAATATGGATTAAAGATATCTACAGAAAAAACAAAAATTATGGCATTTCAAGGTGTAGATCCTGTCAGAAGTAAAATTGTACTGGACAATAAAATTTTGGAGCAGGTGAATAATTTTACATATCTAGGATGCAATATCTCATATGAAGAAGAAAAAGATGTAAATGCAAAAATATCTAAATTTTTAAGAATTTTAGGGTTAATAAATTCTATCTTCAAGCCACAGTTAGTCCAAAACATTCAAGACTAAAAGTGTATAAAACACTGGCTCTTCCAACTCTTTTGTATGGTAGCGAAGTATGGACGTTGAAACAGAAGGATATACAGAGACTTAGATCTGCTGAAATGAGATACCTTCGAAGGACTGCAGGATACACACTACTAGATCACAAAAAAAATGAAGACATCTTAGAAGAATTACACATGGAACCTTTAGAAAACAAAATTTCTGATTATAAGTCAAGATGGATGCAACATGTTCATCGAATGGAAGATCACAGGATACCCAAACAAATGTTAAGATACCAACTTGCAGGAAGAAGAAGACCAGGACGTCCACTCAAAAGACTTCTGTATGGTGTTTCTCTTGAGGCCGAAACAGTTCAACAAATGGCCTAAATTTGTGAATGTACTATGATGATGATGATGATGAAAAAACCTGATTAATATTATTCTTCCACCTCATTCTTGCCCTGCCTACTGAATGCTTTGCCTTGGTTTTCCTACAAGGAGTTTCCATGCTCCTCTTTCATTCCCTATTTGTGCCACATGTTATGCCCATCGCAGTGTACGAGATTTAACTCTTTTTATTATATCTGATTTCTTATAAGGATCATGTAGCTCAGTGTTATGTGGTCTACTGAATTTGCCTATTGGTTCATCTCTTTGGTCCAAAAATTTTCCTAAGAACTTTATTCTCAAATATTAATAATCTTTTCTCCTCCCTTAAAGTAAGAGTCTATGCTTGTTTTCTCTTAATAATTTGAAATTCATGGTGTTCATGAAATTATAAAATGAATACAAGAGGAAGACTTCTATAAGAAAACTAGCGTAAGTGAAGATGCATTCAATGTAACAAAACATTTTTTTATGTTATATTTCAAATTAACACTTTCCAGAATTGGACATAGTTTTATTTTAAAAAGAAAAATTAACATTTGGACTGGAGATTCGAGGTTCGAATCCCAGTCCGAGCATTAATTTTTCTTTCTAAAATGACACAAAACATGTTCTGCATAAACTATTGCACCCCATTATTTTTGAGGTTGATTAAATCCATACAGTGTTATGATAAACCATGTATGCATTACTCCCTTTTTATATTTACCTTGCCTATAATATTATATCTGTATCTATAGAACCCAACTGTATAATTCAGCAGAGACATCTAATATAGTTGAGTATTTTGTTTAGTTGTTTCTTGACTCACCTCATACTTCTTAACTCACTTGCATATCTAGATTTTGTCACTGTATTTGTGACATCCTCAATGCTGCTCACGTTCACAACTGAATTAGTTGTGAACGTGAACAGCATTGAGAATGTCACAAATACAGTGATGAAATCTAGATATGCAAGGGAGTTAAGAAGTATGAGGTGAGTCAAGAAACAACTAAACAAAATTAAAATAAACCTCATAGTGTTATTTCCTACCTACATAACTTAATAGTTGAGTCTGTCTATGGCTGGGCTCAATATATAGACATATTTCATTTCTCTATAAATATCTGCTAATATTTTATTCTTAATAGCACAAAGTTCTAAATGTAAAAATCTCAATGGAAGTATAATATTCTTAATCTCTCGCACTCATTGGCTTAACTAAGGTTACACACATATAATGTAACTTAGGTTCATACAGAACACAAACATTAGTTTAATTAAAACAT
Source organism: Diploptera punctata (assembly GCA_030220185.1). Taxonomy (NCBI): domain Eukaryota; kingdom Metazoa; phylum Arthropoda; class Insecta; order Blattodea; family Blaberidae; genus Diploptera; species Diploptera punctata. The sequence goes on from JASPKZ010001988.1 coordinate 706,389, forward strand.
ATGTAATTAAAGAAATAAGTGTCATGTACAATAAACAGATTAACATAAAAGAGCTGTGACATCATTTAAGGCTATACAAAACATAAATAAATGAAGCTCTCGAACAGTTTGTTTAAACAGTAACATAATAAATTACAATAATACCAATTATCCAATCATTCTGCAGTCATTCATATTGCAACTTAATAGATGTTTAATATTTAAAGGAAGTGACACTTGAGATTTATTTTAAATAATTTGAGTTCAAAAAATGCACCACTTTGGCATATAATAAGTTAAAAAAAATTTAACATTAAATTAGCACTGAAAAATGATTATAGCCTGAATAGATTAATTAAAACTAACAAAAATTAAAAGATCGTTGAAGGCAACAAATCAGGGATTAATCAAATTGATTGCAAAGACTGTGAAAAGTATACATAGGAAAAACAAAAAGGAACTTGAATACAAGATTGAAAAAAACACCTTAGAAATGTTAAAAATGAGGAAATAGCTGCACATGCATCGTCAGAAAAACACAGAATTGAAACAAAAGCCAAATTATTGAACCAGTTGGATAAATCTAAGGAATTCACAATTTGGAAGAACATTTACATCCACAAAAGTAGAAAGAAAATAATGGAATTTGAAATTCCCGTGGGAAAAAAAAAATGATTTGGAAGTTCATTGTTTAGCCAACAGAGGGAGCAGAAATCAACCTACAAGATCACTAACTGCTGATTCAACAGTTCGAAAGAATTGACAATGACACATAGAGTGTCAAAACCCTGGGTCTTCAGGAAACTAAAAATATGAGCTGAGTAATGAATGTTCTAAATCAAAGTATTCAATAGACATTCTCACAGCATTAAAGACAACCAAGACATGATTGAGGCGAAGGGATCCAGTCTTCGATTCCCTTGCCATCTAATCAAAATAAAGACTTACAGCAGACTGTTAACAGTTTGAGGCATTATGCATCGCACAGATAACTCATGCAGAAACGTAATCAGTAGAGCTAGGAATTTTAGGTGCAAAATTATGGTGAAAAAGGTGCTTTAATTTAGCAGAAAAAGATGCTTTAATTTAGCAGAAAAAGGTGCAATTTTTAAAATAAAAGTTGCAAATTTTCCATGTAAATAATCATTAAAAATTACCAAAACCAATTACAACAAGTAACTAATGACACAAAATTCACGCATGTTGTCTTATATTAAAGAGTCTGTGTAAGTACTTACACTACTTATATGCTGCATAACACTAATGCATTGATGTTTTTCATCAATTGTTATTGAAATATCACAAAGAATGCACCTGATAACAGATCCGTCACTCTGAATTCCATCTGCACTAAACGTTTTAACAATATCACATAGTTTATAGGAGTTCACTTTCGGTTTCGGCATACTGTATACTGGTAACTCAGGAAAATAGCAGACCGCACTAGTCAAATATTATTTTGAACTGAAACATTTATTCACGCACTCAACAACCTTCCTTGCTTGAACAATAGCTTTCGCATAACTGTGGTGCAATGAGGCACAAACTAATTTAAAAGGAATAGCCTAATGGGATTGCACTGAAGTGGAAGTAATGTGATGTGGACTGATACCATATATCATTACCAACCCTTGAAATCATATTTGAATAAATGTAATATATTATTTTGGTAATAAAATGTTCCAAAGGAGACAAAAAAGGTTTGAAAAGGTGCAAAATGTGCTTCCATTAAAGAAAAGGTGCAAAAAGGTGCATTTATTTAACACATTCATTACCAGGCACTGAGCAGGGCATTTAAACCCACAGGCCAGCCATTTAAATACCCCAGCTACCCTTTTCATGGCACTTCAGAAAATGGACCATTATTCACAAACTATTAGTCCTAGAAAATTCAAATTTTGTACATACCTAAAGGAGATATCTTAGTAGTATTTGATGGTGAAATAACTTGGGTGATTGACATCACATGGTATCGGTGTATCAATTTCAGGAAGTGGAAGTTCATCTTCACTTTCACATTGTGAATCTTCTAATTCAGGAATCAGTTCATCACCTGAATCATCATTATACAAAATATTCACCAATTCTTCTTCAGTGAGATATTTTTCTTTCACCATGGTTTCACTCACGCAAAAACAACAGCGCGATAAAGAGAAACATATACGACTGCATTGGTGCCTGGAGGCAGTTTTGGGTAACGAATTCCATGTGTTGTTTGTTTTAAAAATAAAAGGGGATTCACCAAGATTAAACGTGTCAAACGGGAATAGAAAGTGTACATTTACATGCCATCTATGATCTCCAAGACATACTAAGCCAACACAATATTTAGGCGCCGAATATAAACACGGTTTGTTTGCACCCGCTCTAAAACGAGTTAACTGACCGATGGCCGCATACACGATAGTCTCTTTAAACGCCTTAACTGGTTTACGGTACTGAATGTGACTTAATGTTTTCTTTGCAATACTAGCTAATTTGAACATTATAGTAACAAAAAAAAAAGTGCAGCACCTAAAATTCCTAGCTCTAGTAATCAGGAACAAGAGGAAAGGTGAAGTGAGGGATGTGTAGGCACAGATATAGCAACATATCAAAGAGTCACTGATAAACACAGCAAGTAAGGAAAATACAAAGTATACATGGTTCACTATTCAGCGAAGCATGATACATAAGTTGTCTTTGCTTTTTCTGGAAAATTGATTGTGTTTTGTTTTACTAATCAAGTTGTAATAGAAATTTATTTGTATCATGTACTTTTTGTTTGTTTGTCCAGACCTCTTCAGCCATACAGAGTGTTTAACACGTGGATGGGTGATCCATCAAAACTACTGTTACTTCAGGGTATATTAAATGTGATACAACGAGATTCATTGCTGAATCTTGTGCAGAAATCAGGAGAGAAGTTAATGAATGGGTTGAAAGAATTTCAAAAGGAATTTCCTCATCTTTTGTACGCTGCACGTGGCCGTGGAACATTCCTTGCAGTGAGCTGTCCATCCACCAAGATCCGAGATGATCTTGTAGCAAGAATGAAGAAGAAAGGTAAGTCATCTGAAAGTATTTAATAATAATTGGATTACTTGTAAACAGTCAATAAGAAACTTGCATAGAAATCTTAATTTGAGATCAAATAGCAAACTAGTATCAATTTATACTTTAAAAATTGTCAGTACAACTAAATTTGGCTCTTGTTCATTAATAAATAAGGTGAATCTGGAATCATCTTACCTCATAACTTGCTGTGTTCCATTTTAACATATTTCAGTATAATTAAGATATTTTGTCTGTACATTCATACCTCTTATGGTTGTTTTTGTCAAACATATGTTTCAAGTTAATTAAATTTGAGTTGTATTTTGACTCACCTTATATTTCTAGATTTTTATGCAAACTCGAGTTTCATCACTGAATTTGTGACATTATCGATGCATCACCATGATCGTAACTGCCATCCTGTGGTTGTCTCTCTTGTAAATTGACTTCTGCGCTCTCTGTTGGCTGACTGATGAACTTCCAAATCAATCCCCTCTCATTTTTACGGGTATTTCAAAATTCATAGTTTTTTCTTATTCTTACACTATGAATTTTGAAATACCCGGTGAAAATGCTATGATTGCAGTGAAATACCTGCCCTCGGGCAGAATTACTATGGATGCATCTTATGACAACAGCACATTTTATCTGGTATATTCCTGATTTTTCTCATAATCAGTTCTTCATGTTTGATCATGATTTATTATATTTGGTCATCATTTATTATCTTAAGCTCTAAACCAAATTAAATTTTTTCTGTAGAAAAAATATTGTTTTTCAATTTTTATAATTTTAATATATTCATGTAAGTCTCTTCTTCTTCTTCTTCATCCTACCAAGTTTTAGACCTAGAGGCTTGTTACGATCTCGCTGATGAATTTTGTATCCAGCGCTTCCTTGGATGGTCCAGAGATCTCTTCCCTGTTGGACAATAATGGAGCATGAATTTTGGTAACTCTTTCTGAACTCATTCATCCAGTTGTTCTGGTATTTATGTATGTATTTAATGACTGGTTATAAACGTAGTTCCTTCAAGACATCATCATTGCATGTGTGATTCCATTTGGTATATCCTGCTGTATATCTCATTTCACTAGAAGTTATCCTGCTTTTCTCAAAGTCTATGCCTCACTGCCCTAGCAAAGTGCAGGTCTTGCTAAGGTTTTGTACAACTGTACTCTGGTATCTCTTTGAACTAGTGAAGGTTTGATTACTGAATTTATTATTCTCATGGTTTTATTAAAATTAATAATTTTATTTGATATGTTTACTTGATCCAAATATGTTAATGTATATCCTTCTTCTTCTTCTTAAACTTAATTTGTAGGATTTTCATCCTGTTTATTTCCAAAATCACTCCGGAGGAAGACGTACTGGATGTACATTCACTGTCTATCCATCTCTTGGCAGGTCTTCCTCTTGTTCTTCTCCCGTCCGAAGCTTCTAGGTGGTATTGATTTCAATTTCCTAATGTATATCCAAGATGTGTAAATGAATTTACTCTGTCCAGTATTTTTGAATCTATACTATCACTTCATGTAAGTAATTTTCAAAAATCTCTCACATTTAATATCTTCGCTCTAAAAATCAATTATTAGTAACTAAACATTTGTATAAGTTTTACCAAATCTTTATAAGTAACGAATGAGATTAATAAATTACAACAGGAAGTAACATTATGAGGTTCTTCTTAATAAATAGGTGAATTTATTAATACTTACTTACTTACTTACTCACTGGCACTATCGAACCCGTAGGTTCATGGCCGCACGGACATAAGCTCTCCATACATCCCTATACTGAGCTAATGCTTTCCAATCATTCCCTGTATAATCTACTTCCCTCAAATCATAGTTAATGTTGTTCTCCCACCTCATTCTTGGTCTACCAACTGGGCGTTTTCCTTCTGGCTTTCCTACAAGAAGTTTCCATGCACGTCTTTCATTCCCCATACGCGCAACATGTCCTGCCCATCGCAGTCTACAGGACTTAACTGTTCTTATTATATCTGGCTTCCTATAAAGACCATGCAGTTCATTGTTATGTAGTCTTCTCCATTCACCTGTCTGTTCATCTCTCTTTGGTCCAAAAATTTTCCTAAGAACTTTATTCTCAAATACTTGTAATCTCCTTTCCTCCCTTAAAGTAAGAGTCCATGTTTCGCACCCATATAATATAACTGGTAGAATAATAGTTTTATATATTTTCAGTTTAACGTTTTTTGAAAGGAGTTGGGATATCAAGAGTCTCTGCAATGCATAATAGCACGCATTTCCAGAATTGAGCCTATGTTTAATTTCTTTGTGCATCTCATTCCTATTTGTGATTATTGTTCCTAGGTATTTGAATTCAGCCAATTCCTCAAAATTTCCCTCATTTGTCATTAGCTGTCCATTTCCATTATATAATGTATTTCTACGTGTGACATATATTTAGTTTTATTGATATTTACTTCCAGTCCTAATTTCTTAGTGTTACTCAATAGTGTGTGCGTGTTGGCCTTTAGTATCTCCTCGCTATCGGCCAGTAGTACTACATCATCAGCATAAACTAACAGCTTATTAATACCATTGAGTTGTAAGCCTTCCTCATTCTCTAAAGATTTAATGGCATGCTCTAGTACAAAATTAAATAGTAGAGGAGATAGTGCATCTCCTTGCTTCAACCCATTCTGGATTTCAAAAGTGTCTGAAAACTGTTTGCCTACACGCACCCTACTCGTTGAGCCATTTAGACACATTCGTATAAGTCTAACTAACTTTTTAGCAATTCCGAACTCCAGCAGGATACTATATAACTTCTCCCTCTTAATTGAATCATATGCTTTTTTGAAGTCTACATATAGTTGATGTACAGTACCATTATATTCCCATTTCTTTTCTAAAATCTGTCTTATACTAAAAATCTGATCTGTTGTAGACCTGTTTCTTCTAAATGCACATTGATGATCTCCTAGAATGTCATCAATATAGGGAGTAAGTCTGCTTACTAATATATTTGTTAGAATTTTGTACGAAGTTGAAAGTAATGAGATGCCCCTGTAGTTGTTGCAATCAGTTTTATCTCCTTTCTTATAAATTGGTAAGATAATTGACTCCTTCCATTCATCTGGAAGAGCTTCTTTTTCCAAATCATACTAAGCAACCAACGTATCTTGTCCATCAATTTTTCTCCCCCTGATTTTATCAGTTCTGCTGGGATCTCATCTGAACCTGATGCTTTATACATCTTCAATTTTTCAATCGCCATTTCAACCTCTAATGATCTTGGTTCTTCGACTAACATTTCTGCTGTCTGTAAATTATCCTCCTCAATGTCCTGTTCTGTATGTACATTTAATAGCTGATTAAAGTAACTTTTCCATCTATTTAATATACTCCTAGAATCTGCAATCATATCCCCATTTTCATTCCGAATTATGTTTGTTCAGACTAATGGCACCAATCAGAATTTATTTGTGACTGAAAAAAAATTATTATGCTCATAAAACCATAATTTGACGATATTATGCATCAACCAGATAAGCTCCATTAAAAAAAATTTGATCCATCTGTTGCACTGGCTAATAAAGTAAGTGTAGGCACACTTTTAGCGCCAAATCTTTAAATATAGCCTTATTATTAAAGAAAATGTAAATGCCATCAATCCTATCAGAGATTCTATGTTTTACAACAAATGGCTATGAAACCAGATCTTCATAAATGCTAATCTAAAATTTTGCATCATGCAGCTAAGTGCCAAATGTTCCTGCTCTTAGATTGTTGATGCATAACTGTCAAACAAGGAAATAACTTACAATATCCAGTATTGCTAGTTTGATGCTTCGATAGATAGTGAAGATTGACTTAAACTTTAAATATTTTTTTTTAATTAAGTATTTTTTTTAAACTTACATAATGGTGCATATCTGGTTGATGCATAACTCTGTCCAATTAATCGAACAAAAAGAATTTCATAGAAAGAATTATGTTCTATTTCATCCTATTAGACCTCTACTTCTTTTTCCATTTTAATTATTATAATTTTTTTTTCATCTAGGTAATATAGTTGTAGTATAATCTTTTTATCATTTTAATTTTATTTCAGGTTTTTAAATAAATATTTAAGGAAAATACTGGTTTATATTAAAAATATGTTTGCCTATAGAGATTCTTTATATTATTGATTATGAAGTGAAATTCATACAAATGGACGATAAAAGCTAAATAGCTTTCTCTTCATTTATTTTTTACAATTAATGAAAAATTGATACTAGTAAAATTCATGGTGATTTTCCGTTGAGGTATTAGTTCACAGTAATATAATGTACAGTTAAAAACTATAATATAGTTACCTTGTAACTATATTATAGTTTTTAACCGTACATTATATTACTGTAATGAAAAATTATTTTTTAAACCATATATTTTATAATGTAAGTCTTCTCGTAATTCTTCAAGACCAAGGATAATATGAAGATTAAAATAGTTCATTTTATTGCAATTAGAAAATTATTGTATTTCCAAGTATATTATTTCTTTATTACATCTTTATATTTTCTAAATCTCCAAGAACATTTATATTTTAATAAGGTAAGTATATCCTTGCCCATTTTTCATTCCTAAAAAGTAAATGAAAATTAATAATATGTGAAATGAATCATTTCAGGATAGGTTATAGTAGTTTGTATTTTTTTGTCTTCAATATTTTGAAATTGAGCATCCAACATTGATGATTGATTTTATGTTTTTAAATTACAGGCGTTCAAATGGGTGGATGTGGAGATTACTCCATCAGGCTGCGTCCAGCACTCATATTCACACCAAAACATGCAGATCTTTTCCTTGAAAGATTCCGTCAAGTTCTCAAAGGAGGCAAAATGAAGCAATCTTACTTAGTTATACTCTGCGCACACGAGTTGTTCCATTATTAAAAAAAATTCTATTCACAGCTGGGAAATATTTTTGAATCGTATATTGATAGGCCCAGAAATTATAAATGTTAAACTGTGTAAATTTATCAAAAGTAGCCACACACCTTTATGTAAATATTGATAAAAGTAACAAAAAAATTGTATCTAAAATGCTACTTACATTCAAATACCGTATTTACTGAAATAATTTCCCCCCTTTTTTCAAGATTTAGGAGTGAAAATGCATGGGGGGGAAATTATGTGATGCCTATAAAAATATCAATACACTTTCACATAGAACAGTATCATAAGTAATGCCACGAGTGATTTCCAAATTATCAATAAATTCAGGACTCACAAAGTGAGGAGCGAATTTATCTAGAGAATTTAGAAATCAAGAGTGGCATTTGTTAGGACTATTTAACAAATAAAATTAAGCTGTTTACTCACAAATCGTTATTTAAATATAGTTATTTTAAAATATTTATATATTTAATGAAAATGGCGATGTTTGAAAACAAATGAGAAACGATTGGTATGCTTCATTTGCTTCTTTTGTTCTCACTGCAACCAGATCATATTATTTATTGCCAAAGGAATGCAATACTGTAAGAATGCACTCTAGTGGAGAAAAAATGAAATACATCAAACTGTATATTAATTCATTTCTGATGCCCTATGATGTAAATATGACAATATATTTTTCTGGGAAAAAATACATTTAAGAAAGTGCAAACAGTGGTTTTTTTTTTTGGTGGTATAATCAATTGCTACAAATGTTTTTATATTAACTCCCATATGTGGTATGTGTTGACATTCATGCACTATATATACAGTCTGGTAGCCGTATTTCTTAGTGAGTCAGTCACTGCAAAATAATGTTATGACCTATTCAAAATGTTAAAAAGGAGGTGCTTTCTTTATTATGATAAACTTTAGTTGATAAATTCTAGGCGAAACACGACTGTGATTGGTTGTAAATCAAAAATCATTGTAATGTGATTGGTCATTGACTCCCATTTGGGGCATGAGTTAAATAGTCAATTAGACATCTACGGTAATTCCATCATGGTCATTGAATTTTACTTTCAAAGACATTTTGAGAAATTGAAAGAATAAGTTGTATTTAATGTTTCTCTGTTTTCAAACAATCAAACCATACAAAATATAGCAGTACAGTATATCACAATGAAGATGTGTTTCACTCCGTTTTCCTCGGCGAAATTTATCACTTGTAACTTAAAACTTGCAGTGTAGCTGTTATACTTTCTTCCCATAGTTGAGTTTATCGACACTGACGTTGTGACAGAATAACACTGTTACCAATGCACAATGATACCTGTATTCAGACTGATGGCAACAGATGTGTGGGTGACAGAGACAGCAGGTACCTTTAGGTCTTTGTAGAAAGGGATGGATTCGACCTTGGGTTTTCCATGAATTCCTTTGTGTTGTACTTGAAAATTTTCATAAGTGTCCAAAGTTGTAACTGAAAATTTTTGGCCTACGTAATGTACATTGTATCAGAGGTGGATTTAAATATATATATATATGAAAAACCCTAAGGGGAAATTATGCGAGTAAATACGGTAAAAAAAGGTAGGTTCGAATCCCGATTCAAATAAAGTTTTTCATTTGGTCAGAAGTGATAAATTTAATATTTAGGATTGGAAATAAGCTTGACTGGCTATAAATGTGGTGTGATTCCAAATAAAATCTTCTTGTTAAAGAAGCTGCTAGAGGTGTAGTGGAACAAAAAGTTCATACCTTTGTGCGTGGGAATTCATATAATAAAGGAGAGAAATAATATACCTTTGAATTGGAATGCCTGGTAGCTTAGTGGATAGAGCACTGGTGTACAGAACCAGAGACATTGGGTGGATTCCTCAACCAAAGTCTAAACCACAACCGCGGTTTTCTGATTTTTATTGTTTCCGTAACAACCATAAAAACTGAAAATCTACAGCTGTTAATTACAAAGAAAAATGTCTGAATCATGACATGATTTCATAACAATTTTTGTGAATTTTCAAATCATTTTTATTGGTGCTAAGGAAAAAAATAAAAAATTGGAAAACCGTGGTCATGGTTTAGACTTTGGTTGAGAAATCCACCCAATGTGTTCAAATTCTGATTCAGGTATATATTTTTCTCTTCAAATAAAATTTCTGTTTATTATTTACAAAGGAACTGTCAACCATTTCATGCTGAAACCTACCTTGAAATTTTTCCCAGAGAAGTGTTGTGATGTACTTAGGCCGTATCAAAAAAAAAAAATCTGACTTTTTAATTGCAAGGCATAGAAATCGAACCTTGAATCCAGCAATGGCAACCCACTATGCAAAGCAGAAGGACGTCCCTGCTTGAATAGAAAGGAGTGGAATGTATGGAGGAATACTAACTTTAGGTGGTGAGGGTTATTCAGTCTACCAAGTCAGCAGTTGTTTTACTACCCTATAGTTTAAGTGGACGGCTGCGGTGTACTAGTGGTTATGCTCCTTGCCTCTAGTTCTGAGGGTTATATGTTCAAACTCAGCCAGGGGTCAATGACTTTTTTTAGGATGGAAAAATCCAAGGCGCAACTCCTCTGGGAGGGACTTTAAGTTGTATGTCCCGAGTCTGAAGATTCTTAGGCTCTTAAAAGATCCTTAAGCTTGAATATAGAGGCCCTTAAGCAATCAATGTCCTAGTAGTATCTTAGTTGCCTGTTAGATGTCTCCTTGGGTCAGTGTGTTAACCACATGCCATCCATGACATCTGCAAGCAAATGAGGTAACTAAAAATTAACTTGGTCTAGTAACTCCTTATAATAAATAATAGTTTTAAAAAACTAAAACAACACGCTTTATTAGAAAATTGAACTAAAAAAATGAAAAATAATTTTAATTTCCAACATGCTTGGGATAAAATTAAAGTGGTCAACAAAAAAATCATCTCCAACACATCTAGAATAAAACTAGAGTTATCTATAAAAAATAATTTTATCATCAAAAGTGTGGGGTGCTCTATATCAATTAATATATTTGATAATAAACAGATATTGGTAAAAGTAAAATCTCTAAGAAGAAAACATAAAAACCATAAAAGGCACCCCACGCTTTTAATGGTAAAATTATTATTTTTTTTATATAACTAGTTTTATTCTAGATGTGTTGGAGATGATTTTTTTGTTGACCACTTTAATTTTATCCCAAGCGTGTTGGAAATTAAAATTATTTTTCATTTTTTACTTCGGTTTTCTAATAAAGCATGTTGTTTTAGTTTTTTTAAACTATTATTTATTTTTTATTTTTTAGTTTGGTTTTCTAATAAAGTGTGTTGTTTTAGTTTTTATAAATTACTATTTATTTTTTTCATTTTTAGTTTAATTGATTGTCATAAACCGGAATCCCATGAAAATGTATGGACTAAAAAGTAAATAAGTCCGCAACCTATTATACCGGTTTTTATTTTTTTGATGTCCTGATGATCCTGGCCAGGATCTTAGAAAAAAATATGATATTATTGTGTTGTCATTGGTCCTTTAAAAGTATACAAAGTTTCAAGTTGATCCAATGTTATTAAGTGGGTGAAAATTGTGTTCAAAGATTCCATTACTTAGATAGATACAGGTCACACTAATATAAGCGTGTAAAAAGGAGATGGTATGGCTCAACAAAGGGCTATGCCATTATAGATAGATAGACAGTTTAAATGAGAGATTAATCCCTGGATTTTAGTGTCTTGAAATTAAAATCAGCAGATAATTTTTTAGACATGGCCTTGGTACATCACAGCACTTCTCTGGGAGAAGTTTCAAGGTAGGTTTCAACATGCAATTGTTTACAATTCGCTTGTTACACTCTGATCCTTCCATCCAGAAAAGGGGAAAATATAAAAGAGGATCATGTTTTTTTAATTTATTCTTATAAATGGTATTTTAGATATAATTTTTTTAAAAGAAAAATTAATGCTTGCATCAGGACTCAAACCCTGGATCTCTGGTTCTACTCACTAGTATGCAGTCCATTACATCATTCAATTTGGCTTCACTGCCTAAAAAAAAAGTGTAAAATTCTCATTAGAAATACTTGAATAGAAGCCGTTCATTGGCTATTGGTAGCACTGTCTATCTGCCTTCGAACGATTAGAAAATTGTACGTATATGAGGAAACAAATATTAACATTTGTATCATGTCTTGAATGGTGTAATGGACTGCATACTGGTGTGTAGAACCAAAAGTATGCGGTTTGATTACTGATTCAAGCGCTAATTTTTCTTTTCGAAATAATATTGTCAAGTATTGGAAGATATTAAAAATTAAATATAACATTAGATATAATTATTTTTTGCTATAAAACAAATTAACAGGTTGGAGACTGACAACTTAATCTAATAAGTGACAAAATGATTATGATGATAAATTGGACGATGTTATGCATCAACTGGCTAAGCATAATTTTTTTTAAAAATCAAAATTTTGATGTCATCTGTTGTACTGGCTCATAAAGTAAGTGTACACACACTTTCAGTCCCAAATCTTTAAATATAGCCTTATTATTAAAGAAAAATATAAATGCCATCAGTCATATTAGAGATTCTATGTTTTGCAACAAATGGCTTTGAAACCAGATCTTCATAAATGCTAATCCAAATTTTGTTTCATGCAGCTAAGCACCAAATGTTTCTGCTCTTAAATTGTTAGTGCATAACTGTCAAACAAGAAAAATAACTTGAAATATCCAGTAGTGTTAGATTGGCACTACAATAAATAGTGAAGATTGACTTAAACTTTAAACATATTTTTCTCACAGCTTACATAATGATTCATAGCCAGTTGATGCATAACACCATCCAATTAACAAACTGATAATACTATGTATTAACTGAAGTACTATTAACAGCAAAAGAGAAATTTTTGTTCTTTCTTGTGATGTATAATTTGTGAGGAAATTCTAAAGTTTCCATGTAATGAAACACAGAAGTAGGCTCAAATAGTACCACTTGAGTCTCATAAGGGAAGTCTGAATACAAATTTAATGAACAAAAATGTTATTTTATTAATTTGACAATTGACAATAATTTGATTAAACAACAGATGGCATGTATAGTTTTACATGAATTAAGATATTGTTGTAAGATAATTATTTAGGTAAAATTTAATCACTCACCTCATATTTTTCTTCTTATTTAATTTAAACTAGTTTTGGAACTTTACATTTCAGTTCCATCATCAGTATCTCCACGACCATTGTTCTTTTGTTAAAATTATGAAAAAGAAAAAGAACACATAATCAACATGGCTACAAAAAATGGTTTTGAAGAAAGAAAATAACAAGTTCAAAAGACAAAAATGTATTAATCAAAGCACTCTTCTAAAAGGAAAAGAAGAAAATGTAAAATTCACATATTATCCATTGAAGCACCACAATTTTCAAATTTTTTTTAACAATTTCAACACAAGGTTGGCACCCAAAAATGACTATAGCATCAGTAGATTGATTAGATCTAACAAAAATGAGAAAATAGAAGAAGAAAACAAATTAGGGATTTATCAGATTAAATGTGAAGAATGTGAGAAATTCTACCTAGGAAATTTGAAAACTAGAGTGAAAGAACATCTCAGGGATATCAAGAAAGGGGAAGTAGAAAAAATCTGCAATGGCTGTCCATGCATGGTCTGAAAAACATCTTATCGAAAAGAAGGCTAGATTATTAAAACAAATAGAAAAAACCAAAATACTCACTTTTGGGAAAAGATCTACATTCAAAGGAGAGAAAAGGAGAAATTGATGAACTTTGAAATTCCTGGGGAGAAAGACCTGGTTTCGAGGTTTTTCAGTCTGCCAATAGAAGGAGTGAAAGATGGCTCTTCAAGACGACAGAACAACGGTCGCGGAGATACTGACGATGGAACTGAAATGTAAAGTTCCGAAACTAGTTTAAATTAAATAAGAAGAAAAATATGAGATGGGTGATTAAATTTTACCTAAATGAATATACCTCATAGTGTGAATTCCTAAAATAAGTAGTTAAGGTAATTAATTGTATTTTAATGTTCATTGATTGACTGATTCCCATTCGTCCTGCTTTGGACAATAATTATGCTTATTTCCCTATAGATGTTAGTGAGTGACATATGGTTAGTACATTGCCTCAAGGAGACATCTAGTAGGAAACTAAGGTATTATTTGGTTGATGAAGACATATTAAATTTTGCTCATAAGGGAACAGTCAACCATCGTATGCCAAAATCTATGTTGAAATTTTTCCTAGAGAAGCGATGAGATGTACCAAAGCCATGTCAAAAGATTATCTGTCATTTTTAACTGCAAGGCACAAAAATCAAAAAAACAGAATCCAGTAATGGCAACCTACTGTGCATAGCAAATGGACGTCCCTGCTTGACTTAGAATGGAGTGGAGTAAGGCAATTGTGTGGTCAGCAGGTAGTAAGTGCTATCCAACCCACCAAGTGAGGAGTTGCATTATTTCACTGTGGCTTAAATGAGAGATTTGGTGCTGGATTTTAGTGCCTTGCAATTAAAAAGGCAGATACCTTGGTACATCACAATGCTTCTCTGGGAGAAATTTCAAGGTAAGTTTCGGCATGTATTGGTTAACAGTTCCCTTGTCAGCAGCATTATGTTTTTTTTCTAATGCCACCACATTGTCTTTTATGACATTTTTGGTTTTCTCTCCTGGCATTGGTTAAATTTAATCCATTTCTTAAGATGGGGCACCTGGAAGGTGGAATAACATTATCCTGATGATGTGATGGGTGATATATGATAATGAAGCACCAGGAGAGTTCTTAACCTAAAAATAAAGGTAATGAGATCCCACTACAGGCCTTAGGAGGCCCTTGGGGTAGTAGGAGATTAAAGCTCCCACTTTTTCTGGACAATCAGCACTTGATGTTACCCAGGTTGTCAGCCTTGCATGACGGCTGCTTTTACCTCCAGAACATGCATCTGGTACTCATTTCCATTAGAGGCTGAGTCGACCCTAGGTCCATAGTGCTGCCAGAAGGTTTGGGTCAGTTTAAAAATCCTGACCCCATGAGGAGCTGAACCCTCAACCTTCCAGCTTGTAGCATAGTGCTTTAATCATTATGCTACAGCGTGCAATTAACCTAAATTCCAGACAATGGGCAACCACGGGAATAGTTCCTTTTGAGGAAAAATTCCCATGGTTTGACTAAGAATTGACCCTGGGACCTCATGAACAGTAGTCAGAAAAGCTGACCATTAGCCCATGAGGCTGGTCCAGAAGTACTACATAGGTCTGAGATTCTATTACGAGCCTGAAAATCATCTGACTTGGGACCCACAACTTAAAGTCCTTCCTGGAGAACTTGTCCTTTGGATCTTGTCATTCTAAAAATCCATCAATCCCAGCTCAGTTTATTGTAACGTTAGCACAAGTATAGTCTTGATTGAATATTTTTATATTAACATTGAAGTAATTTATTTATATGGGAGAACCAAGGCAATAACTATTCTACTAAACCAGCATAGAATCCAAATTGTAGTGATGTAGAAACACAAAAATCATTCATTTTATTAACTCCTTCATAGGTGTAGAAGGCCCTTAGTCTACCAGCCGGCAGCTGGCAGGACATCCATATGTGTTAATCACAGAGGTGGACGATCATCTAACCAATGTAGGGGTGACAAATGGTCAGCATGTTGGGCTATTTTTTTCAACATGGAGCCGTTACTTATTGTAACTGCCCAAATTCCTCATGATGCTAGATGGGCACCCGTCTCATACTGGCCGAAATTCCGTGAGAAAATTTCTTCACCCATGGGGACTTGAATCAGCACAGGTCCTGTAACTCTGTGTCAAAGCATCTTGCCTTAACCACTTGGCTACAGGGTCCCTCTGCATGCCACTGGTAAAATCTCTTGTGTCAGAGATTTAAATTGCATCTGCCGATGTGATCGGCTTTGCAAGTAGTTTAAGTATATTGTCTGGCAGGCAATGGACAGAAACACCAGAGCCGATCTAATCAGCTCACAGCACCTAAAGGGTTAACAATATTTCTTAAACCAAGATGTAAATATGCTCTTGACAATAACTTGTAAGACAAATTTAGTTGTTTTAATATATGAAATATTTTATCATCACCATCATAGTCCATTCATGAATTTAGGCCATTTGTTGACCTGTTTCGGCCTCAAGAGAAACACCATCCAAAAGTCTTTTGAATGGACATCCTGGTCTTCTTCTTCTTCCTGCAGGTTGATAGCTTAAAATCTGCTTGGGTATCCTGTGATACTCCATTCGATGAACATGTCATATCCATCTTGACTTGTAATCAGAAATTTTGTTTTCTAAAGGTTCCATGTGTAATTCTTCTAAGATGTCTTCATTTTTTTTATGATCTAGTAGAGTGTATCTCATTTCAGCAGATCTAAGTCTCTGTATATCCTTCTGTTTCAATGTCCATACTTTGCTACCAAACGAAAGATTTGGAAGAGCCAGTGTTTTATACACTTTTAATCTCGAATGTTTTTGGACTAACTGTGGCTTGAAGATAGGATTTATTAACCCTAAAATCCTTAAAAATTTTGATATTTTTGCATTTACATCCTTTTCTTCTTCGTATGAAGTATTGCATCCTAGATATGGAAAATTATTCACCTACTCCAAAATTTTATTGTCAAATTCAATTTTACTTGTGACAGGATCTATGCCTTGAAATGCCATAATTTTTGTTTTCTCTGCAGATATCTTCAATCTATATTCTTCTGTAATTTTGTAAAGTCCATACAGACCTTTCTGCAGGTTATCTTCTGAATTTGCAATTATTATTTGGTCTTCTAAATATTTGGTCTTCTGAAGATATCCAAAGATACCAACAAGAATGGAAAAATCATCTGAGAAGAATGGCAAGAAATAGACTTCCAAAATTGGCATTCCAATATACCCCAACTGGACATAGGGACCAAGGAAGACCAAAACATCGGTGGAAAGATCAAGACCATCTTCGCTAGGTTTACCGTACAGGCCACATGGCCTAAAACGAATTTGTTCATGATGATGATGATATTTGGTCTTCTGCAAACAGTAAGGTGTTTAATTTGTATTTACTGATATTCTTATTCAAAATTATATATATTTCAATAATTAATCCAGTGTGTTTGATTTGAAATCTAGTACATTTTAATCTTAATAAGAAATTGAACCAGAAATATACATTATATTTCCTTTCCTCACATGGACATGCTTTGCATTCTCAACTAGAATCCATCTTGAATTTAGAATAGTCAAGTGAGAAAATATGAGGTGAAATATATATTTCCAGTTCAATCTCTTGATTATGTTGCATCATATTTTTGTTTCCTCTCAATTATTGACCTATGACATCAGAATGCCACTCTTGACTTTGTAACTGAGTCCTGCCGCCAGCCCTTGTTGCAATGTTGCCTATGTTATCTTGTGCTTATCAAATTCACCACATGTTGGTGTTGGACATTCATTTAAAAAATACAATGTTTGCATTCCTTGGTTATTTACAACTCAGGTATATTTTATAAATTTTGTTTATTTTTTATTATTTCACTCACCTCATACTTCATAACTCCTCGTTTCCTATCTACATAACTTAATATTTTATGAACTTTGTTTTATGTATAATCATAAATTACATATAAATATGTTACATAAAAATAAGGTTCATTATTGTACAATTGTAGGAAATATCACTATGAGGTTTAATTTAAATTTTAAATTCTTTACACCTCACCTCATATCCTATTTTCTTTTTGGACCAGTTTCAAAATCTAAACGGTTACTCTTCAGTAATTTCATGACTGATGTTCTGTTGTCCAGGAGCACTGCTTCTTACTCCCATCCCAATCAAATCAACTTCCCCTCAAAAAGAAAAATTAATGAATTTTTTTAATTCCTGGGGAAGTTGATTTGATTGGGAGGTTCACCAACAGATGGAGTCAGAAGCAGTGCTCCTAGATAACAAAACATCAGTCAAGAAACTATGGAAGATGTAACTGTTCTGGTTATGAAACCGGTCTAAAAAAAAGATAGGATGTGAGGTGAGGTATAAAGAATTCTATTATAATTTTAAGATTTAATTATTTTAATTTTCAATTACACTTACAGATATTTACATATAATACCAAATTACGCAGAACTGAGATACATATAAAGCAGTTTCAACTGTGTGTATATATATATAATTAAATTATGACATTAGCAATGAAGGCCAATTATGACCTGAAAAGAAAAATAAATACCTGAACCGGGATTTGAACCCGGGACCTCTAACTCTAAACATTAGTGATTTAACCACTATTTCACTCAGGCTCCTAGCACAAACATTTATTTTTCCTTCCTTATATATGATTCCAAGGTGCAAGTCCTCCGGGAGGAACTTTAAGCCGTGGGTCCCGAGTCTGAAGATTTTCAGGCTCGTACAAAATCCTTAAGCCTTAAAGAAAAGGCCTCTAAGCAAAATTTTCCTGTCCTAGTACTACCTTGGTTTCCTAGATGTCAGTTATGAGGTGGAATGCTGACCAAGGACCACTCAAATGACATCTATATGAAAACAAGTGTAACTAAATTAGTATGGTTCAAATTCTTTCCTGTAGGGGGAGAGCGCCTAAATCTCTGTTAAGGGAAACATAGGCTTATAAGAAGATATATGATTCTCAATCATTAGAGGCAATGGGACATCAGTCTCCCTGCCATATTGTGGCTTCTATAACAAGTAAGCATTTTAATGATATTCACTTTATAACAGTGGTGCTTCTTTATTTCTATGTTATAATTAAATTTTGACTTTAGCAGTGAAGGCCATAGATGACATGGAAAGAAAAATAAATGCCTGAACCAGTATTTGAACTAGTGGTTATATCACTAACATATAGAATTAGAGGTCTCAGGTTCAAATCCCCGTTCAGGCATTTATTTTTCTTTTCATGTCAGACATATATATGTTATATTTTAGATTTTTGTGGATATAAGTATGATTAAGAAAGTTTCTTGGATTTTACATGTCATGGATTCAAGGTTGGCCTCTGGCCACTGATTCCAACATGATCCCAATGCCATTATCAAGTAATGAGGTTTGAGTTACTGGTATAGGTCTTATATACCATCAGCAATATATATTGGACGGTATCTATAATCCATATGCCGTTAATATGAATTACTAGCCACTGTCAGTAGCATGTCAAATATGCTTTGTCTATGTTATATTAACTTGAACCTATCATTTTTTTATACTGGCATATGGGATCATGTCTAAATGTGGGAATCAATGGCCAGAGACCATCCTTGAATCCATGACATGGAAAATATAAGAAAACTTTCTTAACCATGTAAATATATATATATATATATATATATATATATATCCAATTTTCTTCTTCTTCTTCTTTATCTTTATTTGTAGGATTTTCATCTTATTTATTTCCCAAATCACTCCTCGAGGAAGACGTATTGGATGTGCAGCCACTGTCTATCCATCTCTTGGCTAGTCTTCCTCTTGCTCTTCTCCCATCCATTGTTCTATCTTCTGTAGCTCTTTTTTGCATGTCTGTTGTCTTCAATTCTATCTATACGATTTTTCCAATATTTTCGTCTTTCTATAATAAATTTGGTTATGTCTTGAATTTGACATTTGTCTGTAATTTCTATATTGTGTATCCTTCTCCAATGATTATGTTATATTTATGTATATAAACATTACATTTACCTTCTTCTTCGTCTAGACTTGTGTCCCCAATCTGGGGATTCAGTTTGCATTTATCATCATATTTAATTAAACCTTAATACCAAATGCATTATATTTTACTTTATTCAAATCAAAAGAAGGGAACGTTTCAGAACTTCATATTTGTACAAATGCAAGTTGATGCCAAGTTTGATATGAATTTAAATACAGTCTTAAGCAAATATTGTTTTTTGTTTATTTTTAAGTATTCATTAGTTTTTATAGCAGGTTTATAAGGTACTCCAAAGGTATTTATTATTACTAATATTATATTATTGTTATTAAAGCTATGCTTATAAAATAAGTTAATATTTACAATTATTGCACAGCTCTTATTATGAATTTTTCTGTTTCATAATTCACTTTTGCCAGAAGTTAAGCTTTTTAACATATTTACATTTTATAAATGCATTTTATTTTGTTATGTTTATACCTTATTGCAGTTTACCAAAAAAATATTTTACAAAAAAAATAAATTTTATTGATTGTATTGTGTAATTAAAAATGTAATTTGAAGTGACCTTAGAGGTTAAGTTGGGTGAAACAGGTAATTAATAAATGCAGTATATTCCTGGTTTAAAATGTATAAATGAGCTGGATAAAATGTTTTTACGGGCGGAATTCATAAAACCATCTTTATGCAAAGAGCGACTCTTTCCCCTCTCTATGACATAGAGAGTATTCATAAAACCGGTTTTATCAATACTCTCTACGCTATAGAGAGGGGGAAAGAGTCGCTCTTTGCATAAATATGGTTTCATGAATTCTGCCCTTACATCTCACTTCATAAAGTTCCATGCTTTCACGATACCGGTTTCAAAGGCCATTTGCCTTCATCTTCAGTCAAACTACAACTCTTGATTTTTCTTTTCAAAATTTCTCATATCATCTCCCTTCAACAGAGGGAGCAGAAGGTAGCTCGTCAAGATGACAAAAAACAGTCGTGAAAATACTGAGGATCGAACTGAAGAAGAAAGTTCTGAAACCGGTTTAAGAAGAAGACGAATATGAGGTGAGGTGATAAAATTCAACTTAAATAAAAGAGAACTATTTTGATGTTATATTTTAAATTAACATTTTCCAGAATTGGATATAGTTTTATTTTAGAAAGAAAAATTACGTTTGAACCGGGAGTCAAATCCCAGATCTCTGACTTTATATGTCAGTGTGATAACTGTTATGCCATTTGAACTTCCGATAGGTAAGTCAAATTTCTTTCCATTTATACAATTCGTCTTTAATCCGAAGGCTGATAGTCTAGTTTTCATACAATTTTTTGGGAAATTACTTATAAATCAGGAATATACTGTGTTGATGCAAAATGTTTGCTGTGCTCTTGAAGCAATAAAGAAATGCAATCAAATGTCTTCCATCATGATTTGGGTCCAAATCATACAGTCTTCCAATTAACATAATATTTTATCTATTTAATTTTCTTGTAACAGCTTCATGTCTTATTATAGGTATGAAATAAACTATTAATTTCTGTTGATGACTTGTTGATTTTTTCTTCATCCTTTAATTAAAAATTTAAATTTGTATCCTTCAATTAAACATTACATTTTTTAATTAAATTATTTTTAATCTGATCATCTTACCTCAATATTAATGTTGATTTGTTCTTGGACATGTTTCAAAACAATTCTGCTTTAGCGTCAGCTTTTCCAGACTGGTTAGATTTATGTTGTACACCCTGGATGTCGATGTCAGCTCCATCTTGCGGTTGGCCAAAGAACCTCCAAACAAGGTCACGCTCCGTCGGTGACCTTGTTTGGAGGTTCTTTGCAGGATGGAGCTGACATTGACATCCAGGGTATGCAACATAAATCTAACCAGTCTGGAAAAGCTGACGATAAAATAGAATTGTTTTGAAACGTGTCCAAGAACAACTCAACATTAATATTGAAGTAAGATGATCAGACTGAAAATAATTTAATTAAAATAACCTCAAAATATCACTTCCTAAAATTAAATATAAATTTCTTGTTACCATCTTTACTCGAATAATTTCCCCTTTTCACAATTTTGATGTGAAAATTCGAGGGGGGAAATTATAAGATGACTATGAAAATATCAATACACTTTCATAATATAGAACACTAACAAATAGACATTTATGGTAATTCCATCATGGTCATTGAACTTTACTCTCCAAGACATTTTGAGAAATTGAAAGAATAAGTTGTACTTAATGTTTCCCCGGGCACGTCGTAGCGTAGTGGTTAAGGCACTGAGCTACAAGCCGGAGGGTCGAGGGTTCAAGTCCCGTTGGGGTCAGGATTTTTAAACTGACCCAAACCCTCTGGCGGCACTATGGCCCTGGGGTCGACTCAGCCTCTAATGGAAATGAGTACCAGACGCTTGTTCTGGGGGTAAAGGCGGCCGTCACGCAGGGCTGACAACCCGGCTGACATAAAGTGCCGCTTGTCTAGAAAAAGTGGGAGCCCTAACCTCCTACTACCCCAAGGGCCTCCGGGTCTGTTGTGAGATCACTTTACTTTTACTTTTTTTTTTTTAATGTTTCCCCATTTTCAGACACTCAAACCATACAAAAGATAATGGTACAGTAGATCACAATGAAGGTGTGTTTCACTCTGTTTTTATAACTTAAAATTTGCAGTGTAGCTGTTATACTTTCTTCCCATAGTTGAGTTTAACGACATTGACGCTGTGACGGAATAACACTCCTACAAATGCACAATGATATCTAACTGTATTCAGTCTGATGACAACAGATACGCGAGTGACAGAGACTGCAGGTACCATTAGATCTTTCTAGAAGGGGATGGATTCCTTTGTGTTGTACTTAAAATCTTCATAAGAGTGTCCAAAGGTGTAACTGAAAATTTTAGGCCTAGATAATGCACATTGTATCAGAGGTGGATTTAAAAATATATATATATATATATGAAAAACCTATGAGGAAAATTACGTGAGGGGGTCAACTATTTGAGTAAATACGGTATTTTAGATATTATGAATTAGATATGTACTACTCACCTCATATTTGAAACGTTTTTGAAGACGAAGTTTCAATGCCTTAAGCATCATTGTCAATTTTTTCTGGTTACTTATTTAAATATTTAAAAATAATAGAAAAGTAATAACCTATTTTGGTTAATATTATTATCTCCTAATGTATTTAATTATTTTCTTCAGTTTGATATTATTCTAATGATTGAAGTAATAATTTCTTATCTTACCTCATATTTCATGTTTTTAAAAATGGGAACTGCAGTTTTCAAGAAGGGTCCCTCTTGTCTTCAGCTGGATTTTTGTTGGAATCTTCATCTGTAATGTTGCCATCTAGTTCTGATTTGATGAACTTTGAGATCAAGTCCTGTTCATTGGGAATTTCAAAATTCATGGATGTAAATTTGTTCTTCTGAATATATATATTTTTGCAAACTGTCAATTCCAAAGGTTTTTCCAAATGTTTTAAAAATTTGGCCTTTTTTTCAATTTTATGACGAGCTGCAATAGCTGATTTTTCAATTTCACCATTTTTCAATATCTCTGAAGTGTACTTTTGTGCGAGTGTCCAAAATCCTTTTTGTTTTTCGTATATGTACTTTAATGAAGACTTTGCAACTAATTTGATACATTCCAGATTTTTTACCATCTGGGGTGTTCACTTTCTTATTGGTTATCGGTGCCAATACTGCAGATAGTAAAAAAATCTGGAATTTATCAAGTTAGTTGCAAAGACTGCTATAAAGTGTTTATAGAAAAAAACAGAAAGGGATTTGGACACTTGCACAAAAGAACACTTTAGAAATATTAAAAATAGTGAAATTGAAAAATTGGCTATTGCAGCACGTAGTTTGCTGAAGAGTCATACAAATGAAAAAGAGGCTAAACTTTAAAACATTTGGAAAAACCTTCGGAGTTGACAGTTTGGGAGAATATATATTCAGAAGAACAAATTTAGATCCATGAATTTTGAAATTCCTGATGAACAGCATTTGATCTCAAAGTTCATCAAATTATTACCAGATGGCAACATTATAGATGAAGATTCCAAAGAAAATCCAGTATTCTTAATGTGAGCTGAAGATAAGAGGGACTCCTTTTGAAAACTGCAGTTCCCGTGTTTAAAAAAACACGAAATATGAGGTAAGATAAGAAGTGACTCATTCATTCATTGAATTAAGAACCTCATAATGTTGTTTCTCATATTTAAGTATGATATTAATCTATTACATAGATTCATTCTAGGAGTAACACTCCAAACAACAGCCAGATCCTCCAGAATTCATATGAAAGAGAGAACGGTAGCGGCTATAGTTGCCATATACGAAATATTTAAAAAAATCACTATCACTTGCAACAGCCATGAAACTTTTTGAGGCCAAAATACTTCCCATCTTAACATATGGATTAGAAATCACGTGGATTGACCTCAGCTATGGAGACTTAAACATCTTAGAGAAAGTGAAAGCAATGGGGATCTCTAAATTTGCTCCATCCAGACTTGCATATGAGTTAGCAAGGGAAACTTTCCTTTACACACAAAGTTTCTGCTACCAGCTACTTAACAGGAAATTACATTGAAGGATATAAGACAAAAGAAGAGAAAAGAAATACCGGTCGACTTTTATGCAATAGATGCAATGATCAATCAAGACTGGACTGGACCAAACAACAAGATACGCAGTGCAGTAACAAGACTGCCAGTACATGTATATCACCACAAACTCTGCAAAATTTAAAACTATCATGATCCGTCAATGCACTGTATGTGTAAGCTCTGTGATAAAACCGTGTGCAAGATATCATTTCAGTGTCTGTTTAAAGTGAACAAAATCATTGCTGGCATACAGCAGAGACCAAATCTAATGCACATTTGTGTGCGCTTCTTCCTATATTATTATTAATCTATTATGTATATTATGTTTGTTGTATCATACTCCAATGCATTAATTTATTGTGTGTTAGAGTGATTTTATATTTTGCAATTTTCTTATAAATTTGTTTTACTTTATATGATTATCTAATGTATTTAATTATTTGCTTCAGTTTGGTATGAATCTATCATATATTGTTTTGTTTATATCAGGGACACCCAAACTACGGCCCTCCATCACTTTCTATCCAGCCCCAGTTGACCTATAGTATTCTAATAAATTAAATTATGTTAAGGGTAGCCTTTAATATTAGTCTATCAGTAATGAAAGGAAGGCGATTAGATCCCTGAATGGTCTTTTATGGAATAGAAATTTGACCAGAAAAAAAAAGAAAAAAGAGATTATACAGACAATAATAGAAAGTATACTTACATATGGATCAGAAAGTTGGACAATAAATGAAAGGATGCAGAAACGAATCTTGGTGACGGAAATGGATGGATTATGGAGAAGTATGAAATATCCAGGCTATAACATATTCGAAATACATATATCAGACAAGAAATGGATGCACAAGAAACTGTTATCGATAGGATAACAAAGAGAGATCTACAGTGGTATGGACATGTACAACGGATGTCGGAAGACCAGTGGCCTAAACAGGTGTTGGATTGGATGGTACCAGAAGGAAGAGGGGGAGAAGTAGAAGAGCATGGTATGAGGGAATATGTGATGCCATAATGAAGAGGGGTATGGAAGATGGACAATGGGAAGATAGGAATCTCTGGAAAGCAGGAATCAAAGGCAAACTGCTGTAAAGTGGAAAGCCTGTATTAAGTAAGTAAGTAATGGAACAAGAACTTGTGAAATATGTTATAACGACATAACAAGAAAAGTAACAAATCAACACACGCTTATAATAATAATGATAATAATATCAATTCATATATTTTAGCAGGTTTCGCAATATTTCACATATTCCTGCACCCAACTAATCTACTGTCATTCTCCACTACATCTCTCTGTCATTCCAAACTCCATCTGTCAATTCGTTTTTCACTCATGCTGTTCAAAACACTATCAACCCAAGTTATTTTTGGACATCTTCTTGTTTTACCAAGTGGCACCCATTCTAATATTTTTCTTGGGGATGCGCCTTCCGTCATTCTTTTTACATAACCATACTGTCTTTCATGAGATCCACAATTTAAATTTGAACATTCATCTTTTGTTTAATTACAGTGTTTCTTATTTTATCTCTTCTAGAAATAATAATAATAATCCACAACAGCTATAATAAAGCCTATGCCCCACGCCACTTTATGTTTCTTCCATTTGGCCTGTAACACAAATAAGTTTGGGCAGCTCTGGTATATATGATCATTTTCCTTTGCATTAATTCTTTTGGCGTTTTATATTTTTAAACTTTCTTCTAAATTTGTTTCATTTTATTATTTCCTAGTGTCTTTAATTACATTCTCCAGTCTGGTATTAATCTATTATATACATTTTTTATTTTTATTTTTATGTGCCAGAAGTTGTTTTATATCTTGAGACTGACTCCTAAATTTATAAATTTATGGATTTTGTTTCTTGAAGAAGTGGTTAAATTCAAATGCCTAAAAACGATAATTACAAACAAGAATGAGATGCACAAAGAAATTAAATATAGGCTCAATTCTGGAAATAATGCTATTATTTATTACAGGGACTCTTGTCGTCCCAACTTCTCTCAAAAACGTTAAACTAAAAATATATAAAACTATTATTCTCCCAGTTATATTATATGGATGTGAAACATGGACTCTTACTTTAAGGGAGGAGGAAAGATTACGAGTGTTTGAGAATAAAGTTCTTAGGAAAACTTTTGGACCAAAGAAAGATGAACAAACAGGTGAATGGAGAAAACAACATAACTGTGAGCTACATGGTCTTTATAGGAAATCAGATATAATAAGAAGTTAATTTTGTAGATTACGATGTGGCATGAATGGGGAATGTAAAAGGGGCATGGAAGCTTCTTGTATGCAAACCAGAAGGAAAATGCCCAGTTGGTAGATCAAGAATGAGGTGGGAGAATAACATTAACCATGGTCTGAGGGATTGATCAGGGGTTGATTAGAAAACAATAGCTCACAGTAGGGATGTATGGAGAGCTTATGTCCATGCAACCATGAATCTATGAGTTCAATAATGGCAGTGAGTGAGTGAGTGAATTGATATATTATCTTTGAAAACAAAAGTATTTGCTACAATAATGTAAAATATGAAAGTTTTTTTATTTCTTGGATTTAACATCCTCTTTTTTGGAGTATTTTTATTTCAGCAACATGAGCAGTCCTTGTTATATGTTTTTAATATTCTAGGATTTTTTAACATGCCACATCTGTATCATGGTATCAACTGATTTTAATTTCCCGCCTGAAGAAAACTATGTTCCTCAAGTTTACCTCACTATTTATTTCCACTGAAAATATATAAAACTATTATTCTACCAGTTATATTATATGGGTGCGAAACATGGACTCTTACTTTAAGGGAGGAAAGGTGATTACAGGTATTTGAGAATAAAGTACTTAGGAAAATTTTTGAACCAAAGAGAGATGAACAGACAGGTGAATGGAGAAGACTACATAACAATGAACTACATGGTCTTTATAGGAAGCCAGATATAATAAGAACAGTTAAGTCTTGTAGACTGCGATGGGCAGGACATGTTGCACGTATGGGGAATGAAAGACTTGCATGGAAGTTTCTTGTAGGAAAACCAGAAGGAAAACGCCCAGTTGGTAGACCAAGAATGAGGTGGGAGAATAACATTAACTATGATTTGAGGGAAGTAGATTATACAGGGAATGATTGGAAAGGATTATCTCAGGATAGGGATGTATGGAGAGCTTATGTCCGCGCGGCCATGAACCTACGGGTTTGATAGTGCCAGTGAGTAAGTAAGTATAAAATCTATAAAGTTTAGATGCAAAAATGGACACAATAAAGTAACATCACCAAAATCGCCTTTAAATAAAATTGAAACAATTATTAAAATGTATCATCTGATGAATAATTTGAAGTTTCTATTCACTTTTCTGGTTTTATTGGTAACCCTGACATCACTGCAAAGAACAAAGCATTATGATAACAATAGACACTGATAAAACTGATCAATATTCAGAAATTCGATGTAGAATTGAATTGTTAACAAAGAATAATATTTTATTCACTTATAGAGATAAAATTCTTATAATTGGACCGCAGTTTGCAAAAATGAACCCAGCCACAAGATAAACTGAACTGAGAAAAATGCAATTAAAGTTATAGGTCAATAAAAAAATCACAAATAAAAATAAACATTTACTTATCTTTATATATAAACACTGAGCAACAAAAAATAAACTTTTTTTTTTGTCTCAGAAAAAGAAAAATAAGTGATTCTGATATTATTTTTTCTCCTGAATTCAAATATGATATTGGTTTTTCTCCAGCACGCAAGGTTTCCGAAAGACAGGCATTTATAATTTCAAACACTTTAATATTTTCTACATTCGTAACTACACAATATTCGGACTCACATAGAAAGTAAGAAATGACGATTTTCTGCTATATTTCGCCTGTGAATCATCCCTTTTGATTGTCCAACAATAATCGGCCAGCATATTAGGATTCCATTTGCCTTGATATCTCTTTTTCATAGCTGAAATCTCCTGATGAAACTGTTCCCTGTACTCATCGCTCACTGCGCCAAGATTTTCCGGGAAGAAATCTAGATTTATTAAAGAAATAATTATTTAAATCCATTAATTGAAATTGAAATAAAAAAAAAACTGTGAGTGATGGAGAAATTCCGAATACATATTTGAAAACACGATAAAAAAACTGCATTAAGTACAACCATTGGTACTCATGAGACAAAAATCATGTTGACCAGTGTAATTCTTCTGTATGTGTATTTGTCACTGAACTCCTCCTAAACGACTGGATCGATTTTGATGAATTTTTTGTATGTGTCTGATTGGGTCGCTCAGTCGTTTAGATTCACAATTGAATCCTCTAAAATCATTAGGTGTAGGTATTCACCTAAAATGAAAATTTAAAAATTGCTCTAGGGGTCACATTTTTCGATGTTTCACAACGAAACTTAGCATATCCTATTAACCGACATAAGTATTGTCCAAAAATGAATTAAATCCGACAATTAGAAGTGGAGTTTACCTGAAACCCAAAATTAAAAACTGCCTACAAGACTGGACCGATTTTGATGAATTTTTTTGTGTTCGAGTGGGTCTCTATATGGTTTAGATTCACAATTGAACCCTATTAAACCTAATGGTTTTATAGAAGTTCACCTGAAGTAAAAATTAAAAAATCGCTCTAACGGTCACAATTTCCGATATTTCACAACGAAACTCAGTATAGCATATTAAAATAAACCGAGATAGGTATTATCCAAAAATGAGCGAAATCCGACAATTAGAAGTGGAGATATACCTAAAATTCAAAATTAAAAACTGACTAGTAATAGCCATGTTTGTTTCGACTCAGCGTATACCATACAATTTAATTAAGCTTTAATATTTCGTTTATTTAGGCGTAGCAATATACTCCGGGTATTAGCTAGTTCAGATTTAAATTAAAATTCTCTATACCTCACCTCATATCCAGAATTTTAATTAAAACCTTATAGTGATTTTTATTTATGAAAGTTGAATTTAAAGTTACTTTAACAGAATATCAAAGAGCTTCTATTTTATGAGAAAGACTAGCTAATACCCGGTGATCGTTGCTACGCCTAAATAAATGATAATGTGTTTTTACGTTTAGTTGAATAAGTAAAAGGAAAAAAATATTTATAAATTTATATCACTATTATTTTTAGATACCCCGTGCTGATTACCCGGCATTGCCCGGGAATCTACGTAACCCGATGTATTTGGCATAAATGAGAGCTGAAAGACAAAATTCGTTATTTCGAGTTATCCGTGCTGCTGCTTAAATAATAGGTCTGTTCGACCTTTAAACTCTTACATGATCTGAGTTCAGACCGGCGTGAGCGGGAATCTACTTATCCCGATCTTCTTGCCATCAATGAAAGACAAAAATGGCTATTGTGAGTTATCCGTAAAAGATAAAAACATATGCTGTCGCGGACTTTTTTATAAAGTTTTTTGAGATGTTCAATTTTGTGTATTTGTAATGCTTTAGGCAGCGCAAGCCATTTAAGCGTCAAAAATGATTTTTCACGTTTTTCACTACAAAGGTTGTTTTTAAAGGGTGTAGGAGTTGAGTATCACAACTCTTTTATAGCATATGTTCATCCCGGGAATCTCCTGAACATTTTGCAAACAACCCCATCTCAATCGGCAGCGCATAAAATACGAACAAACAAACAAACAAACATTTATTTTTATATATTAGATGATAACTGAAACTTATTTTTTTTAAATTCTGAGGTTTTACACATTTTTGTTGTTGGGTTATTTCTGTAGAAAGAGAAATGTGGCATATTCTGTTTCTGTCACTGTATTGTTTACGTGGTTCATAGATGGCATAAAATGCGGGTGATGGGTTAGATCTTTTTTTTTTTTTTTTTTTTTGCATGATATAGAGCGATACTTGAGGAACTCATATACTTGTATTTGAAATTTGACGGTTTTGCAGAATGTGGTCTAATTATTTTAAAATCTCTTCTACACTAACAAACTTACTGGATCAATCGAACCCATAGGTTCACCACCGCGCGTACATAAGCTCTCCATACATTCCTATCCTGAGCTAATGTTTTCCAGTCATCCCCTGTATAATTTAGCTTCCCTCAAATCATAGTTAATGTTATTCTCCCACCTCATTCTTGGTCTACCAAGTGGGGTTTTCCCTCTGGTTTTCCTACAAGAAGCTTCCATGTTCCTCTTTGATTTTCATTTCGTGCCACATGTACTGCTCATCGCAGTCTCTTCTTATTATTTATCTGGTTTCCGATAAAGATCATGTAGCTCATTGTTATGGCGTCTTCTCCATTCGCCTGTCTATTCATCTCTCTTTGGTCTAAAAAATTTCCTAACAACTTTATTCTCAAATACTCGTAATATATTCTCCTCCCTTAAAGTAGAGTCCATGGTTCACATACATATAATATATGGGAGAATAACAGTTTTATATATGAATTCCAATCCCATACTGGTTGAAATTCCATGAGAAAATGTATTCCTCCATAGGGATTTGAACCAGCGCATGTCCCGTAGCTCAGTTGGTATACAAGAATGAGGTGGGAGAATAATAATAACCATTATTTGAGGTAGATTATATGGGGGATGATTGGAAAGCATTAGCTCAGGATAGGGATATTAAGTTCACGCGGCCACGAACCTATTGGTTCTATAGTGCCAATTAATTAATTAGTTAGTTGTACTTTTAATTATTATTACCATTTTTATGTACATGTATAAGAATTTTATTAGATTATTTAATAAAATTGAAAATTATGCGCCAATTAAGTATTTTATCAAATCTTTTTTTTTTTCCGATGGATTTTTGTCGAAGGGCATCAAGAAAATCAAGAAAGGAGAAAATTCGGAACCAGAAAATTCCTTATTCGCGGGGGATATGTTCTGCAAATATGCCGCGAATACAGAAACACCGAATATGGAATGGTAACTTGTATGGGTATATAGAGGATACGTTCCAAGGTTCCAAAATAAAATTGAAATTATCAAAATAAAATCAATTTAATGAGAAGTTTTGAACAATTTCTATTAATTATTACTGTCAGGCTTAGGCAAGGACTTAAAGAACTTCGCAATTTTTTCCTGTTTTGCCACTTTTATAAGGTCTTTCAATTCAGATTGATATTTAGCTGTGAATTCAACGATAGAATTCCTTATTTTGTCTTCGTATTTGTTGATGAATCGTACAGTTGATTCATTAACATTGAAACAGCGTGATATGGATGCAAACGACTCGCCAACGCGTAAATGGCCAAACATTTCTATTTTTACTTTAAACGGCAACACTACTTTTTCTCGCTTCGGAACTAATTTTCTTTCCTTTTATTCGACATTATAAATTGGCAACAAAGGAGAAGAGACACGTGTTATCCAATCAAAATTATTGCAACGAATGACAAGTTGAAATAATAAAACACCGATCGTGACGAGGGCGGCATTTATCATTGGACATACGGCAAGTGAAATACATTGGCGGAGGCGCCTTTTAACAACCAACTTTAGGCTTAGTGACAATAAGGTTTGTTTTACTTTGATATTAATTTGTCTATTTGGTTTTAATCGCTCTTTCTAAGAGTCGCCTTGGCACGTGCCTGTAGTAAAAAAAAAAAGTTGCCGATGCGTTAATAAAGGAGTCTAATCCTAATATACCGGCTGGATCCACGAGTAAAGACATTTTTAGCCACGAATGTAGGAACTGTGTCGCAATTTTTTAACCCGCGAATAATGAAACCATGCATAAGGAGGTTTTACTGTAATGAATGTTAAACATAATAATAAAGAAGTAATAGAAGAACAAAGATTGATATGGTATGGACATCTGAAGAGGATGGAGAATAATAGAATCCCAATAATGATGCTGGATTGGAATTCTGAAGACAGAAGGAGGAGGGAGAAACCCAGGGAACAGTGAGTGGATGAAGTGAGAAGGAACATGATCAGCAGAGACCTCAAAGAATAAGATGCTGATGATAGAAATCTGTGGCGGAGCAAAATACATTTGGGCTGAAGGATAACTACTGTAATGTAGAGAAAATCCTTAATATACATTTTTTAAATATAGATTATGGAGCAGAACTTTGACAATTAACAATAAAAACAAATAAGTATCTTTTGACAACGGAAATTGATTTTATACGAAGGGCAGCAAGAATTTCAAGAAGAGAAAAAATTAGGAACTCAGTTATAAGGGAGAAAATGAAGATTGAATACACTATTTTAGATTATATTTAAACTCAACAATTAAGATGGTACGGACATGTCCAGCGAATGAGAGAAGATCGGCTACCAAAATCTGTTTTGGAATGGAAACCTGAGGGAAGACGAGGCAGAGGAAGACGTTAAAACCTCCTGGAGTCAGGGAATATATTTATACATGAAGGAGAAACATCTACAACCAGTTGGATGGACCGACAAAATTGGCTATTGGGAATCGGATGATGTCAAAGACATTAATCAACCGATGATCTATTTATATAGATTTCGAATATCCTAAATCTCTAGCTTCAAACTAAACTAACTCACTGACTCTATCAAACCCGTAGGGTAATGGCCGCGCGGACATAAGCTTTCTGTACATCCCTATCCTGAGCTAATATTTTCCAGTCATCCCCTGTATAATCTACATATCTTAAATCATGGTTATGTTATTTTCCCACCTCATTCTTGGGCTACCAACTGGGCGTTTTCCCTCTGGTTTTCCTGTAAGAGTTTCCATATCCCTAACCTAAACAATTAAATGTGAAAGTATGAAAGCACATTAGAAAATAAGAAAGTAGTACTTTTCGTTTTTACGTATTTCGTTTCAGAATGGATCCCCAAACCGTTTGTGTGGATAGCATTATGCTGTATTCTTGTGAAATATTAGATCACATATTGTATGTTTGTAGTTTTGTGACATCTGCATATTTGTCACCAACTTCTCACTTCTGTTTGTTTGCATGTGCTCTGTCTTTTGCATGTAAATCGCTTGTCGCCGGAAGTATATCTTCTCTTGATGTTTAGTAGTTCCAAGTATAGAAAAAACAGGCTTCAAACGAAGAATCCACTGGGAAATTTTCCTTATGTCATTTTGTCAACTCTTGGTACTGGACCTGCACGTGTTGAAATGCAAGCATACATGCGACTTTATTTCACACTCATTCTAGAATATTTACAATGGAACTGTCAACAAATGCATGCCGAAACGTATCTTGAATTTTCGGAAATACTTTACAATACGTGTCGCGAACAATTTTTAGAAGTTCTAACCATACACTATGCGCATGCGCCAACAAACGCGAAGCGGTTTACACTATGGAATCACGGGATGCAACCAACATATACACGATGTTTAACGAACCTAAAAACTAACCGAACGCAATTTAAAGTCCAGCCGCTGAGTCTCCGGCCATGACGTTTAGGTTGTGCGAGGGGTAAAGGGACAAATTCGTCCTCTACTTCCAATAAGTATTGTATTGTATTGTATTGTAAGCCATGTTTTCCCTTTACAGAGATTTAGGCGCTCTCCCCCTACGGGGAAGAATTTGAACCACACTAATTTAGTTACACTTGTTTTCGTATATATGTCATTTTGAGTGGTCCGTGGTCAGCGTTGCGCCTCATACTGACATCTAGGAAACCAAGGTAGTACTAGGACGGGAAAATTCGGTAAATTTTGCTTAGAGGCCTTTTCATTCAGGCTTAAGGATTTTTTACGAGCCTGAAAATCTTCAGACTCGGGACCCACGGCTTAAAGTCCCTCCCGGAGGACTCGCTCCTTGGATTTTCCCGTCCTAAAAAATCCATCGACCCCGGCCGGGTTTGAACCCGCGATCCTCGGAACCAGAGACAAGGAGCATAACCACTAGTCCACCGCGGCCAGTAAATAGTTGAATTAGGAGTGGACGTCTGCCACAACCAAACACTGCTCTTCACGCCGCTAGTAAGGTTAGAAATTGCTGTCATGTTGTCGGCTGTATTTCTGCTAACGCATGGTACATAAGCGGCCCCTCTCACTGAATATCCATATCGGCAACTCTGTCGTGAAAACGTCAGGGCCGGAAAACTCAGCGGCTGAATTATAAGCTCTCTAACCTGTGAAAGGCCAACCTAAAAGCTCATCTAACGCAATTTAAGCACTCTAACCTGTGAAAGAATGCAACGCCCAAAAATAAATACCAAGTTCTGATATTCTGAAGTATATGTGTACAGTTAATTATCACATACTCTATGTTGGCTGCACTGGAACACGTGTTTGTTGTTGCGTAGAATATTCGTTACATCAGTATGGCTTCCACGTCTTCATGCTACGTACATAGTTATGTATCATAGGAAAAATATTGAAATAATCGTTAGACAAAATGTAAAAATCATTATGAATGGTGGGAAATCATTTGAAAAATGAAACCCTAAGAATAAAATTTGACAGGAGTTTATGAAGGAATTTAAAAAAGTCGCTTCACAGGTTATAAAGTTTAGCCGATTTTGTTTTTCAGAGAAGCATTGTGATATACCAAGACCGTGTCCAAAATAGAAAACTGCCGTTTTTAATTGCAAGGCACAGATAGAAGCTAAGTCTCTGAATTGAACTATATGGATGTAATACAACTACTGACTTGGTAGAATGCGAAACCCTCACTACCTTGCCGTCCGCACCGCATCCCGCCTCAGTCCATTCCACTCTAACTCAAGCAGGGACTCCATCTGATCCGTAAGTGGGTTGCCATTGTTGGATTCTGGCTTCGATTTATGTGTCTTGTAGTTAAAAACGCCATTTTTTTTTGGACACGGCCTTGGTACATCACAAAAAGTTATCTGGGAGAAATTTCGGCATGCAATGGCTGACAGTTCCCTTGTTAGTATGAAATATTAAAAAAGAAAAGATTACCATAACTAGTGAATTTTAAATACCTAGGAACAATAATTACAAACAGGAATGAGATGCACAAAGAAATTAAACATTTTCTCAATTTCGAAATGCATGTTATTATGCATTACAGGGACTCTTGTCGTTCCAAATTCTCTAAAAAAAAAAAGTTAAACTGAAAATATATAAAACTGTTATTCTCCCAGTTATATTATATGGATGTGAAACATGGACTCTTACTTTAAGGGAGGGGAAAATATTACAAGCATTCGTGAATAAAGTTTCTTAGGAAACATTTTGGAACAAAGAGAAATGGACAGGTGAATGGAGAAGGCTTACTCAACAGTGAGCTACATGATCTTTATAGGAAACCAGATATAATAAGAAGAGTCAAGTCTCGTAGATCCCGAAAGGCAGGATATGTGGTAAAAATGGGGAACGAAAGAGGGTAATGGAAGTTTCTTGTAGGAAAACAAGAGGGAAAACGCCCAGTTGGTTGACAAAGAATGCGGTAGCAGAATAACATTAATTATGATTTGAGGGAATATGTTTATATTCAGGGGACGATTAGAAAACATTGGCTCAGGATAGTGATGTATGAAGAGCTTATGTCCGCGCGACCATGAACCTACGGGTTCGATAGTGTCAATGAGTTAATTAGTTAGATAAATAAAATGTAGCAATGTCAGCAACAAGCTTCAATGTACACTTTCTAGGATTAATAAAACCGCGTTTGCGCTCTTCTGTTGTTCAAAGTCTATAAACATTACTCCCCAAAACTAAGGCGCTTTTCTCTATTATTATCTAAATACCCAATTGTACACCTTTGTAATGACACTGAGCAACAAAAAAAGAAACTTCTTTTTGTCTCCGAAAGAAAAATATGTGAGTCCGATAGTATTTTTTTCTCCTGAATTCAAATATGATATCGGTTTTTCTTCATCATGCAAGGTTCCTAGAGACAGGAATTTATAATTTCAAACACTTTAATATTTCCTACATTCGTAACTACCACAATTTTCGAACAATCGGACTCGCCTAGAAAGTAAGAAATGACGATTTTCTGCTATATTTCGCCTGTTCGCCTGTGGAGCATCCCTCTTGATTGTCCAACAATAATCGGCCAGAATATTAGGATTCCATTTGCCTTGATATCTCTTTTCCATAGCTGAAATCATTTGAATTAGCTGATTTGGTTTTATTTTACAATGGACAAATGGACGAAAAAACGTTTATTAAAAAATAATTATTTAAATCCATTAATTTAAATTGAAATAAAAAAACTGTGGGTGATGGAGAAATCCCGAATACATATTTGAAAACACGATAAAAAAAACTGCATTAAGTACAACTATTGCTACCCATGAGACAAAAATCATGTTGGCCAGTGTAATTAGTCCTACATAATAAGGTATGGAAAGAACAAAAATAGTACTAAATAACAAAACGCTAGAATAAGTAAAATATTTCAATTATCTAGGTGTATCTTTAGGCTGTAATAGAGAAAAAGACATATATAATAAATTACAAATATTTAAATATTTATGTGACAACCTTAAAACAATACTGGGAAAGAAAGTAAGAAAAGAAACACATTTAAAATTTCAGAGAGTATTAGCTGTTCCTGCAATTTGTATGACTCAGAAATATGGACTCTCAATAAACAGACAATTAAAATAATAGAAGCCGCAGAAATGAAATATTTACGATTTATGGCAGGATATACTTTAATGGATAAAAAACAAAGTGAAGATATTCGTAAAGAACTACAAGTATTCAGTTTGACAGATAAAATAGAAGAGTATAGGAGGAAAATGAGTCCACCGCTGTGGTCTCGAGGTAGCGTGCTGCCTTGTCACGCAGCGGGCCCGGGTTCGATCCCCGGTCGGGGCAGTTTTTCTGGGTGGGATTTTTATCGGGGTTTTTCCTCACCTGTAACACAAATGTCAGGAAAACTTTAAGGCCCAAACGGTCCCCGAAATCATATGGCCATCATCATCATCTTTCACCGGTGTGGAAAGCATGGAAATGCTATGATTGCAGTGAAGGACCTGCCTTCGGGCAGAATTACTGTGGATGAATGGAGGAGAAAATGTATGAACATGTCTGCAGAATGGATAACCAACAGATTTCCTTGGAAAAGTCAGAACTATCAACCGAGAAGAGGAAAAATTGATCGGCGACGCCCACGAAGGAGATGGGCACATCAGCTATGATACTTGGAGTCGGAACGAACCAATAAGGTGTAATCCTTATAAAGAAGAAGATACTATGGATTTCGAACTTATAATCTATATGGTTATGGTTTCTGGGCTACAAAATTATCCACACTGATTTAGGAATGACTGATGCATTCGTGGAACTTGAATGGAGAATGCTTCCTTCTGCATGTTGCCATAAGCTTGTCATCCATGAGAAACATACACATATGACGTGACTAGTTTACGTCATTCTGGGAACTACCTATAGCTAATTGCTAGTCACTCACTCACTGGCACTATCGAACCCGTAGGTTCATGGCCGCGCGGACATAAGCTCTCCATACATCCCTATCCTGAGCTAATCCTTTCCAATCATTCCCTGTATAATCTACTTCCCTCAAATCATAGTTAATTGTATTCTCCCACCTCATTCTTGGTCTACCAACTGGGCGTTTTCCTTATGGCTTTCCTACAAGAAGCTTCCATGCAAGTCTTTCATTCTCCATAGTGCAACATGTCCTGCCCATCGCAGTCTACGAGACTTAACTGGTTTTATTATATCTGGCTTCCTATAAAGACCATGTAGTTCACTGTTATGAAGTCTTCTCCATTCACCTGTCTGTTCATCTCTCTTTGGTCCAAAAATTTTCGTAAGTACTTTAGTGCTGGACTAAATTAATTGTCTATTTGAAAAAGTGGGTTATCCTATGTAGATTGTAATTTACTTAACTCCTGAAATTCTGATCTTTGATTCGATATACTGCAGATAGTGGTTAACACATGTTATAGTTGAATTTTCACTTTAAAATTTCCTAAATTTTTCTTTATATGCGTTGTGGAGATGCATGCGGTGCTCACAGAATGATTCAGTGTTCTATATCATGGATATACATGATCATTAGAGCCCGGATTTGTATGCAAAATAAAATACTAAATATGCATGCAAATATGCCATCAAATCTTTAGAGGATCAGCAAGGCCTACCACTCAATGGTTATTAATAAGCTGCTAGTTTATGCTGACTATTTAACTCATGCCCCAAATGGGAGTCAATGAGCAATCACGTTTCAATGATTTCTGTTTTACAACCCAATCAGAGCCGTGTTTCACGAAATATTTATCAGTGTTATATTTACCATATTAAAGAAAATTCCTCCTTTTTAATATTCTGAACAGGTCTGGCCATTATTTTGCAGTGACTGAGCCCACAAGAAATACGGCTACCAGATTATATATATATAGTGCATAGATGTCAACACATAGCGCTTGCAGGAGTTAATATAAAAACATTTGTAGCAATTTATTATACCACCAAAAAAAGAAACCACTGTTTGCACTTTCTTAAATGTATTTTTTCCCAGGTAATAATCTAGAAAAATATAATTGTCATATTTACATCATACGACATCAGAAATGAATTAATATAGGCCTACAGTTGATGTGTTTCATTTTTTCTCCGCTAGAGAGCATTCTTATAATATTTCGTTCCTTTGGCAATAAATAGTATGATCTGGTTGCAGTGATAAACAAAAGAAGCAAATGAAGCATACCTATCGTTTCTCATTTGTTTTCAAACATCGCCGTTTACATTAAATATATAAATATTTTAAAACAACTACAGTTAAATAATGATTTGTGAGTAAACAGCTTAATTTTATTCGTTAAATAGTCCTAACAAATGCCACTCTTGATTTCCAAATTCTCTAGATAAATTCACTCCTCACTTCGTAAGTCGTGAATTTATCGATAATTTGGAAATCACTCGTGGCATTACATGTGATGATGTAGTACTATTGGCCGATAGCGAGGAGATACTAATAGACAACACGCACACACTATTGAGTAAGACTAAGGAATTAGGACTGGAAGTAAATATCAATAAAACTAAATATATGGTCACACGTAGAAATTCATTATATAATGGAAATGGACAGCTAATGACAAATGAGGGAAATTTTGAGGAAGTTGCTGAATTCAAATACCTAGGAACAATAATCACAAATAGGAATGAGATGCACAAAGAAATTAAACATAGGCTCAATTTTGGAAATGCATGCTATTATGCATTGCAGAGGCTTTTGATGTCCCAACTTCTTTGAAAAAACGTTAAACTGAAAATATATAAAACTATTATTCTACCAGTTATATTATAGGCTATGGGTGCGAAACATGGTCTCTTACTTTAAGGGAGGAAATGAGATTACGAATTTTTTAGAATAAAGTTCTTAGGAACATTTTTGGACCAAAGAGAGATGAACAGACAGGTGAATGGAGAAGACTACATAACAATGAACTACATGGTCTTTATAGGAAGCCAGATATAAGAACAGTTAGGTCACATAGACTGCGATGGGCAGGACACGTTGCGCGTGTGGGTAATAAAAGACGTGCATGGAAGCTTCTTGTAGGAAAGCCAGAGGGAAAACGCCCAGTTGGTAGACCAAGAATGAGGTGGGAGAACAACATTAACTATGATTTGAGGGAAGTAGATTATACAGGGAATGATTGGAAAGCATTAGCTCAGGATAGGGATGTATAGAGAGCTTATGTCCACGCGGCCATGAACCTACAGGTTCGATAGTCCCAGTGAGTAAGTAAGGAAGTAATATGCCTGAAAAAGTAGAAAATGTGCACACTAAATATGCAAAAGCAGATTGTAATAAAATCAATTAAATTGTTTGCTTTGTGAGTAATCTTAACGTATTCCTAGTTTTTACAGTAGATTAGGAAGGTTTCATGAGGTTTTCTTGTGTGAAGCTCCTTCGTCTGTTGGTGAAGAAAGTTTTATACAATGAAAATGTCCTTTCATCACATGATGTCACAGGTGCACGTGAAAAACACCACCGTTCTTCTTCAGTGAATTACGCTTATATCCAATTGATTGCAGAGACTTTATTAATTAAAAAGTATTAAATAATAAATATTTAATTAATTACTAGTATTTGCCTGAAGGGAAAATTATAATTTAATGTTACATTTAGGAGTAAAATATGGATTTATGCATTAAAATTCTAAAAATAAGTATTTTCCCCCCGAATATGCATTTCTATGCATTATCAAATACAGCTCAAATTGTCTATGAAGGGGCCACTTAACATGCAAATCATTCCCGTATACTTTTTGATGCGTAAAAAAACATGCATTTCGCATGCAAATTCTGGCTCTAATGATCATTATTTTTCAACTTTTTATTATTATTTAACAAGTTTTAAATGCATACAACATGTTCCTTTGCCAGAGTTAAGTTTTGATTCTCTACCGCTATTCATCTCTATCCATCGAGTCACCATCTGCAGACCTCTGTCCTTCATCAAATTCATAATTCCCTCTATCCATGTCTTCTTAGGTCTCCCTCTTCTTTTCCGACTTGGAATCCATTCCAAACTCCTAACTGGCAATCTATCTTCATTCATCCTCTTTAGTCTGTAAATATAGGCTATTGATTGGATTTATCCTATTTAGTAATCACTTGGTTTAAAGCGTTGATAGTTGAGGTTATGTGTAGGCCTATGTCCGCAAAAGCTTGGCACGGAGGGTTGGGGCGAGTAAGTAGAAAACTAACTCACTGCCACTATCGAACCGTTGATTCATGCACATGCGGACATAATCTCTCCGTACATCCCTATCCTGACCTAATGCCTTACTATCATCCTCTGTATAATGTACTTCATTCAAATCATGTTTAATATTATTCTCTCACCTCATTCTTGGCCTATGTATTGGACGTTTTCCCACTGGTTTTCCTACAAGGAGCTTCCATGTTCCTCTTTTATTTTCCATTCGTGCCACATGTTTTGCCCAATGCAGTCTATGAGATTTAACAGCTCTAATTAAGTTATATCTGGTTTCCGATAAACATCGCGTAGCTCACTAATAGTACTCTTCTCCATTCGCCTGTCTGTTCATCTCTCTTTTGTCCAAATATTTTCCTCATCATCATCATTATAGTCATAGTCCAATAATGAATTTAGGACATTTGTTAACCTGTTTAGGCCTCAATAGAAATATCATCCTAAAGTATTTTGAGTGGATGTCCTGGTCTTCTTCTTTCTGCAGGTTGATACCTTAACATCTGGTTGTTACCCTGTGATCCTCCATTCGATCAACATGTTGCATCCATCTTCACTTATACGTAATAAGAAATTTTGTTTTCTAAAGATCCCATGTGTAATTCTTCTAAGATGTCTTCATTTTTTAAAATGACCTATTAGCGTGTATCCAGCAATCCTTCGAAGACATTTTCCTATAACTCTTTTCTCAAATACTCATAATATTTTCTCCCCCCTTAAAGTAAGAGTCCATGTTTCACATCCATATAATATAACTGTGAGAATAACAGTTTTATATATTTTCAGTTTAACGTTTTTTGAGAGAAGTTGGGACGATAAGAGTCCCTGTAATACATAATAGCACACATTTCCATAATTGAACATAATTGAATATATGGCGAGAAAATGGAGCTAAAAAATACATTTTAGTGTACTTATCACTTAGCAATATGTCTCATTTCAGTAACTAGCTTTAATACGAGGAGTAGCATAAGTCAGTTAACCGAAAATGCTAACAAAATTGACTCATTCTAACCTTATATTTGTCCTTTTTGTCTAGAGTAAGTAATTAGATTGAATTTCAGTTTTAAGATACCCTGTTCCTGAAAATGACCCCATTATATCGAGTTTCTGACCCTATATTTTTACGAACATCCTTTTGTGATATTTTTTAATGTTTAATAATTATTTTTTGTAGAAACAAACATTTTGGACATTATTTGCAAAACAGTGAATGTTTATATTAAACACAATTAACTTCCGCATCAGAATCGGGACCCACGGCTCAAAGTCCCTCCCCTAAGATTTGTTCCTTGCATTTTTCCATCCTAAAAATCCATCAACCCCGGCCGGGTTTGAACCCACTTCGCTCAGAACTAGTGGCGGGGAACATAACCACGGCCGACACATTCATTATATATTTAGTTTTTATTTACATGGGGAATCTCATATCTGTGTTAACGCCATCTTATATAATATGCTTCTGTACATGTGTATGTCACTGAACTCCTAAACGACTGAATCAATTTTGATTAAATTGTTTGTGTGTGTTGAGTGGGTCCCTCAATGGTTTAGATTCACAATTGGGCCCTCTAAAACCATTAGATGTAGGAGTTCACCTGAAGTGAAAATTTAAAAATAGCTCTAGCGGTCACAATTTTCGACGTTTCACAACGAAACTCAGTATTAAAATAAACCGAGGTAGGTATTATCAAAAAAGTAAGCGAAATCCGACAATAAGAAGTGGAGGTTTACCTGAAATCCAAAGTTAAAAACTGACTAGCAACCGCCATGTTTGTTCGTCACTGCGGATACCATACAGTTTAATTAACCTTTAATATTTAATTGATTTAGGAGTAGCGACGCACGCCGGGTATTAGCTAGTAGTCTATAGGCTATATATAATTCTTCTGTACGTGTGTATGTTACTGGACTTCTCCTAAACGACTGGATCAATTTTGATTTTTTTTGTTTATGTTTGAGTGGGCGTCTGTATGTTTTAGATTCACAATTGGACCCTTTAAAACCATTAACTGTAGTTCACTTGAAGTGAAAATTTAAAAATCGCTGTAGCGGTCACAATTTTCGATGTTTCACAACGAAACTCGGTATATCTTATTAAAATAAACCGAGGTAGATGTTATCAAAAAATGAGCGAAATCTGACAATTAAAAGTGGAGGTTTACCTGAAATCTGAAAACCGCCATGTTTGGTTCGTCTCAGCGTATAACATACAATTTAATTAACCTTTAATGTTTCATTTATTTAGCCGTAGAAACGCACACCGGGTATTAGGTAGTAATAATATAAAATTGTATAGCATGAACATTTCTTCTACAACACATTGTTCGTTTGATTTTGTTTACACGAACTGAGCTACAAATTGTATCTTGTTTATGCAAGTTACTGTTCCATTATGAAGATGCTGTGAAAGGCATATTCAGGGTCAAGGCATAATTATATGCAAATAAAATACATTGGTGTTTTTGCTACTACTAAACATGTCACACTTATTTTCGTGGACATAAAACTTAATGGAACCTTTAGAAAACAAAATTTCTGATTACAAGTCAAGATGGATGCAACATGTTAATCGAATGGAAGATCACAGGATATCCAAACAAATGTTAAGCTATCAACCTGCAGGAAAAAGACCAGGACGTCCACTCAAAAGACTTTTGGGTGGTGTTTCTCTTGAGGCCGAAACAGGTCAACAAATTGCCTAAATTCGTGAATATACTATGATGATGATGAAAACTTAATAGACCATATATATCGCGTAATAAATACAATAATCGCATCATATATTGATCAACCAACTGGGCGTTTTCCCTCTAGTTTTCCTATAAGAAGCTTCTATATCTCTGTTTCATTCCAAATTCGTGCCATATGTCCTGCTATCGCAGCCTACGAGACTTAACTGTTCTTATTATACCTGGTTTCCTAAAAACATCATGTAGGTCATTATTATGAAGTCTTCTCCATTCGTCTGTCTGTTCATCTCTCTTTGTTCTAAAATGTTTTCCTAAGAACTTAAATAAATTGAAATTTGATATTTTCAAACAATAAAAATATTAATTCTCCATTAAATATTTATGCTAAAATGTTGAATTCATTTCCCAAACTCACGCATCCCATAATTTATCCAACACTGGCTAATACCCGGCGTGCGCTGCTACGCCTAAAAAAATTAAATGTGTTTGTATGTTTAGTTGAAGAAATAAAAAGATAAATAATTATAAATTTATATTGTAGTTATTTTTAGATACTCTGTACTGATTACCTGGCGTTGCCCGGGAATCTACTTATCCCGATCTTCCAGGCATCAGTGAGCTGAAAGACAAAAATTGTTATTGTGAGTTATCCGTAAAAGATAGACATATGCTGTCGCCGACATTTTTGTAGAATTTTTTGAGATATTCAATTCTGTGTACATTGATTTGGTGTATTTGTTATGGTTTAGACAATGTAAGCCATTTAAGCGTCGAGGAAGCTACTTTTTTAATGCACTGCTGCCTTTATTTTATTTTTTTAACTTCACCCTGCATTACGTAGGGTAATATGTTATATATGTTAATTGTCCCAGAAAAAAATATCTAAATGATGAAAAAAAAAATTCAAATCTGTTAAGTAGTTTTTGAATCCATAAGTGACACATACAGACTAACAAACAGATAGACTCGCCCGTAAGTTCATGGCAGCGCGGACATAAGCTCTCCACATATACTTAAACTGAGATATTTTCTAATCATCTCCTGTATAATCCACTTCCCTCAGAACATGATTAAAAGTTATTCTGCCACCTCATTCTTGGTCTACCAACTGGGCGTTTTCTCTCTGGTTTTCCTACAAGAAGCTTCCATGCCTCTCTTTCATTCCAAATCGATGACACAAGCCTTGCCCATCGCAGTCTACAAGACTTAACTATTCTTATTTATCTGGTTTCCTATAAAGATCATG
Source organism: Diploptera punctata (assembly GCA_030220185.1). Taxonomy (NCBI): domain Eukaryota; kingdom Metazoa; phylum Arthropoda; class Insecta; order Blattodea; family Blaberidae; genus Diploptera; species Diploptera punctata. Next base: position 751,136 of record JASPKZ010001988.1, read on the forward strand.
TAACTCACAGTTAAGTAATCTTCTCCATTCACCTGTCTATTCATATCTCTTTGGTTCAAAAATTTCCTAACAACTTTATACTCAAATACTAATAATCTTTTATCCTCCCTTAAAATAAGAGTCCATGTTTCACATGCATATAATATAACTGAGAGAATAACAGTTTTATATATTTTCAATTTTTTTTTCGGGGTTTTCCCTCACCTGTAAGACAAATGTCAGGAAGCTTAGTACCCAACGGTCCCCGAAAATCATCCGGTCATCACCATCATCCTTATCATTATCATATCATTCTCCACCGGTGTGGAAAGCAATTGAAAGCTACCACACCTATAATTCCCTAGTAAAGCTGCAAAGCATAGCATGTTTTTTGGGAAAATTTGGGACAATTGTCCCTGTAATGCCTAGTAGCATGCATTTCCAAAATTGAGCCTATGTTTAATTTCTTTGTGCATATAATTCTTATTTGTAATTATTGTTCCTAGGTATTTGAATTTAGCCACTTCCTCAAAATTTCCCTCATTTGTTATTGACTTTTATTTCTGATATTGTAAGTGTCCAATTTATTTGAAGTTCATATGACTTCATATAATGAAGCAGAGTTCAGTTTTTAACGAGTTGTTAAACTAGTTTAGCAAAGTGGAGGGAGAGCAGCAAGAGGGGGATTTCCCTCGCAGAACCGCGAACTTTCAGTTATATGCTTTAGTTGGACTGCGCTTCTCTGACGTACCAGACGTGTTACCAGTTCCTGTGATTGCGTCTTCGCGTGCTGCTCGCGTCAAGTGGTGAGCAATTTTATTATTCTAGTTGTCATGGAAACTGTTTTCATTCGCCTCATTTTATGTCAGCATTGTAGATTTCTCAACCGAAATCTAAACCACGACCGCGGTTTTCTGATTTTTTAAATGTTTTCATAAAAATTGAAAACTACGGCTGTTAATTGCAAAAATAAATGTCTGAATCATGTCTATGTTTTCATAATAATTTCTCTGCAATATCATTTTTATAGTTGTTATGAAAACAATAAAAAATTAGAAAATATTATTATTATTATTATTATTATTATTATTATTATTATTATTATTATTATTATTATTATTATTATTATTATTATGTAATTTTAACACTATTGGGTGTGAACCGAAAATGTAATTCCACGTACAAAAGGAAGCGGCGTCAGATCGTCAGATTCTTTTTTTATACCGTTATGTTTAGAAAATATATAGTTTTACAAATTGAACGATTGTAATAATTATTTTGGCAGCTCTGTGGCGAAAGCGATTACACGCTCGCCTCTCACCGCTGGGATCCCGAGATCGAGTCTCGGTCACTCCATGAAGGTTTCGTGGTGGACGAAACGGAGCTTGGGCAAGTTTTTCTCGGAGTTTCTCCCGTTTTCCCCTGCCACAAATTTCATTCCACCACTTCTCCATACTCATCTCACCCATTTCGTTTCATTTCATTCATCCATCCCTGTGATGGTGCGTCAGAAATGATCGTCCGGCACCCTTGTAGTGCACAGACCTCTATAAATATAGGGGCTTCATCTCATTTTATTCCTCGACTCGACCTTTAGTTGGGCACGAGTTGAGGATATTTACTGTATAATAATTATTTATTTATGTATTTTTACAAAATTTAGGGTATATTACACATTTCATATAATATTTAGCCTATTATAGTAGCTAATACCCGGCGTGCGCTGCTACGTCTAAATCAGTGAAATACAATGTTTTCATTTTTAGTTCAATAAGTTAAAAGAAATTACTGGTTAATTAATTTTAACCATACATTCTCCTCAAATATCTTTCATTAATTAAACCCTTTTTGATTATAATTGAAATAAAAAATTATGTGGCATACATGGCGATGATTAAAATCAATTTTTAATTTCGGATTTGTGGTAAACCCCACTTCTAGTAACCGGATTTCGCTGATTTTTTAACAATTCTATCTCTGTTTATTTAATAGCATATACTAAGCTTCGTTGTGAAACAACGGGAATTGCGACCGCTAGAGATACTTTTTTTAATTTTCGCTTCAGGTGAACTCCTACACCTAAGTGTTTTACAATTTAATCGATAGCGGCTAAACATACTCTGTACGTGAAAACAGGTATTTACAAATTTTCATAACAATCGACCGACTACTTTTCGAGTTTTGCGAGCACAAACATACGTAGGCTCAATTTTTTATAGGCCTATACACAGGTTTGACAGTTATATGATAAATCATTTCAAATTTGTCTTTGCAATTTGTGATAATAAAAATATATCAACATATTTTCGATTTTTATAACTAATTCAAATTGCACCAAGGACAAAATTTAAAATAAAAATATGACTAATTAAAATTTTGTTTTATAATATGTTACCAATCGCAAAATAAGGCAGAAATCCAATACTTTTTTTGTGTATGTGTTTGCTTCTTTTTCGATGGAATCGAATAGCATAATACAGCATTTGTATAGACCTCTATAGGTGGGCTTAAGTAGGTCGGTGTAATAAAAATAAATTACAATGTCCCTATTAGCAGGTTTTAAATAATGACCTTGTCCATATTTTCGTCTTTTGTTATGATTCCTACTACTTTCCTTCTAAATTAGCAAATCTTTTAAAGTTACTACGTCAATATAGGATAGAAAAACAAATTACGAACAATAAAAACAATCACGTAACTAAATTGTATTCACGAATTCTTTGAAAATCAAAAGAACATTTGTTTAAAATGTAATCGCAATTACGTAGTATTTGCTTATATTGCAAGATGTATGGAATATTTGGGGACTCTATACCACTATGCTACCTACAATAGGGTGTCCCAAAAAATTGCAGTATTTTATTTTTAACGCATACCCTCTTAATTTATTTGTATAATGTTAAAACAATTGTAAGTACAATTTGGTGTACGTAGGTCCACGACAACCCGTGCCGACTTGCTTCGAAGCATGTCAGTATTTGCGAATTTTGAAAATAACATTTGAACAATTTTTTCTATTGTAAAATAGTAAATAGTTACACGTTTTGGGCATATTGATGTTTATTTACTAAATAAACTTTTAGTTTTAGAATCCTTCTATACTAACCCAGTACAAATTTTCATGTATTATGTTTGGAATTAAGTCGTCACGAGTTGTCATGATCCAATAGCAATTATATTTGTTATTTGAGTTATCTAGCAGAAAAAAATAGAGGGGATGCGTATTTGAATTTGCGAAAAAATCCTTTATGTCTTGGTACACCCTATCTATAAAAATTCCAATAAAAACGAAAAAAACACAATTTATTGTTGCAGTAGGTGAGTAATTACCTGGAGAAAAAAATATATATGAGAAATGCCTTAAAATGAAGTGAGAAGTTGAGTTCAAAGTAACCTAAAATCGCCATATTTACAATGTAAAGTTTGTATTAGTTATTGCTCAGACAGTGTAGCCAACTTATCACAAAATTCCACAAATAAACAAGTGAACGCTAAACTAATCTGGTGTACACTAACTCGCTCATTTTCTCACCCTAACTTGCCCACTAATGAAAGTGGAGTGCTGGGATAGAATCCCCTTGTATGTGAGTAAAGATTTTGGCATTTAGCTCTAGCGGAAACTTGTGTAACATGACGATAGCAGTCACTTTTCTCCGATCGAATATTACAGGTGACACGGTGGCATAGAATAGTAGATACTTTCATTAAATTTGATGCATATCAGACGAAACAAGTAAACAAAATATTGACCTATTCCGCTCATCTTAAGTAATTATTTTTATGGCCGGAAGAATTTTCGTCAGTTTAGCCAACAACTTGTCAACAAAGCACTTATTTTTGTAAATTATGGAAGTCGTAAATGCTGAACCGATTTTCGCTTATGCGTCAGATTGTTTTGAAAACTCCGAGATTTTTCTTAACCACATCACAAGTCTTCCCATTCCATTGAAGTACTGCAATTAGGGTGATAGCCGTTTTATAAATGAGGACTGTACTGCAAAATATTTTGTAGAGACCATTTAACACGCTTGCATATAAGGCTCTTATTAATAGGAATCGCGTTTTAAACTGGGACAGCAAATAGGCACTTAGGTCGTTATTGTCAATAGCCAGGCCGTTCCTATTTGTTTTAGAAAGAGCGATGAGGTTTTTATCTTTTAAGGGTCCGGAGGAGAGTTGCGTAAAAGCAGACTACAGTTCATGAAATAAATACTTTTATTAAATTAAACTTGCACTAAAATACACATAATTAATCTTCTAACTTTATTTATTGCGGAACTTTCGATACCCAACTTACGAGGACTACTTCTTCTTCTTCTTAATTTTTAGGATTTTCATCTTATTTATTTCCCAAATCACTCCTCGGAGGAAGACATATTGGATGTGCATGCATTATCTATCCATCTGTGACTGGTCTTCCCCTTGTTCTTCTCCGTACATCGGTCTATCTTCTTTAGCTCTTTTTTTTTCTTGCAAGTCGGTTCTCTTCCATTCTTTCTATATGACCTTTCCAATATTTTCACCTATCAGTAATAAATTTGTCCCTAATTTCGGATTGTACATCATATCAAATAATGTTTTCCCTGAATAGTTCTTGAGATCTTCATTTCACATGTGCATTATGTTGCTTAGTTTTTGTTGTGTACCAGCCCTAGTTTCTGCTCCATATACGATAACTGGTCGAACTATCGTTTTGTGTATGCGGATTTTGCTTTCTATTGAAATATGTTTGTTGCGCCAAGTTAAATATTTCATATATCCTGATATTTGTGCTGCTTTATCAGTTTGTTTCTTTATTTCTTTTATTATATTTTTAGCGTTTGTTATTAATACATCTAAATAATTAAATTCCGATACTTGTTCTATAAATTTTCTTTCCACTTCTAATTTGCATATTAACTAACTCACTGGCATTATCGAACCCGTAAGTTCACGGCCGCGCGGACATAAGCTCTCCATACATCCCTATCCTGAGCCAATGCTTTCCAATCATCCCCCGTATAATCTACTTCCCTCAAATCATAGTTAATGTTATTCTCTCACCTCATTCTTGGTCTACCAACTGGGAGTTTTCTCTCTGGTTTTCCTACAAGCAGCTTCCATGCACAATTTGCATCGTACTGGTTCATTTGATATTGTTAAGCATTTAGTATTCTTCTTCTTCTTCGTCAGGCTCTACGACTTCCAGTGGAATGTCTTGGCCTTCTCAACCAGTTTACGCCACTTCTTCCTATCTTGTGCAGTGGATTTCAAATAAAAAATCCCCATTTTCTCTCAAATCTTCAATTACGTCCTCTTCCCATCGATCCTTGGGTCTTCCCCTTGGTCTTGTTCCTTGTGGCTTCCAATTCAAAATATCATTCGGCAATCTTCCCTTTGGCATTCTTAGTGTATGTCCAAACCATTGTAATCTTTTGGATTTGATGAAACTAACTATATTTTCTTTATTATTCTTGTGGTATAATTCGTCATTCCTTCTCAACCTCCAATTTCCATTTTCCTTTACTGGACCTAGCACTCTTCTAAATATTTCCCTCTCAAACATTAATAGTCTTAGTTTATCTGCTTCTTTTAGTACCCAGATTTCAGCTCCATAACATATGATTGGTCTTATTATTGCTGTATATAATTTGAATTTAACATTTTTTGATATTAATTAAGCATTTAGTATTATTCGTATTAATTTCCATATTGTATTTTCTGGCCAGACTTAAAGTTGTAAAAATATTATATTTGAAAGAATTTTAACTAAATCTCGTAATTCGAGACATTGTTCGCGAGTGGCGATCCGATCCCTACGAGATAATAGATGTAAGTATTTGGTCTTTACTCATGATTTTGTTATCGAAGTCCGAATCTTTTATTTCCTTATATGGCAATACATCCCAATCTTATCCTTGATTAGCTACATTTTCAATCACATATCTTTAAGAGACGTTATTTTTCTCTTCTTCCCACGCATAAAAAAAAACTGCGTGTTTAGCTTAAGTTTGAATGTTCCAAAGTTGTAAATTTGAAAACTTGAAGTTTCCCAAACGTCACGTTTTCAAAACAAACCCAGCTTAAGAATTCCTAGTCTCATTGAAGGCTACATATTTATGGCCCCTTCACATAAAAGGGTTGTTCGCTTTCTCTGGGAACTGGTGCTACAAATTTCAAGTAATATTTTTTTGTGATTTCAAATTTCCATTCTTTCTATTTATTGATTAATTTTATTTATTAATATTATCTTGTATTAGGGGTTATATATTCCTGTCACAAAACAACAGTCAGGAAGTAAAATCAATGCTGTACTATACTATATATTCTACTATTGCGTATAAGCATTATACACATCTTAGATCGTTATTGCAAATTGGATCAATGATTTTGAAAGTCAGCAGAAAAAATATTAAAAAAATAGCATTGAAAATATCATACTCAGGCAAGTCATTCGTATGCAGTAGTTATTAAACTAACTCATTGGCACTATGGAACCCGTAGGTTTATGGCTGCGCGGACATAAGCTCTCCATACACCCCTATTCTGAGCTAATTTTTCCAAATCGTTCCCTGTATAATCTACTTCCCTCAAATCATAGTTAATGTTATTCTCCCACCTTGGTCTACCAACTGGGCGTTTTCCCTCTGCTTTTCTTAAAAGGAATTTCCATGCCGCTCTTTCATTCCCCATTCGTGTCACATGTCCTGCCCATCACAGTTTATGAGAGTTAACTGTTCTTATTATATCTGGTTTCCTATATACATATTATAGCTCACTGTAATGTAGACTTCTCTATTCGCCTGTTCGTTCATTTCTCTTTAGTCCAAAAATGTTCCTAAGGACTTATTATAGCTCACTGTAATGTAGACTTCTCTATTCGCCTGTTCGTTCATTTCTCTTTAGTCCAAAAATGTTCCTAAGGACTTTATTCTCAAATACTCGTAATATTTTCTCTTCCCTTAAAGTAAAAATGCATGTTTCACATCCATTTAACAGAAGAATAACAGTTGTTTTATATTTCCAGTTTAACTTTTTTTTGAGAGAAGTTGGGACGACAAGAGTCCCTGTAATTTAAATATAGAAGTTTCCTGACATTTGTCGTATAAGTGAGGAAAAACCCCGAAAAAATTAAATTAAATTTCTGAGAAAGTTGAAAATATGATTTAACACATATGATACGTCACGAATTAGGCCTTTATAGATCTGTTTCGGTCACATTTAGCAGTCTTTTAAGAAGTCTTCTTGATCGACGATGTTCATAGGGTTTATATTGCATCATTTTTAGGATTCTTGAATTAGCTACTCTTTTTACATGGTGTAGCCAGTTTAATTTATATCTGTTAAGTTTTTATTCTACTGATTCTACTTCTAATTGTTCTAAAAGTCTTTTTTTTTCGATCTAAAATAATGTATCCTGCTGTCCTTCTGAGAAATTGCATTTCCGTTGCTTTGATTCTGCTCCTGTCTCTTTTTCTTAATGTCCATATGCTAAAGTGTTGTATATTTTTATTCTTGTGGATTTTGCACTAATTTACCTTTTAATGTATTATTTATTATTCCTAAGATTTGTGTAAATTTAATGATTTTTCTTGTTCACACCATTTTCATTTTGATAAAATATTTCACAATCTAAATAGTTGAATTTTTTAACTTGTTGTAGGCATTGGTTATTGTGTATTATCTTACCTCTGATTGGATCTTCTCCTAGGAACGCCATTACTTTTGACCTTTGTACTGAAATGTCCATCCCAAAATCTTTTAGATTTTTATTTAGTCCCATTTGTAAGTTATTCTCTGAATTGGAAATTATAACTTGATCATCTACTAAAAGTATGGCATTTAATGTTAAGGTACTGGTTAATGTGTTTCCTGATGTATAGATTAGGTTCAATTTAGAAGTGATTTAATTAATGTAAATATTAAAATATAAAACATAAAAAATATTTGTTTCAATGCTGAGTGAATATAATCGTTTTAAAACTTGAAATTTTATGTAATTGCTCGATCTAGTCATGATACAAATATTAAAGTAGCAAATTTGTTTACATACCAGAAGAGGTTTCGTAAGCTCTCGTCTCATGTTGACAATGAATAATGCTGTAATGTAACTAAATGAATAAGCATCTAGGAACAAACAGTTACATCAATGCTGTAATCTCCATTTCCTGTCAATTTAATTTCGCATCTCTTTTTTTTTTACTTACATGGAGGATAATATATATATATATATATATATATATATATATATATGGGTAATGACAGAAATTTAGATAAACACGCTAAAATACGATTCAATTATCTATGTGACACAATTAAACGTACTAGGAAATAAACTATTTTAAAATTTTACAAGTATTGGCAGTTGCATCTCTTATCTATGGATGTGAAACCTTGACATTAACAAAGGCAGATAGTGAACAAATAGACGCTGCAGAAATGAAGATGTTGAGAGCAATAGTAGGATACCAAACGACCGATAAAAAGAAAAAACGAAGATATAAGAACAGAACTTAATATATTTAATCTCTGTGAAAGAATAAAATACTATCAAAATGCTTCCTTCAGCACATATTACGAATGAATGAACAGCGCATACCAAGAAGAATGTATAATTATAAACCAAAAGGGAGAAGATTGTTGGGAAGACCATTGAAGAGATGGAAGGACCAATTCGACCTATAATCAGATTGGAACAGGTTATTGGGCTTAATCCTTGTTGTTGATGATATATATATGTGTGTGTGGGGTGTGTGTGTGTGAGTCTGTATCTCTGTCTGTCCTTTATGAACTCAAAAACTACTTGATCGATTCGATGTTGTCTTTTTTTAACCATCATTTGGAGAATTATTCTGGGATAACGTGTAGGCTATAACATATCACCGTACGTACTATAGGGCCGGAGCTAAAAGAAAGTGCATCAGTGCACTAAAATAGTCGCCTTTTTTGGACGCTTAAATGATAACATGACAGTGATAACCGTAACAAATACGCCGAATTAATGTACACAGAATTGAATATCTCAAAAAAGTCCGCGACAGCTTATGTCTATCTTTTAAGGTTTACTCCCAATAACCATTTTTGTCTTTCAAAATTAGATTAAAATGAATTAATTACAAACACTTTTCCAACAACTCAATGTTAGTGCTATATATATATATATATATATAATATATATATATTTTTCAATGCCACCAGTTTGTCGTTTCGACATTTTCGGTATTATCTCCTGGCATTGGCGTATTGTGGGGGCGCTTGGAAGGCGGGGTTACGCTGCCCCAATGGTATGATGGATGATGACGATGGTAATCTAATATGAATATGATATTGATGGCCAGATGATGTTCGGGCACCTTTTGGGCCTTAAAGTATCCTGACATTTGTCTTACAGGTGAGGAAAAACCCGAAAAGAAACCTCACCTAGGAAACGTGTCCCGAACGGGGATCGAACCCGGGCCCGCTGCGTGACAAGGCAGCACGCTACCTCGAGACCACAGCGGTGTACGCAATATAATATATATATTTGTTCAATGCCACCAGGTTGTCTTTTATGACATTTGTGGTTTTCTTCCCTGGCATTGGCAGAATTATAATCCAACGTGCTATAATATTATTTTGTTGCCTAGTAATTACGAACTAAAGAGTCACTGATTGTTTTAATAAATAATAACGTGATGTAATATTATATATCTGCTATTACAATAATCAGTGACGCTTTAGTTCGTAGTTACTAGGCAACAAAACCTATACTTTATATTCTAACAAAACACGCTATCAAAGCATAAAATACAGGTTCAATAAAATGTAAAATAAACTTCTATGATGATCTCGTATAAGTACATAAATAAACTTTCTTTGACTTTTCTGGAAGTATATTAATAGTTGCATCTTCGACCGCTTTTGATTTTTTTTTCCCTGATGAACCGCGAAAATCACCTTCTTCGCTCATTTTTACTTTAAATTCACATATGAAACTAGCAGCTAAAATTGCAGAATATAACAGCAATGTTTGATTTTTTTTATTTTCCTGGCGCGAGAGGCCTAGAAGGCCCTTAGTCACCAGCCGGCTGCTGGGCCTCACATCCACATGCGTCAATCACAGAGGTAGGTGATCATCCTGCCAGTGTAAGGATGAGTTGTGGTCAGCATATCGGATCCCCCAGCCGTTATAGCCGATTTTCTAAACCTGGAGCCGCTACTTATTGTAGCTACCCAAATGCCTCACGATGCTGGGTGGGCACCGGTTCCACACTGGCCGATATACTATGAGAGAATTCTTCCCCCATGGAGACTTGAACCAGCGCAAGACCCGTAGCTCTGCGCCAAGGCTTCTTCCCGTAACCACTCGGCTACGGCGCGGGACGTTTGTTGATTTTTTTTCTTCAAAGCCCACATAACTCTTTCTCTAAACATATCGTTTACACAATAAATACACTATAACTTAAAAATAACTAAATATACAACATATACTAAAATACTCTGAACATAGATAAAATATTGTAGACAACACGTTACAAAATTAAGTTTATAAACTCGCTGCACTCCCTTCGGTTGTGTTCTAACTTGAACATCTCGTTACTAAACCTCTGCTTTTGTAACTAGTGGTATAAATAATTCATCATCATCATCCAGGGATTAAGCCTGTTGGCTCGTTCCGGTTTTATGAAAGCTAGAATTGTTAAAATTGTTCAGACCATCTTCTGTATGGGCGACCAACATTTCTCCTTCCGCGCGGTTTATAACTTAGCAATAATTTTGGAAATCTTCCTTCTGGCATTCTATCAATATGTTCTTTCCAGTCGTTCCTATGTTTAATTATTCGGTCTGTAAGTTTGAAAATACCTTCAGGGGACAATCTACATTACTAAATGTTCTCATGAAAGCAACCGGATTGACCATACGAAGTGTAAATAATTATAAATGTTTAATAATTGCAGTAAGTGTATTTTTTTGTAATGTCACCAGATTGTCTTTTATGACATTTCTGGCATTCTCCCCTGCTATTGGCAGAAATGTAATCAATTTCTTAGGTTGGGGCACCTGGAAGGCGGAGTTACGTTACTCCGATGATATCCATCCATAGTAATTCTGCCCTAAGGCAGGTCTTTCACTGCAATCATAGCATTATCATGCTATGCTTTGCAGCTTTACTAGGGAATTATAGGTGTGGTAGCTTCCCGTTGCTTTTCACACCGTTGAAGGATGATGATGATAAAATGAATATGAATGAAGATGATTGCGATGGCCATATGATTTCGGGGACCGTTTGGGCCTTAAAGTTTTCCTGACATTTGTCTTACAGGTGAGGAAAAACCCCGATAAAAACCTTACCCAGAAAAACTGTCCCGAGCGGGGATCGAACCCGGGCCCGCTGCGTGACAAGGCAGCACGCTACCTCGAGACCACAGCGGTGGACTCCGATGATATGATGGGTGATAAATGATAATGAAGCGCCAGGAGAGTTCTAAAACTTAACCTAAATTCGAGACCATGGGCAACCATAGGAATCATTCCCTTTAACGAAAAATTTGTTTGGTTTGACCTCATTAATTGTGACAGTTGCAATGGACTGTAGTCCTGCTAGATACGATCAGGGACAACTTAATACCAATTTCACAATTTCACTTTCAACAAAAAAAGTTGCATTATTTCATGCATGGCAATGTCGATGGTTTTGATTTTTGCAGAAAATATCAGGTAACTGGACCGCATGCCGCAAAAAAGAACCAAGCCACAAGCGTACTCACTCACTTTCTGAATTACCGTTCTAATTTAAAAGCATCGTTGTCTTTAATGCTAACCGTAAACTCCAAGCGCGACAGGCCTAGAAGGCCCGTGGCTGACCATCAGGCTGCTGGCCTCACATCCACATGTGTTAATCACAGAGGTAGACGATCATCTAGCCAGTGTAGGGGTGACACGTGGTCAGCATGTCGGGTCCCCCAGCCGTTATAGCTGGTATTCTCAACCTGGAGTCGCCAAATGCCTCACGACGCTGGGTGGGCACCGGTCCCATACTGGTCGAAATTCCATGAGAAAAATGTCTTCCCCCATGGAGACCAGAACCAGCGCAAGTCCCGTAGCTCTGCGCCAAGGCTTCCTGCCTTAACCACTCGGCTACGTCCCGTAGGCCCTACTTTATTATCATCTTTTAAATTTATTTAATTTAGTTAAAGACAAATCTTATTCAGATTAATTGATTTTGTAATTTAAAAAACTTAAAGATTTTCTATTTCATTATTTTTGTACATTCTACAATGACGTAATAGCCCAATATTGAGTCATAGCCTCTCCTTTTGTTAGGAGTCACTAGACCAAATTAATTTAATTACTCTTATTTGTCCACACATGTCGTGAATGGTATGCGGTCAATATATCGACCCAATGAGACATCTAGCAGATAACTAAGGTATTACTAGGATGATGAGGTCAGTAAATTTTGCTTGGAGATCTCTTTATTCAGGCTTAAGGATCTTTTACGACCCAACAAATCTTCATACTCGAGACGCATGGCTTAAAAGTCCCTCCCGGAGGACTTGCTGTTGGATTTTTCCACCCTAAAATATCCATGGACCCCGGCTGGGTTTAAACCCCGCGTCCTTCGAGACCAGAGGCAAGGATCATAACCACTAATTTTAATGTCAATATTTGCTGTGAGATAGGACAAACTCTGCTAATTTCGTGACACGGATAATTTTGTTATATTTTTTCTTTCGTTTGTAACGAATTGTACTGGCAAGAAAAACAAATTATTTTTCTGTCTCGTAGATGGCAGAAAGTCTACTTTCTTGCTGTGTTTTCATATTTGTGATAACAGCGTTCCTTGGGTGTATTTTAAGTTAACTTGTGGCGGGAGTGTTTCATTCATGTTAGCAGTTGTAAGATTTGATACCTGTCTGTGTTTGAAGAACATTTTTGAGTATATATTCTTCGATACTAAAGGTGATCGGATACAATGTCGAAAATGTGATCTGTGGTTCAATGAAAAACTGTCAAGGGTGACTCTTTATAAGTGAGATTTCAAATGCATTGGGTGTAACATGGAGAGTGATTAAAATGTTTGTTACGAATTACCCGAGTCCTTCAAACCTCCAGAAAAAAATATAATTATGTAATATATATATATATATATATATATTATATATATATATGCCTGGACGCGATTTGAACTCGGACCTCTGGATTCTTACTCCAGCGTGCTATCCATTACACCACTGGCTAATCTAATACAATCATTTTATTTTTCTTATAAGTACCAATCCAGAGGTCCGGGTTCAAATCTCGTACAGGCATTTATTTTTCTTATGTCATTGCTCAATGTCAAACATTTTAATTATAACATATATATATATATATATATACATACATATACATAAATGAACGTATGTAGTCTGTCTGTCTGTCTGTCTGTCTTCTGTCAGTCAGCCTGTCTGTCTGTCAGTCAGCCTGTCTGTCTGTCCTTTACGCGCTGTCAAACCGTTCATCCGATTGAGATGGTGTTGGTTTTTTGCAAAATGTTCAGGAGTTTCCCGGAAAGGTTTTAGGCTATAAGAGAGTTGTGATACTCAAACCCCTTCACCCCTAAAAATCACCCTTTGTAGCGAAAAACGTGAAAAAAGTAGCTTTTTGGACGCTTAAATGGCTTACGCTGCTGCTAAACTATAATAATACATCAAATTAATGTACACAGAATTGAAAAAAATATTTGATAAAATACACAACACAGAAATTAGGGTCAAATGTCATATTCAAGACATTACCAAATTTATTATAGATAGACGAACATATTGGAAAGGTCATATAGAAAGAATGGAAGAAAACCGACTTGCAAAAAGAGCTTAAAGAAGATAGACCAGTGGGACGGGGAGAAGAACAAGAGGAAAACCGACTTGCAAAAAGAGCTAAAGAAGATAGACCAGTGGACGGGGAGAAGAACAAGAGGAAGACCAGCCAAGAGATGGATAGATAGTGAATGCAACATCCAATACGTGTTCGTCCGAGGAGTGATTTTGGAAATAAAAAGGATGAAAATCCTACAAATTAAGTTTAAGAAGAAGAAGAAGAAGCAAGAAAATGAAATTGAATATTTCAAAAATTCTATAAAAAAAAGTCTGCGAACAGCATATGTTTTATATTTTAACGGACAACTCAGAATAACGAATTTTGTCTTTCAGCTCATTTATGCCAAAAAGATCGGGATAAGTAGATTCCCGGGCAACGCCAGGTAATCAGCACGGGGTATAATTACGATATAAATTTATACTTAATTATTTTTCCCTCTACTTATTCAACTAAACATAAAAACACATTAATATTAATTTATTTAGGGGTAGCAGCGCACGCTGGGTTATTAGCTAGTTGGTAATAAAATAAAAAATATATTTGACAACACAGCATATTTAATTCACTTTAATATTCCTAAGTCTCTAACCAGAAATGTTCATATACAACTTAGTATCACGAAATTAGCAGAGTTTGCTATTTGTATTTACTATATGATTTTTGTTGTGCAGGTGACATGAATGCGTGTATAATGGTCAGATGATATCCCATGTGACGTTATGGACAACTTATTTTGCGAGGGATCGTGGGACGGACCTTGGTTCTGGCGCCCGCGACCTGAAGACGAATGCAGGGTTGATGCCCTCAACATCGGCGTTGCTGTTTGCTCAGGATGTTGTGCCCTAGGCGCAGCTCTTTTTCTCCGCCGAAGGTAAGACCAATTCTAGTTGACTTCATATTCATGAATTAGTGATTTTAAACAAGTTAATCTGTTTTGTCCGCCATTAGTATTTTCATTTCTAATTGTTTTATCAGATTTTAGAAAATACATTGCAATATGGCCACCCACAAATGATGAGAGATTTTGAAGAAGTGACTGAATTCAAATACCTAGGGAACAATAATTACAAACAGGCATGGAGATGGACAGAGAAAGAAAACTTAAACATAGGCTTTAATTCTGAAATGCATGCTATTATGCATTACAGGGACTCTGGTCCGTCCCAATTCCTTTAAAAAAAAGGTTTATAAAACAAAAAAAAAAAACTCAAAATATAATATTATAAATTGTTATTCTACCAGTTATGTTATATGCATGCGAAATATGGACTCTTTTTTTAAGAGAGGACAGGAGATTACGAGTATTTGAGAATAAAGTTCTTAGGACCATAGAGAGATGAACAGACAGGTGAATGGAGAAAACTACATAATAGTGAGCTCATGATATGTATAGGAAGCCAGATATAATAAGAAAAGTTAAGTCTTGTAGACTGCGATGATCGGGACATGTGGCACGAATGGGGAATGAAAGATTTGCACGGATGCTTCTTGTCGGAAAACCAGAGGGAGAACGCCCAGTTGGTAGACCAAGAATGAGGTGGAGAATAACATTAACCATGATTTGAGTGAAGTAGATTATACAGGGGATGGTTGGAAAACATTAGCTCAGAATAGGGATGTGTGGAGAGTTTATGTCCGCGCGGCTATGAACTTACGGGTTCGATAGTGCTAGTGAGTTAGTTAATATGAGAATAATGATGAATGACTGTTATATACACATTACAATTTGCAGATGATCAAATTTTATTGGCCGAAGATTTCGGTGACATTGAATATATGACAAGAAAATTAATGGAAGAATGTGAAAAATGGGGATTAAAAATTAATGTAAATAAAACTCGATGTGTGGTAATTGGTGATAATGGAGAATATTTGGTATTAGAAGATTCCAAAAGTAATATTTGTAAAAACATTAAATATTTGGAGTTGAAATAAATGAAAATGGATACAATGATTTGGAAATAACAAAGATAATAGTTAAAGGTCGATCTGCAATAGCAATGTTGAATGGAATTTTGTGGGACTATTTAACTTATGCCCCAAATGGGAGTCAATGACCCACATTTCAATGAATTTTTATTTACAACCAATCACAGTCGTGTTTCGCCTCGAATTTATCAACCAAAGTTTATCATATTAAAGAAAGCTCCTTTTTAACATTGTAACTAGGTCATGGGATTATTTTGCAGTGACTGACTCTCTAGGAAATACGCCTACCAGATTGTATATATAGTGCATGAATGTCAGCAGATAGCGCATGCGGGAGATAATATAAAACATTTCTAGCAATTGATTGTACCACCAAAAAAAAAAAAGAAACCACTGTTTGCACTTTCTTAAACGAATTATTTTCCAGGAAATAACGTTGCAGAAAAATATAATTGACATATTTACATCATAGGACATCAAAAATGCTTTAATACATATAATGTTGGTTATAAATTTCTCCACTAGGGTGCATTCTTCCAATATTGCGATCCTTTGGCAACAAATAATATGATCTGGTTGCAGTGATGAACAAAAGAAGCAAATGGAGCGTACCAATCATTTCTCATTTGTTTTCAAACATCGCCGTTTACATTAAATATATATAAATATTTTAAAATAATTATTGCTAAATAATGATTTGTGAGTAAAGAGCTTAATTTTATTCATTAGTAGTCCTAACAAATGCCACTCTTGATTTTCAAATTCTCTGGATAAATTGGAAATCACTCGTGGCATTACTTACGATAAACATACATTCAAAGAAACCAAAATCCATATTTATATATCAAAATAAGTTTAATGGCCTATGAAGCATAAACATGGACTATAAATGTCAAATTAAAATCAAAATTGCAATCTATAGAACTGGATTTTTGAAGAAATTCTGCAGATGCTCTAAATTAGACAGGTTCAGAAACAGTATAGGCCTAACTCGTATCCGAGAAAGAAAAAGAACTTTAATGAAACAATTATACAATTTGTGGGAAATAAACAATTACAATGGTTTGGACATGTGAATAGGGTGAATGAAGATAGATTGCCAGTTAAGAGTTTTGAGTGGATTCTTAATGGAAGGAAAAGAAGAGGGAGATCTAACAAGACATGGATGGAGGGAATTATGAATTTGTTGAAGGCCAGGAGGCTGCAGGATGGTGATTGGAAGGATAGAGATGAATGGAGGAAGGAAATAAAAACTTAATATTGGGCACAGGAAGATGTATACATTTCAAATCTGTTATTAAAATAAAATAAATGGGGATACAATGGCACTGTGTGTCGACTATATGCAGACTTAAAAAAGGAATATGTTCGATTAAGTGGGAGAAATTATAGAGTATCCTGAAGGAGTTCGGAGTTCATAAAAAGTTAGACATGCTGGAATATGTCTAAATGGCACAAAGAGTAGGGTGCGTGTAGGCAAACAGTTTTCGGTTATTTTGAAATTCGTAATAGGTTAAAGCAAGGATATGTACTATCTCCTCTACTTTTTAGTTTTGTACTAGAGCATGCCATCAAATCTTTAGAAGATGAAGAATGCCTAAAACGCAACGGTATTATTATAATTGAATCTTCAATAATATGAACCCTATTTCACCATCCGGTATGTTAGGGTTTTAGTTACAATCTTCTTGCAAGCCCATGTTTCCCTTAACAGAGATTTAGGCGCTCGCCCCCTACAGGGAAGAATTCCATACTAGGCTAATTTAGTTACACTTGTTTTCTTATAGATGTCCTTTGAGTGGTCCGTGGTCAGCGTTCCGCCTCATATTGACATCTAGGAAACCAAGGTAGTACTAGGACCGGAACATTCGGTAAATTTTGCTTAGAGGCCTTTCATTCAGGCTTAAGGATCTTTTACGAGCCTGAATATCTTCAGACTCGGGACCCACGGCTTAAAGTCCCTCCGGAGGACTTTCTCCTTGGATTTTTCCGTCCTAAAAAAAATCCATCGACCCCGGTCTGGTTTGAACCCGCGATCCTCGGGACCAGAGGCAAGGAGCATAACCACTAGTCCACCGCGGCCGATTTTAGTTACAATACAATTAATTATTTACAGTAATTTAGTGTATGGTTAATTTCTAGCGTTACATAATAACGTAACTCAATGGTAGTTACGCTGCTAGTTTATGCTGATGATGTAGTATTATTAGGCGATAGCGAGGAGATACTAAGGGCCAACACACACACACACACTCTCTATTGAGTAACACTAAGTAATTGGGACTGGAAGTAAACATCAATAAAACTAAATATATGTTCACACCCAGAAATACATCATATAGACTAATGGAAATGGACAGTTAATCACAAATGAGGAAATTTTGAAGAAATGGCTGAATTCAAATCCTAAGAGCAATAATTACAAACAGGAATGAGATGCATAAATAAATTAAATATAGGCTCAATTCTGGAAATGCACACTATTATGTGTTATAGGGACTCTTGTTGTCGCAACTTCTCTCAAAAAAGGTTAAGCTTAAAATATATAAAACTGTTATTCTCCCAGTTATACTATATGGTGTGAAACATGAACTCATACTTGAAGGTAGGAAAGGGTATACGAGTAATTGAGAATAAAGTGTTAGGAAAATTTTTGGACCAAAGAGGGATGAACAGACACAGGTGCATGGAGAAGACCATATAACAGATATATTTATAAGGAACCAAATATAATACGAAGAGTTAAGTCTCGTAAACTTGCGACGGGCAGGGCAGATGAGACGAATGGGGAATGAAAGAAGGGAATGGAAACTTCTTTTAGGAAAACTAGTGGGAAAACGCCCAGTTAATAGACAAAGAATGAGGTGGAAGAGTAACATAATCCATGATTTGAGGGAAGTAGATTATACAGGGGATGATTGGAAAACATTAGCTCAGGTTAGGGATGTATGGAGATATTATGTCCACGTGACCATGAACCTACGGGTTCGATAGTACCAGTGAGTTAGTTAGCTCAATCCTTATATTAATTCCTTAAAATTACAATTATAGTATAATCCATATAAATATCTTTCTTTATGGGAAGCTAATCAGGGCTTTTACTCCCTGAAAATAATCCATTGACACCAATTTGGTTTGATCTCGCAAACCCCTGTTCTTAGAGACGATCCATTAAACCATCTGGATCGACCTAAAAGATAGTTTAGTCGGAAAATCGTTATATTCACCTATGCAAAGCGTATTATATGAGTTCGGAGCAAAAGTATACCAAATCCAAAAATTAAATATCCAAGTTATATATAATTTCGTGCTCAAAATGTCAATAATTATTGAGAGCAATTTGAACCAAGTATTGTATTTGTTCTTTTTCACTATAAAAATAATGTTTAATTCTTCATCTACAATTAAATGCATTGCTTTAACTGTATGTCAAGTTTTCTCAAAAGAGTAAAATATGGATTTGGTGCACTTTTGCTCAGAATCTCTTATGTTAATTTGGCTTTCCTGCAGAAACAGACATGCGTAATTTTAGCTTACAAATAAGTATATATTTATTGATTGAGGATATTTCGTTCAAACTTTTTAAAAGGAGAGTGAGTGGATTTGAACGTGAGAATTTTGTATAAAATTAGTGAAATAATGCTTAATCCCTCATATGCATAACAAGGAAAACATTTCAATTTGTGTAATGTGAAACAAATAGACACTCTGACATATTATCCATCAACTTGCACTTAAAAAAATGTAGCTTGTATGGAAACTTAGTACAGATTTTTAAAACGGATCAAGTTGTTTCTTCTTTCTAGATCTTATCTAGTACACACACCATTGTCTCATGTTTACTTCCGCAATTGTTATGAAGGCTACGATTTACTACATATGCAAATGTGTTTATCTGCCTTTTTATTTGTTACATTTGGAATGTGTTTATAATTGTAGGCTTTCACGGCCGGCATCTTGATTCCTGTTTGGTTCGTCATCCGAACTAAATGGCCGGGTACGTTTTATTAAGGGATGTTATTAAAACGAATCCATAACAAATTTTATAATCTTATCAACTACATCAAAGGAACATTTATAAATGCACCCTCCCTATGGTCCAGTTTTCTTGTCACTCGACGTTTCGTCTACTGCTGCTGTAGACCTCATCAGGAAATTCTGTGAACTCCTCAATAGTCGGCTGCAGACTACAGACTCCTGATGCGGTCTATCGCGGCAGTACACGAAACGTCGAGTTACAAGAAAACCGAACCACGACCATTTAACCCGGAAGGCGAACCAAACTGGAATGTGTTTGTTTATAAATATTGTTTTAATTATGTCGAATATATTTTATATTTCATATTTGTTCATATTTCATAATATAAGGTAAACATACCGGTAATAGACACTGTATTATACCCCAGCCATTAATTCTCCGACCCTGACGTTCTCGATGACATTGCAGGTGTGATGGAGACCGCTTTATGTATACGGTTAGCATACATTGGCTATAGCTGACAACATCTCAGCAATTTGAAACCTTACTAGCGCACTATAGCTGCGTCAAGAGCAGTGATTGGTTGTGGCAGACATCTACTCCCACTCAACTATCTCCTTATTGGCAGTAGAAACTTCAGAGCAGGAGATCCAGTGGCTGAAGTGTAGTAATTTATACTTTCACACTAAAATGTAATAAATAAGGTTCTTGCGAGAACTGAGGATGGTGATGAGACCACAAACTCGAGGAACCATCATGCTCAGTTCAACTGTGCACTTTGCCATTTCGATTTTCATATATTGTAGACTTTATTATCTGCACATGGAATGCTATAAAGAGGGTTATGTTTTGTAAATAAAGCATAGAATAAAGGATTATTAGAACTATTTAACTCATGCCCCAAATGGGACTCAATGGTCAATCACGTTTCAATGATTTCTGTTTTACAACCAATAAGAGTTGTGTTTCTCGAAATATTTATCAGTGTTATAATTACCATATTAAAGAAAGCTCCTCCTTTTTAATATTCTGAACAGGACTGACCATTATTTTGCAGTGACTGAGCCTGCGAGAAATACGGCTACCAGATTGTATATATAGTGCATGAATGTCAACACATGCCGCATGCGGGAGTTAATATAAAAACATTTGTAGCAATTGATTATACCACCAAAAAAAGAAACCACTGTTTGCACTTTCTTAAATGTATTTTTCCCCAGGTAACAATCCAGAAAAATATAATTGTCATATTTACAGCATACGACATCAGAAATGAATTAATATACAGTTTGATGTGTTTCATTTTTTTCTCCACTAGAGAGCATTCTTACAATATTGCGTTCCTTTGGCAATAAATAGTATGATCTGGTTGCAGTGATAAACAAAAGAAGCAGTAGAAGCGTACCTATCGTTTCTCATTTGTTTTCAAACATCGCCGTTTACATTAAATATATAAATATTTTAAAATAACTATAGTTAAATAAAGATTTGTGAGTAAACAGCTTAATTTTATTCGTTAAATAGTCCTAACAAATGCCACTCTTGATTTCCAAATTCTCTAGATAAATTCACTCCTCACTTCGATAATTTGGAAATCACTCGTGGCATTACTTATAACTAGCTAATACCATGCGTGCGCTGCTACTCCTAAATAAATGTTAATGTGGTTTTTACCACCAGCCGTGCGTTGTTATGCTTGGCCCGGAATTTGCTTATCCCTATTTTCTTGACATCAATGAAAGTCAAAAATGCTTATCGTGAGTTATTCATAAATGATAAACATATGCTGTCGAGGACTTTTTTGTAGAGTTTTTTGAGATATTCAATTCTGTGTACATTAATTTGGTGTAGCTATTTGTTATGGTTCTGGCAGCGTAAGCCATTTAAGCGTCAAAATAGGGACCTTATTTCACCTTTTTCACTAAAACGGGTGATTTTTAGGGGTGAAGGGGTTGAGTATTACAACTCTCTTATAGCCTATGTTCATCCCCGGAATCTCCTGAACATTTTCCAAAATCCCCATCTCAATCGGATGAGCACGACGCTTGCCCAGGAATATACTTATCCCAATCTTCTTGGCATCAATGGACAAAAATGGTTATCGTGAGTTATTCATAAATGATAAACATATGCTGTCGATGACTTTTTATGTAGAGTTTTTTGAGGTATTCAATTCTGTGAACATTAATTTGGTGTATTTGTTATGTTTTAGGCAGCGTAGCCATTTAAACGTCAAAATAGGGACTTAAATCACGTTTTTCGCTACAAAGGCTGATTTTTAAGGTGAAGGGGTTGAATATCACAACTCTCTTATAGCCTATGTTCATCCCGGGTATCTCCTGAACATTTTGCAAAAATACCCCATCACAATCGGGTCAACGGTATGGCCGCGCCTAAAGTACGAACAATCAAACATTCATTTTTATATATTAGATTATCCTAAAAACTTTATTGAGATTCTCTAAACTACAAAAAAGACGTATCATCAACCTTAATAAAACAGTTTACTTTCCTGAATAACAAATAGGCTAAATTCTGTCACTAACGAACCCTTAGGCTATCAGCCGCGCGGACATAAGCTCTCCATAAATCCCTATCCTTGGATCATGTTTTCCAATCATCCCTGTGTAACATATTTCCCTCAAATCGTGGATAAAGTTATTATACCAATTGGGCTTTTTCCTTCGGGCTTTCCTACAAGGATTTTCCATGCCCCTCTTTCAATTCCCATTAGTGTCACATGTCTTCCCCATTACAGACTATGATCTTTAACTGTTGTTATTTTATCTAGTTTCCTATCAAGATCATTTAGCTCACTGTTATGTAGTCTTTTCCATTCGCCTATCTGTTCATCTCTCTTCGCTCAAACATTGTCCCTAAAAAATGCTTTAAATCTTTTCTTCTCCCTTAAAGTAAGAGTTCATGTTTCGCATCCATATAATATAACTGGGAGAATAACAGTTTTATATATTTTCAGTTTAATGATTTTCGAGAGAAGTTGAGACAACAAGAGTCCCATAATACATAATATCATGCATTTCCAGAATTGAGCCTATGTTTAGGATGATGATGATTTAATTCCTTTCTGCATCTCATTCCTATTTGTAATTATTGTTCCTAGGTATTTGAATTCAAAGACAGATTTTACAAAAGAAATGGGAATATAATAGCAATGTGCATCAACTATCTGTAGACTTCAAAAAGCCATACAGCTAAGAGGGAGAATTTATATAGTATCCTTCTAGAGTTCGGAATTCCTAAAAGGTTAGTTAGACTTATACGAATGTATCTAATTGGCACAAAGAGTACGGTGCGTGTAGGCAACAGTTTTCGGATACTTTTTAAATTCACAATGGGTTAAAGCAAGGAGAACCACTATCTCCTTTACTATTCAATTTTGTATTAGAGCATGTCATCAAATCTTTGGAGAACGAAGAAGGCCTATAACTCAATGGTATTAATAGGCTGTTAGTTTGTGCTGATGATGTAGTATTATTGAGCGATAAAGAGGAGATATTAAGAGCCAACACGCACACTACATTGAGTAACACTAAGAAATTGGGACTGGATCAATAAACTAAATATATGTTAACACATAGAAATGCGTTATATAATGGAAATGGTTAATAGCAGCAACAGAATAACAGATGAAATCCTCCATCAAGCAAATAATGCAAACAAAACATCGGGATGTTTAAACAATACTGTTTGGAAAAATAAAAATTTAAGAATATATACAAAATTAAGAATTTACAAATATGTCATATGACCAGTTCTAACATATGGTTGTGAATGCCGAACAGGATCTCAGAAAACAAAACAAATAAATGAAACAACCGAAATGAAGGTTTTAAGAAAATCGGTAGGAAAATCGTAGAGTAAATCACTGAGAGAGAAAATTAGCAGCTCTGTTATTAGAGAAGAATGTGAAATTGGACCTATTAAACCTCTGTATAAATTATGGATGACTAAATTGGAACGATCACATAGATAGAATGGAGAACAGTAGATTAGTGGAAGAAAGTACGTGACTGGACACCTCAGCAGAAAAGGCCTTTAGGAAGACCACAACTACGATGGAAGGACATCACCATACCCCGGACCTGTAGTGAATGAACACGCAACAAGTTGCCAACTTTCATGCGTAGAGGAAGAAGAAGAAGAAGAAGATAATGGAAATGGATAGCTCATGCAAATCAAGGACATTTTGAAGAAGTGGCTGATTTCAAGTATCTAAGAACAATTATTACGAATAGGAATGGGATGCACAAAGAAATTAAACATAAGCTCAATTCTGGAAATGCGTGCTATTATGCATTACAGGGACTCTTGTCGTCCCAACTCCTTTCAAAAAGACGTTAAACTGAAAATATATAAAACAGTTATTCTCCCAGTTATATTATAAGGATGTGAAACATGAACTCTTACTTTAAGGGAAGAAAGGATATTACGAGTATTTGAGAATAAAGTTCTTAGGAAAATTTTTGGGCCAAAAAAGAGATGAACAGATAGGTGAATGGAGAAAACTACATAATAGTGAGCTTACATGATATGTATAGGAGGCCAGATATAAAAAGAACAGTTAAGTTTCATAGACTGCGATGGGCAGGACATGTGGCACGTTTGGGGGATGAGAGAGGTGCATGGAAGCTTGTTGTAGGAAAATCAGAGGGAAAACTCCCAGTTGGTAAACCAACAATGAGGTGGGACAATAACATTGTCCATGATTTAAGGGAAGTAGATTATACAGGAGATAATTGGAAAACATTAGATCAGGATAGGGATGTATGGAGAGCTTATGTCAGCGCGGCCATGAACCTACGGGTATGATAGAGCGAATGAGTTAGTTAGTTGGTTGGTATTTAAATTTAGCCACTTCCCAACATTTCCCTCATTTGTCATTAACTATTAATTTCCATTATATAATATATTTCTATGCGTGACCGGTTTATCTAATACATTCTGTATTCATTTATAAACAGGTTTACAGTGTATTGCACAGCGGTTTAAATTTTTAAAGAAATGGAAGAACAGTCTGGTTTTAGATGTGGTAGGTCATGCACTGATAATATATTTTGCATAATGCAAATTATAGAGAAAAAAAAGAGCTACTAACAGAGATATACATTTACTTTTTGTCGATTTAACTAAGGCATATGTTAATATTCCTCAAAAAAATGTTATGGGAAACTTTAGACAATTCTCACATTAACAAAAGATTAATAGAAGCTATAAAAGCATTATATAAATGATTAATTTCGAAAATAAAAGTTGGAAATCATATAACAGAGGGATTTACTATTACAAAAGGTTTAAGGCAGGGTTGTTGTTCATCTCCAACTCTATTCAAAATTTATCTTGAAAGGGGGACTTTATCTAAATATAGAGAAAACTAAATATTTGTGTATGGGAGAAGAAATGGAAAATATAAATTTCAACAATGAAGAAGAACTAAAACCTAGCATTGAATGCACTTATTTAGGAACAAAATTAGACTATTCAGGCAATATCACAGTGGAAATTAAAAATATAATCGCACAAACAAAACAAGCGATAGATGCTTTAAACTCTGTTTGGTGGAGCAAGAATATTGCAAAAAATTTAAAATTACAAATGTATCAAACCATAATTCAAAGCATTTTAACATATGGTGCTGTAGTTTCGCAAATTCCTACCACGGAAATGAAAATAATTTTAAGTACAGAAATTGATGTTTTAAGAAGATCAGCTGGAAAATCTAGAATGTATAGAATACGAAATAAAGAAATGAGGGAGATTATGGGTGCACAGGAGGAGCCGGACATCATAGAAAAGAAAAGATTACAGTGATATGATCATGTCAAAAGAATGCCAGAGCAAAGATTGCCTAAAATCGTTATGGAATGTATCCCAATGGAAAAGAGGAAGAGAGGAAGACCGAAGAAAACTTGGATAGAAGGGGTACAAGCGACTATGAATATCAGAGGATTGGAGAAAGATCAATGGGTGGATAGAGAGGAATGGCGTTTGGTTTCCGGAAGACGACGGCTGCTGCCATGATATCGGATGATGTTGATGATGAATTTTTTCTCCATTCTTATCTATCTTCCCATTCCAATTCTTCGAAATCTATCTAGCCCATACCTCTTCCCTATATAATCCATCCATTTAAATCTGGGTCGACCTCTCTTTCCTTTCCCAGAGGAATCCATTCTAAAGCTTGTCTCTGGAATACATTTTATATTTCAATTGTTATATTTGTCATGTGTCAGATTAAATGGTTCCAACACGTCCAGAGAATGTAAAATTCCCGTTTACCAAAGATGATTTACCACCTCAACCCTAAAGGCAAAAGAGACCTCGGAAGACCCTTCAACCGATGGAAAGATCAGTTTTTGTAGTCGCATAACGGGCATCATCACCCAATACTGCATACGGAAGAAAAAGAAGAAGAAAAAGTCATGTGTTTCTGTAGATGTCATATGAAATAGCGATTGTGATGTAATTGGTGCTGGTATTGAAATTGAAATGCAACGTTTTCTTTGACGTCTTAGAAAAAAAGTCATATTGTTTATATTTTTATTTGAAATGAACGTATCTTTAATAGCTGAACATTTCAAAACCTTTTAAAGCATTCCCTATAATCTTGTTGAAATCTTCAGAGAAATGTCTGTGGTTTTACAGCAGTACTTTAGACATGTCAGCTTAAAAATGTCCCCCAAATCAACAGTGTCTCGATACAAATGCTGTGTTGCAAAACATCTGTATATGTTCCTCGTTTGGTCACTTTATAAAACTTTCGCATCGCTTGACTCACCTTGAAACGATTCCGGATAACAACAGACCAAGCGTCTCTCTAGCAGTAGCCTTCGTAATATTAGTGGACTGTATGTGTGTATTCTAATATTTACATCCATTTCCAAATCCTAGCATATTGAGAAGACTAAGAGATTGGGTCTAGAAGTAAACATCATCATCGTTCATGCAAAATATTAGGCTTGTGGCCTGTTATGGTCTCAAATAGGAATTTTCCATCAAGAGCTTTGTTTGACGTCCCTGTGATATTTTGCATTGGGGTAGTAACGAAACATAACTAACTCACTGGCACTATCGAACCCGTAGGTTCATGCCCGCGCGGACATATGCTCTCCATACATCCCCATCCTGAGCTAATGTTTTCCAATCCCCTGCATAATCTACTTCCCTCAAATCATATTTTTCATGTTATTCTCCCACCTCATTCTTTGATCTACCAACTGGGCGTTTTCCCTCTGGTTTTCCTACAAGAAGCTCCACGCACGTCTTTCATTCCCCGTTCGTGCCACATGTCCTGCCCATCGCAGTCTACGAAACTTCTTTGGCATCGATTCGCTGAAGTAGTCCCCGCCCGGAGAACTGAATGGGGGACTATTTTACCTCCGGAAAATTTTACCCCAATGGGACCCATGCCCGCGTTTCTTGACGGTTGTATTTTTACGGTGAAAGATCGTCATTCTTTCGACCAAGGTACTTTTTTTTCGTCTGACTTATCACATTCGACCAGTTCGGCATGGGCAACACTAACGGCAGCAATGCTACCGCCGGCATAGCTCTCCGGATCACGCAGGCCACTCCACCACAACTAGGTAGTAACGAAGCATAGCTTTTGGAATTCTGTGAGATGGCATTCGTTGAAGATGGGTTTTCCAGTTGTTCTGGTAGTTTGGCGTATGATGGAGAATGGGTTCTACATCCAACTCTTTCATAATTTCCTTATTTATTTTATGGCCCCACTTTGTATAATCTGCTGTACGGCGCATAAATCGCATCTCATTTGCTGTTATTCGGCTTTTATCTCTTCTTTGTTTTGCCCATGCCTCACTACCATATCTTAATTCTAGTCTTACAAGAACCTTATAAAGCCTAATCTTATGTTCTTTTGCACTAAAGATGGTTTCATAATACGAGGGCGGATCGGAAAGTAACGCACAATAATTTTTTTCTGCCTTGGTATTGCAACTAGAATGTTGAAATTTCACAGAGATATAGTTTGAAGTTTTCACTACAGATGGTATTTTTTTCTCAGGTGCACCTCTTGCGAGAGAAGCTTGAACTATGCAACAAAGATGGCGGGCATGCTACAGTCGTCCACCTGTGAGGATTGGAAAGTAACGCACAATAATTTTTTTTTAAAAGTTTAATAGTAAAAAAAGGAAAAAATCACAAATGAACTTACATCTTTTACCTACTTTCGACATAGTCACCAACTTACTCAACACATTTTTCCCATCGTGTTACCAGTTTCAATATGTGTTGAGAAAGTTGGTGACTATGTCGAAAAGTAGGTAAAAGATGTAAGTTCATTTGTGATTTTTTTTCCTTTTTTTACTATTAAACTTTTTAAAAAAAAATATTGTGCGTTACTTTCCGATCCTCACAGGTGGACGACTGTAGCATGCGCGCCATATTTGTTGCATAATTCAAGCTTCTCTTGCAAGAGGTGCACCTGAGAAAAAAATACCATCTGTAATGAAAACTTCAAACTATATCTCTGTGAAATTTCAACATTCTAGCTGCAATACCAAGGCAGAAAAAAATTATTGTGCGTTACCTTCCGATCCGCCCTCGTACTATTAATGATCCCCATTGTTTTTGTGAAATGTGTGATTTTCTTTGCTATATCAGCTTCATCTTGAAATGTTAAATTATAATCCACATAATTAAACTAATATATTCTTTCTAAAATTGCATCGTTCAAAACAATTCGGCTAGGTAGGCCTGTAGGGTATTTCCCACAAAAGGTCATCACTTTAGTTTTGTTTGTATTGATTTCCATAGAAGTAAACATCAATAAAACAAAATCTGTGTTCACACATAGAAATACATTATATAATGGAAGTGGACAGTTAATGTCAAATGAGGGGAATTTGTAGAAATGGCTGAATTTAAATACCTAGAAGCAATAATTTTTATATGTAAAAATGAGTGTGAGTCTCTTTGACCTTTACGGACTCAAAAACAACTTGAGCTAATTGAATGGGGGTTCTTCCATCATTTAGAGAATTTTTCTGGAACAATTAACGTAGGCCTATATACATATTTCTCTACGTACTATAGGGCTGGAGCTAAAAAAAAAGGACATGGGTGCACTAAAATAAATAGCTTTTGGACCCATAAACGGCTTACACCACCTAAACCATAACAAATACACCAAATTAATGTACACGGAATTGAATATCTAAAAAAATTCTACAAAAAAAAAGTCCGCGATAGCATATGTCTGTCTTTTACGGATAACTCACAATAACCATTTTTTGTCTTTCTGCTCACATGCCAAGAACATTGGGATGAGTATACCCCAGCCAGATTCTCCGGTCTTGACGTTTTCACGACAGTGTTGCCGATATGGATATTCTGTGTGAGGTGCCGCCTTATGTATGCGGTTAGCAGACATACAGCTGACAACATCTCAGCAATTTCAAACCTTACTTGCGCGCTAGCTGCGTTAAGAGAAGTGATTGGTTGTGGCAGACATCTACTCCCAAGCAACTATTTCCCTATTGGCAGTAGAGGGCGAGTTTCCTCCTTTACCCCTCGTATAACCTAAACTTCAGAGTCGGAGATCCGGCGGCTGTAGTGTAGACTCCCCGGCAATTCCGGATAATTAGCAAAGGGCATCTAAAAATAATTACGATATACATTTATAATTATTTTTCTTTTTACTTATTCAACTAACCATAAAAACACATTAAATGTATTTAGACGTAGCAGCGCACGCTGGGTTTCAGCTAGTTACGAATAGGAATGTGGTGCGCAAATAAATTAAGCATAGGCCCAGTTCTGAAAATGCACGTTATTATGCTTTACAGGGACTCTTGTCGTCCTAACTTCTCTCAGAAAATTTTAAACTGAAAATATATAAAACTGTTATTCTCCCAGTTATATTATATGGATGCGAAACATGGACTCTTACTTTAAGGGAGGAAAGGAGATTACAAGTATTCGAGAATAAAGTACTTAGGAAAATTTTTGGACCAAAGAGAGATGAAGAGACAGGTGAATGGAGAAGACTACATAACAATGAACTACATGGTCTTTATAGGAAACCAGATATAATAAGAACAGTTAAGTCTCGTAGACTGCGATGGGCAGGACATGTTGCACGTATGGGGAATGAAAGACTTGCATGGAAGCTTCTTGTAGGAAAGCCAGAGTATTTGAGAATAAAATTTTTAGGAAAATTGTTGGACTAAAGAGAGATACAGGCGAATGGAAAAGACTGAAAACAGTGTGCTACATGTTCTTTATAGGAAACCTGATAATATATATATATATATATATATATAGCATGAACATTAAATACAATGGTCCTACTAGCATAATTCGTTAAAAAGTTGTCAGACTGATAAAATCGAGGGAAAAATATGTCATTACTAGGGCTCGGTAGTTAAGGATCTGTAAAAGACCTTTAGAAAGACCTAAAGATATCGCAAATATTTCACAATTTTATACATTAATCGTAAAAAAAACCCTAAAACTGAAAAAATGGCGTAAAAAGGCATTTCAAATTAAATAATAATTTTAGTTTGAACTGCATTTTTAATGAATATCCATCAATCCATCCATAGTAATTCTGCCCGAGGGCAGGTCTTTCGCTGCAATCATAGCATTTTCATTCTATGCTATGCAGCTTTACTAGGGAATTATAGGTGTGGTAGCTTCCCGTTGCTTTCTACACCGGTGAAGGATGGTGATGTTAATGATAAGGATGATGATGATGACCGAATGATTTTCGGGGACCGTTCGGCCCTAAGCTTCCTGACATTTGTCTTACAGGTGAGGAAAAAAACCCGAAAAAAACCTCATCCAGGAGTCTGTCCCGACCGGAAATCGAACCCGGGCCCGCTGCGTGACAATGCAGCACACTACTCGAGACCACAGCGGTTGAACTTTAATATATTCTTCTTGTAATCTTGTAAGCCCATGTTTCCCTTAACAGAAAATTAGGCGCTCTCCCCCAACAGGGAAGAATTTGAACCATACTAATTTAGTTACACTTGTTTAATGAATGTAATAAAACAAAATTCTAGTGAAATGCAACATAATTGCGAAAAAAAATTGATGACTGAAAATGCTTCTTCTTTTATACTTTTTTTTTTTAATTCAACATAGTTTGGAAAATGAATTCTATGTTCATTAAAGAGAAAGTTTTTGGCTAATTTAGAATGAATGATTTTTCCCACATAAAATGAATTCAGCGAACCCGCAGTGGTTATCAGGTGGTCAGGCTGGTTAAAAATAACGGGATATTTTGTGAGGGTTCGATAGTTTCTCGCGGAACAAAAGTGTTTACAATGTAAAAAGTCTTTGGAAAGTAAAGCTAGATAGTGTTTTTAAAAGAAGTTGGAATTGAGTCTAGACTCTGCGGATTCTTGAGTTATACATCCATAATAATTCTGTCCGAGGGCAGGCCTTTCACTACAGTCATAGCATTTTCATGCTATGCTTTGCAGCTTTACTAGGGAGTTATAGGTGTGGTAGCTTCCCGTTGGTTTCCACACATGTGAAGGATGATATGGATGATGATGAAGGCGGGATGATTTTCGGGGACCGTTGGGCCCTATGCTTCATGACTTGTCTTACAGGTGAGGAAAAATCCCGAAAAAACCTCACCCAGGAGCCTGTCCCTACCGGGAATTGAAACCGGGCCCTCTGCGTGACAAGGCACAGCGGTGGACTGAATTATACAAATTGTATAAATCTAGTCAAAAGATGGTAAAGTTGTAAAAAACCGTTAAGCCTTAAAAAAAAGGCTAGAAAATGACCAATATGCTAAAAAAAGGACAAAAAAGACTAACGAGACAGCATTTTCTGGCCTACAATGACCCAAAATGTATACATGTTAAGTTGGGCCTCGTGTACTTACTTACTCACTGGCACTATCGAACCCGTAGGTTCATGCCCGCGCGGACATAAAGCTCTCCATACATCCCTATCCTGAACTAATGCTTTCCAATCATTCCCTGTATAATCTACTTCCCTCAAATCATGGTTATGTTATTCTCCCATATAATTCTTGGTCTATCAACTGGGCGTTATCCCTCTGGTTTTCCTAAAATAAGCTTCCATTACACCTCTTTCATTCCCCATTCGTGCCACATGTCCTGCCCATCGTAGTCTACGAGACTTAACTGTTCTTATTATATCTAGCTTCCTATACAGACCATGTAGTTCATTGTTATGGAGTCTTCTCCATTCACCTGTCTGTTCATCTCTCTTTGGTCCGAAAATTTTCCTTAAGTAATTTATTCTCAAATACTTGTATTCTCCTTTCCTCCCTTAGAGTAAGAGTCCATGTTTCGCACCCATATAATATAACTGGTAGAATTTAATAGTTTTACATACGGTATTTTAAGTTTAACGTTTTTTTGAAAGGAGTTGGAACATCAAGAGTCTCTTCAATGCATAATAGCACGCATTTCAGTGTTCAGACATAAAATAAAAAAAAGGATTACATACTGTACCTATTATATTGAAGTTAATCCAAATTCCTTTTCCTAAAGAAGATTTCTAAGAAACTCATATCGCCTTCGTTGACTTCATACAGGCTTTTGACAAAGTAGACAGAAATATATTACTACAAATTTTAGCTGATGATAACGTTCCACAAACAATATATTACTAATATCTTCAACATCTATAAAGATAATGAAATCTCTGTTAAACAAGATGGCAAATTATCTTCTTGGGAAAAGATCAACACTGGAGTAAGATAGGGATGTGGACTTTCACCGGTGCTTTTCATTATATACATGAATAAATTAATAAATGAATGGAGGAAAACACAACGAGGATATATACCCATCAATAGGAACCTCAAACTCGATGCTATTCTTTTTGCAGACGATTTAGCTCTTCTGGCACTTTCCGAAAATGATTTGCAACGATCAATTTATAATTTACAAAAAATAGGTGCCAAATTTAATATGGAAATATCAATTAACAAAACTAAAATTATGGCATTTCATGGGAAGGACCCCATACAAAGTAAAATCTGTCTCCAGAATAAAATTTTAGAGAGATCTAATCAATTTAAATATCTTGGATATTATCTCTCTATCTGGGATGAAAAGGATATCCCTGAAAAAGTTACTAGTTATAATAAAAGTTTAGGAATTATTAATAAAGTTATGAAACCATCCCTTGTACAAAAAAACACCAGATTACGTTTATATAACACTTTGGCTAGACCAGTGTTGACCTATGGTAGTGAAGCATGGACACTAAGAAAACAACATGAAAGCAGAATAACGGCTTGTGAAATGAGATTCATGCGCAGAACAACGGGTTACACCAGATGGGATCGGAAAAGGAACACCGATATCTTAAAAGAATTGAAGACTACACCAATTTTGGAATATATTAAACAGTACCAACTAAATTGGAAACACCATCTTGAAAGAATGAGTTCAAATCGGATCCCCAAAGCTATTTATAATTATATACCAAGAGGACGAAGATCACTGGGCCGTCCTATGAAACGCTGGAAGGAAAATTTTCTATAGGATCGTAACAGGCCTTGGCCTAATACTTGGAAGGAAGAAGAAGAAGAAGATTTCTAAGAAAGAAGAAACATGCAAATTCATGCGATGAAAGACACTATTTCTGGATGACCACACACGACTGCAAAATAAATTGCTCTTTCAATACGTGTAGGTGCTAGGCTGCTATGAAATACTTCCCTTCTTAAGGAACTGCATTAATCTTAGACAAAACTTTGTTTACGAAAGAAATGCATTGAGCAGAATCGTATTTCTTATTCTAATTTCTTCACAGATTGTGTTGATATGTGACTGCGTTACTTAACCAAGTATAAAGCATAGGAATCATTTTAGTTTTGTTTTTATGCCACTGGTTTCAAATTGCTTTTGTAATAAATAAGGTCTTGAGAAATACATAATTATATCACTTGCGAGAAAGGTTATTTCCTTGAGTAGGAATTATGACAAGAGACCGGATGTTAGGGAAAATGCCTACAGTTATTTAGTAGGCCTATAGATATTGTAAAAGTGGCTTCATATAAGTTCATACCGATGACCCTAAAGTTGCTTTCCATGAAGTTAATTTTGCCTATAATTGCCTATTTTACCTTACAATGCCTATAACGCGTATTTGCCATTTTTTCTCCAAATTAACTCAGTATTTCAATTAAAATAATTGTAATGGACAAACTTCATGACACATATCATTGCATAGAAACCTTTAATTGGGGGGCACGCCGTAGCGTAGTGGTTAAGGCACTGAGCTACAAGCCGGAGAGTCGAGGGTTCAAGTCCCGTTGGGGTCAGGATTTTTAAACTGACCCAAAACCTCTGGCGGCACTATGGCCCTGGGGTCGACTCAGCCTCTAACTGAAATGAGTACCAGACGCTTGTTCTGGGGTAAAGGCGGCCGTCACGCAGGGCTGACAACCTGGCTGACTTAAAAGTGCCGATTGTCTAGAAAAAGTGGGAGCCTTAACCTCCTACTACCCCAAGGGCCTCCTGAGGCCTGTTGTGGGATCACTTTCCTTTACTTTACCTTTAATTGACTGACAATATTATTTTTGATGTTGATAACATTGAATTCAGTCTGTAGTCCTCGTTCACAGGCAGGTGCTTCAAAGATAAAGTGGTGCGACAAGTGTATGTGGCTTTTTTTTTTTTTTTTCTTCCCTTTAGAACAGTTGTTTCACGATGCCTAAGAAATGGACAACACTAAAACAGTAAAAGACAAACTGACCAATTTCGTGAAAGAATTTGGTGCGGAAATATTCTCAAGTGACGATTCAATATTGTTTTGCAAAGTGTGTAAAATTTCAGGGAATTGCGCGAAGAAGTGCCATGTTTTGCAGCATGTACACACTGCAAAACATAAGTATTCTCTTTGTAAAAGGCAAAACAAATTCCAAAATCATCTCTGATATCTTCGTATGCTATTGGTAGGATATGTTTATATTTTTTACGTAAGTCTGTAAAAATTTATGTTGTATTCCTTTTTTTTTGTAAGAGCCTATTTTGATTTTGTTAGTGCCTAACTAATGATTTGCAGTGCCTTTTTGCCTGCCTATTTTGAACGTTTTAAGTGCCTAACATCCGGACTCTAATTATGGCAATGTTGCCCCCGTTGTGGTCTCGAGGTAGCTTGTTGCCTTGTCACGGAGCGGGCCCGGGTTCGATCCAGGGTCGGGACTAGTTTCTTGGGTGATATTTTTTTAGGGGTCTTTCCTCACCTGTAAGACAAATGTCAGGAAACTTTAAGGCGCAAATGGTCCCCGAACATCATCTGGCCATTATTATCATCAATATCATATTCACCTCATTAGACTAAGTAGGATTAAGGTCTCTCCTGGCGCATCATTATCATTATCGCCCATCATATATCATCGAGGCAGTACTCCGTCTTCCAGGCGCCCCAACCTCAGAAATGGGTTACAATAACGTCATGCCAGGACAGAATACTAGAATGCCGAAACGACAACGTGGTGGCATTGAATAAAAAAATGCCATCATTAACATGAATACTGTCTTTAAATTTGCGTCCATAGTGGGAGGCAATTCAGAAAACTCATGATAACCAAAACGGGATATAGTTTGGTGTTGAAGCTACATATCTATCATCTACATCCAACATTTAATTAAGTCACTCGACAGATAAAATATCAAATAATTCGTTATGTTGAGTGTGGACTACCAGAGGGAAAACGCCCAGTTGGTAGACCGAGAATGAGGTGGGAGAATAACATTAACTATGATTTGAGGGAAGTAGATTATACAGGGGATGATTGGAAAACATTAGCTCAGGATAGGGATGTATGGAGAGCTTATGTCCGCGCGGCCATGAGCCTACGGGTTCGATAGTGCCAGTGAGTTAGTTCGTTAGAGTGTGGACTGTGACGCATCGCACGCGGAGGAGGGGGAAGCGCCGCCGTTTTGAGGTCGTTCCGCTGCGTCACAATTTTCGTTTAGTATAAATTTTGACTCGGAGAAGTTACGAATGAAAATAAGTAGGGCAAGATAGGGATGTATTGAGAGATCATGTTTCGCAGTCGGCGAATATCTCGACTGGGAAGAATTAGAAATACAGAAATTAGAAAATGGATGAATGTAGAAAGAAATATAATGGATGATATGAACACAGAAGGCTAAAATGGTA
Organism: Diploptera punctata; assembly: GCA_030220185.1. NCBI lineage: Eukaryota > Metazoa > Arthropoda > Insecta > Blattodea > Blaberidae > Diploptera > Diploptera punctata. The sequence continues at coordinate 786,996 of JASPKZ010001988.1, forward strand.
TGGACGCGCAAGAAGAATGCAGGATGGAAGACTACCAAAAGCTGTTTATGCTTGGAAAATTGAAAGAACGAGAAAAGGAAGGCCAAAAACAACCTGGAAGAATAACATTCAGAATTCAATGAGGAAATTTGGTGGAACGGATGAAGACACAGAGGACAGAGAACGATGGAGAACTTTAATTAAGGGAAATTTGCGAATGCTTGTTACAAACTGATAGTCCATAAGTCCTTAGTTAGTTATATATTTTTTTTTTAAATTCGTGTTAATTATTACGATTGGTTGGAGAAAACCCTCAATGATGAGGAAAATTCTCAAAACGAATGGATGTTTGCGCGGTCATGAACCGGGTTTGACAGTTGCAGTGTTATTTCTTGCAGAAGAATACCGTGTATTTTTGTCACCGCAAGGAAATAACTTTGTTTTTATCATTGATATATTAACGGAAAGAAATGAAGTTTCGTGTTACGAGAAAATAAATTTTAATCTGACATTCAACATAAAAACTATGGAAAATTTTGAAATGATTATAGAGCTTTTTTTTCCCTCGATGCGATGATTTCAAATGTTAGTCATTTTTTACCACGAACTTCCTTTTTCTCACTAATTTTCCTGTACAAATACGTACACTACATAATCAAAAGTTTAGGAACACTTCTTAGTTGTGCTGCAGCGACCAAATGACGAAATTCAGATCGATTTGGGTAATGACAACATGTTAATACTCTTCAGTATTAACTAACTAACTAACTAACTAACTCACTGGCACTATCGAACCCGTAGGTCCATGGCCGCGCGGAAATCCGTACATCCATATCCTGAGCTAATGTTTTCCAATCTCCCCTGTATTATCTACTTCCCTCAAATCATGGTTAATGTTATTCTCGCACTTCATTCTTTGTCTACTGACTGGAATTTTTATCTCTTGTTTACTTACAAGAAGTTTCCATGCCCCTCTTTCATTTCCATTAGTGCCACATGTCCTGCCCTTTGCATTATACGAGATTTAACTGCTAATATCATATCTGCTTTCTTATAAAGAGCATGTAACCCTCTGTTAAACAGTCTACTCCATTCACGTGTCTATTCATCTCTCATTGGTCTAAAAATTTTCCTAAGAACTTTATTCTCAAATACTCGTAATCTTTCCATGTTTCACATCCATATAATATAACGGGGAGAATAACAGTTGTATATATTTTCACTTTAACATTTTTTGAGAGGAATTGGGACGGCCAGAGTCCCTTTAATGCTACATAATAACATGTATTTCCAGAATTGAGCCTATGTTTAATTTCTTTGTGCATCTCATTTATGTTTGTAATTATTTTTCCTAGGTATTTGAATCCAGCCACTTCTTCAAAACTTCCCCCATTTGTCATTATTCATTAACTGCCCATTTACATCATATAATGTATTTCTATGTGTGAACATATGAATGGCTTAGACAGTAACATGATAAACCACATTCTGTTAAGAAATGTCATTTATTACAAGACAGTAAATACTCGTAAATGTATTGAATTATACATAAAATCATTTGTAAGTGCGCCAATGATGAGTTCCGACATACGTAAAGTACACACAATGTATTAACAACAATACTGCCAACTAGTATTGATAATTTTTTGAAACGTTAAAATCCTTATATCTCAGAAAGAACAACATGTGGCTTATCATGTTATTGCCCTAAGCCTTTCATATATTTAGTTTTATTGATGTTTGCTTCCAGCCCCAATTTCTTGGTGTTAATAGAGTGCGTTTGTTGACCCTTATGATCTCCACGCTATCACCTAATAGTACTACATCATCTACATAAACTAACACCTTATTAATGCCATTTGAGCTCTCTAAAGATTTGATGGCATGCTCTAGTACAAAAATGATTTGGAGAGGAGATGAGTGTCTCCTTGCTTTAACCCATTGTGCATTTTAAAAGTATCTGAAGAGAGTTTGCCTACACGCACCGTACTCTTTGTGCTATTTAGACAATTTATTCGAATAAGTCTAACTTTTTAGGAATTCAGAAATCTAGCAGGATACTAGGCCTACATAACGTCCCCCTGTTAATCGAACCGAAATTGCAAGCGGCACAGATGAGATTTTTAGGTCCATACCTAGATTTGATAAAAATGGACAAACACAGATATACGCGACAAATTAAAAGTCGCTATATTTCAGTCCTGATTTTGTAGTTACATTGTGTAATATCAATTTGGTTGCGGTTGACATTTGTTACCAAAATTTATTGTTATGACTCCATTTATTGCATTGTATTTCAGTAACTTTATACCTGTCTCATTTGTTATTCAGATGTTAGGTGACCGAGGTACTTAAATTCAGAAACTTGTTCTATGATTTTTCCATCTAATTGTATTTTATCTCATCAACATAAACTAACAGCTTATTAAATACCAAATAGTTGTAGGCCATCTTCATCCTCTAAAGATTTGATGACATGCTCCACAGTACAAAACAGAATAGCATTTCAGTACATATTGGAGGGGAAAAAAAATCGACCATGAAATATATTAGACTACACTTTACATTCTAAATTGACGAAATTCCATTTTAAATTTATTACAGTTTAATTGTCCACCGCTGTGGTCTCGAGGTAGCGTGCTGCCTTGTCACGCAGCGGGCCCGGGTTCGATCCCGGTCAGGGCAGTTTTTCTGGGTGAGGTTTTTATCGGGAGGTTTTCCTCACCTGTAAGACAAATGTTAGGAAAACTTTAAGACCCAAACGGTCCCCGAAATCATATCGTCATCATCATCCTTATCATTATCATCTTCATCATCCTTCACCGGTGTGGAAAGCAACAGCAAGCTACCACACCTACAATTCCCTAGTAAAGCTGCAAAGCATAGCATGAGGATGCAATGATTGCAGTGAAGGACCTGCTCTCGGGCAGAATTACTATGGATGGACAGTTTAATTTTAAAACTTTTACGAGGCACAGCGAGTTGTAGTATAGAGCATATAGAAAAGTTAAATATATTATTTTTATCAGATAATTCAATTACATTTATGAAACTTTAAATTAGTGCCTATTATTTTTAAGCAGACAGTTTAAGTGCAGTGTCTGCTTCATTTAATGATTAATGAAGTGTAAAATGAATCAAAGCGTACAAGTTTAATTGTCCTTGCACGTTTCACATAAACCAAAAATACAAAAACATAAATCAAGCTCTATTTACGTGTGTGTGTTATTTTTATTATATCTAGAGTTCACGTAAGATTAGTCCAGAATTTTACTTTTCCCTCATAGTTTATTGTCGATTTTTCATAAATCTAAAATGTTATAGTCGGCTCAGTCATTTAGTTTACAGGCGGTTTGTTCTGTGCTTAGATAGATCTATTTTGCACGCATACATATTTAGCATATCAAGTGGCGTTGTCACTTTTTATTCAATAGAATAAATTTTTATGAACTAAAGATACTGCAAAAGACAAAAGTTTCAACGCTATTAAGACAATTGGGGGGTCTAGTGAGAGAGGGAGCTATGGCACTTTGAGAATACATGGAAAAAGATTGGGTTTTATAAAGCATTATATTACGAAATTATTTGTACAATAAAGGGATAACTTTTTTCTTCTTTAACTTACTATTATGTAAACTATGCAAACGGAAAAATATAAATTGTAATATAAATAGCGCTGATAATTTCCATTTCTTCTCAAAGTGACATAGCTCCCTCTCTCACTAGATCCCTCAAATATTATATCCACGTGGAGTAGACATGGAAACGTCATTTAAAAATGCGAAGACAGATAACTGTTTTCAGATTTTGATGATTGGAGCGGCGTCTTAGAAGCCTCTGACGGCTCTGCCTGGCAGTAAGAATGTATTTTTTAAACCAGAGGGAAACAGTTGCATTTGATGCCGCCATAAACTAAATGACTGAGTCGACTTTACATATGGAGGAAAGCTGTCAGATATTTCTCAGATATTGTAAAGTGTGTAGTGTTCCCAATAATTAGGTTAACGTTGGCGTTCATTTTTTATTTAACAGACTTATCCAAAAAAGGGCTGCCAAAAGTGACAAAATATACTTAACAATAGAGAACAAAAAATAAAAATATTAGATAGTGTTTTATTGTTGCTCGCCATCGTGCTGCCAATAAAGCTATTTTTTGCGCGATAAAGCGTTTTGTTGTACTTACAACAATGGCGACCATGATTAAAAGTTCAACTTCCTATAGTTCAGGGTTGCCAACCTAAATACCTATACTGTAATATTACATATTACAAATCAAGTGCGGGAAGTAAAACCACTGCCCTTTTTGTATACGTACATACAATGTACACGTACAATGTATATACAAAAATATACCGTATCCAAAAGTTAGTGTTAATATATATTATACGAAACAAATCACTGCATTTTAAATGAACTGAACTTTATTTGAAACAATATAAAACAATAAATACGTACTTGCCACCATTTTATGACTGAATGATGTAACGGCCAGATGTAGTCTCAATTAATAAACATTGCTCACACTGTTAACGTTATTCCGATCCGATTGAGGGTCTTTCCACTTTTCAGCGGTTGCCCTTTTACCAGCCGGCTGCTGGCCCTTCACATCCACATGTGTCAATCACAGAGGTATATGATCAACAGCCAGTGTAGAGGTGACATGTGGTTAGCATGTCGAGTCCCCCAGCCGTTATAGCTGGTTCCTCAACCTGGAGCCGCTACTTATTGTAGCTACCCAATTGCCTCACGATGCTGGGTGGGCACCGGTCCCATACTGGCCGAAATACCATGAGAAAATTTCGAACCAGCGCGTCCCGTAGCTCTGCGCCAAGGCTTCCTACCTTAACCGCTCGGCTACGGCGCGGGACTTGTTAACGTTATTCAGTTGTTTATAATGAACGCAAATATTTCCAACAGAGATGTTATTAATTTATTATTATTTATTATTTTGAAAACACTCGTTTAAAAAATAATGTACAACGCACGTTTGTGAAGTCGCATCGTAATATACTATGTTTAATAATAATAATAATAATAATAATAATAATAATAATAATAATAATAATAATAATAATAATAATATTATTGTGTATAATAATAATATTGTATATAATATTATTATTATTATTATTATTATTATTATTATTATTATTATTATTATTATTATCATCATATTCACCGTTATCATCTTCTTCATGTTTAGTATGAATACTGTGTTTCGTATTAGTGTTGTGTTGTCTCGCAGGAGGTTCTGAATTGAGCTGAGTAACAAAAACGAAAGTTTTTTTTTGTCTCAGAAAGAAACATATGTGATTCGGATAATATGTTTTTCCTTAAATTCAAATATGATATCGGTTTTTCTCCATCACGCAAGGTTTCCGAGAGACAGGCATTTATAATTTCAAACACTTCAATATTTTCTACATTCGTAACTACATAATATTCGAACATTTGGATTCACCTAGAAAGTACGAAATGACGATTTTCTGCCATATTTCGCCTGTGGAGCATCCCTCTTGATAGTCAAACTATAATCGGCCAGCATATTTGGATTCCATTTGCCTTGATATCTCTGTTCCATAGCTGAAATCTCCTGATGAAAGTGTTCCCCGTGCTCATCGCTCACTGCGCCAAGATTTTCCGGGAAGAAATATAGGTTTATTAAAAAAATAATTATTTAAATCCATTAATTGAAATTGAAATAAAAAAACTTTTACCAGCCGGCTGCTGGCCCATCACATCCACATGTGTCAATCACAGAGGTATATGATCAACAGCCAGTGTAGAGGTGACATGTGGTTAGCATGTCGAGTCCCCCAGCCGTTATAGCTGGTTCCTCAACCTGGAGCCGCTACTTATTGTAGCTACCCCATTGCCTCACGATGCTGGGTGGGCACCGGTCCCATACTGGCCGAAATACCATGATAAAATTTCGAACCAGCGCGTCCCGTAGCTCTGCGCCAAGGCTTCCTACCTTAACCGCTCGGCTACGGCGCGGGACTTGTTAACGTTATTCAGTTGTTTATAATGAACGCAAATATTTCCAACAGAGATGTTATTAATTTACTATTATTTATTATTTTGAAAACACTCGTTTAAAAAATAATGTACAACGCACGTTTGTGAAGTCGCATCGTAATATACTATGTTTAACTGTTGTTTAAATTTTGATGATATAAAAATAGGCTATTACATAAATATAATCTTATAGCCCGAGGGTAAACTTTCGGTTCTTTCAAAATAGAGTAGACTATCCACACACAATTGGTAATGCATACACATAAAAACAAAATTTAAAAAAATGTGAAAGATGCAGATGAAAATATTGGAGGATGTTATTTGATTCGCTGCTTCACATGGTACGTCCGTATTTTTTATTTTAACGTTAACACCCACAAGAAATTTTAACTTTAACAATTCATACTCATAACCTAGTAAATTGTATCTGTTTTGTTATTTGTACAGCTGCTGCATACCACCTTTCTCTCTCTAATTTACGTTACGTTAGAAGAAAGAAGAGGCACAGGTCTACAGTCTTCATTACATTAAATGTACTGTTGTTTTTCATTGTTATATTATTTTGAGACGCTTGAAAGTCTGTCATTTCACATCTATCAATCTACAATGACGCAACAGCCTCGTCTTTGTTAGGAGTTACTAGATTAAGTTAATTTAGTTAACTTATTTGTCCATAGATGTCATGAATGATATGCGGTCCAATGAAACTTAAGTTATTTCTATAGTCCAGCCACTGAGTCTCCGGCTCTGATGTTTTCACGACAGTGCAGTGTTACCGATATGGATATTCAGTGGGAGGGGCCGCTTTATGTATGCGGTTAGCAGAAATACAGCTGACAACATCTCAGCAATTTACTTACTAGCGCGCTATAGCAGCTTCAAAAGCAGTGATTGGTTGTGACAGACATATACTCCCAGTTAAACTATTTCCTTATTGGCAGTAAAGGGCGAGTTTCTCCCTTTACAACGTAAACGCCAGAGCCGGAGATCCAGTGGCTGGACTTTAGGATGTTGAAATCGGTAAATTTTGCTTAGATATATTTTTATTTACAAGCCTGAATATCTTCAGACTCGGGACCCACGGCTTCATGTCCCTCCCGGAGGACATGCTCTTTGGATTTTTCCATCCTAAAAAATCATCGACCCCGACCACTGAACTCGCGACCCGGGATCAGAGGCAAGGAACATAACCACTAATCCACCGAGGTCTACAATTTACTTGTATGATCTTTCGTATTTGCTAATAAGCTATTGTTGCTTATATTCATATGTCTTCAGCAAATTCTTTTGATTTCAATGAATTATGAATTGATGATTAACTCACTGGCACTATTGTGCCCCTAGGTTCAGGATCGCGCGGACATAAGCATTCCATATATCCTAATTTTCAATCATCCCCTGCATAATCTATTTTCCTCATCATGGATAATGCTATTTTCCCATCTCATTCTTTGTCTACCAACTGGGTGTTTTCCTTCTGGTTTTCCTACAAGAATCTTTCATGCCCGTCTTTTATTCCCCATACGTGCAAAATGTCCTACACATCGCAATCTACGAGACTTTACTGTTCTTATTATATATGGTTTCCTATAAATATCATGTAGCTCACTGTTATGTAATCTTCTCCACTCGCGTGTCGGTTCATCTCTCTTTGGATAAAAAAAAATTGAGGTTTATTCACAAATATTCGTAATCTGCTTCTCCTCCCTTAAAGTAAAAATCCATGTTTCACATCCATGTAATAGAACTATAAGAATAACAGTTTTATGAGTTTTTCAGTTAATAAAACTATTATTCTCCCAGTTACATTATATGGATGCGAAACATGGATTCTTACTTTAAGGGAGGATAAAATAAATAAATATATAAATTCTAGAAGGGAACCCAATTGAATATGTGTACCATTTTGGATATCTGGGCTATGAAATCACTTATTTCAAAAATGAAGATCATTTTAATAAATTGAAATATATATATGTGATACAATTAAGAGAAAATTGAAAGAAAAGAAACAAAAGTAAAATTTTATAAAGAAATGGCAGTCCACTTACTATTATATGGTAGTGAGTTTTGGGTTTTAACTAAAGGCGAAGAGAAGATCATACAAGCAGGTGAAATGAGATTTCTGAGAAGTGTAGTTGGCTCCAAACTTTTAAATAAAAGAAGAAATAAAGATATTAAAAATGAGCTAAATATTTTAAACTTTTAGATAAAATAAAACAATCTAGGAAAAAAAAACTGGAAGGAACATGTCCAAATAATGAAAGATGAACGCATACCAAAAATTATATTTAATTACAAACCAAAATAAGGCAGGAATGTTGGTAGACCGAAAATGAGATGGATTCAACTTTTTGAATGAGAATCTATGAGACTGGAACAAACCACATGGGCTTAATCTGTGAATGTTGTTGATGATGATGATGATACAGGAAAAGCTCCTTATTCACGGTTCCGTTATTCGCGTTTTCATTATTCGCGGGTTAAAAAATTTGCGACACAGTTTCTGTATTCACGGCTAAAAATTTCTTTATTCGCGGATCCAGTCAGTATATTAAAAAGATTAGGTATCCCTAATTAACACAACAGCAACTGTTTTACTGCAGACGTGTGCCAAGGCGTTTTTTGCGAAGAGTAATACAAACCAAATGGACAAATATCAAAGTAAAACAAATCTTATTGTCACTAAGCCTAAAGTTCGTTGTTAAAAGTCACCGGCGTTATTTCACGTGCTGCTGTATCCTTTGATAAATGCCGTCCTCGCCACGACCACTGTTTCATTGTTTCAACTCGTCATTCGTTGCAATAATTTTGGTTGAATAACACGTGTCTCTTCTGCTTGTTCCCAATGTATAATGTTGAGTAAATGGAAAGAGAAATTAGTTCCGATGATAAGGCTTCTACGAGTACTAAAAAGGTGACTTTTAACTGGGAAACACCAATGAAAGATTACAGATGGCAAATGAGCTTTGTGATTTCTTCATGAAAATTGATTCGTCTATGGAAAGAAGTCTTATTTTTAAAAGGCAAATTGTTAATGTCACAGCTGAATATCAATCTGAATTGAAATACCAATTAAAAGCGGCAAAACAGGAAAAAACGACTAAGTTCTTTAAGCCCTTGCCGAAGCCTGACAATAATAATCTAATATATAAAAATGAATGTTTGTTTGTTCGTACTTTATGCGCGGCCATACCGTTGATGGGATGGGTTTTTTTTGCAAAATGTTCAGGAGATTCCCGGGATGAACACAGGCTATAAGAGAGTTGAGATACTCAACTCCTACACCCTTAAAAACGTGAAAAGTCCCTTTTTTTACCCTTAAATGGTGTACGCTGCCTAAACCTTAACAAATACACAAAATTATTGTACACAGAATTGAACACCTCAAAAAAAAATAAACAAAAAAAAACTCTATAGAAAAGTCTGCGACAGCATATGTTTATCTTTTAAGGATAACTCACAATAACCATTTTTGTTTTTCATAGATGCCAGGAAGATCGGGATAAGTAGATTCCCGGGCAAGCTTAGCAGCGCACGGCGGGTATTCTTTTATGGATAACTCAAAATAACCAATTTAGTCTTTTAGCTCATTTATGCCAAGTGCATCGGGATGCGTAGATTCCCGGGCAACGCCGGGTAATCATCTCGGGTTATCTAAAAATAATAACGATATAGCCTACATTTATATTTATTTTTCCTTTTGCTTATTCAATTAAATACAAAAACACATAATTTATTTAGGTGTAGCAGCGCACGTCGGATTTAGCTAGTAATTAATAGAAATTGTTTAAAACCTCTCATTAAGTTGATTTTATTGTATTAAGTTTTGTTTTATTTTGTAACCTTGGAACGTATCCCCTATAAACCCATACAAATTACAAATCCATATTCACGGTTTCTGTATTCGCGGCATATTTACGGAATGTATCCCCCGCGAATAAGGAGATTTTACTTACTTACTCACTGGCACTGTCGAACCCGTAGGTTCATGGCCGCGCGGACATAAGCTCTCCATACATCCCTATCCTGAGCTAATGTTTTCCCATCATTCCCTGTATAATCTACTTCCCTCAAATCATAGTTAATGTTTTACTCCCACCTCATTCTTGGTCTACCAACTGGGCGTTTTCCCTCTGGCTTTCCTACAAGAAGCTTCCATGCAAGTCTTTCATTCCCCATACGTGTAACATGTCCTGCCCATCGCAGTCTACGAGACTTAACTGTTCTTATTATATCTGGCTTCCTATAAAGACCATGTAGTTCATTGTTATGTAGTCTTTCCATTCACCTGTTTGTTCATCTCTCTTTGGTCCAAAAATTTTCCTAAGTACTTTATTCTCAAATACTTGTAATCTCCTTTCCTCCCTTAAAGTAAGAGTCCATGTTTCGCATCCATATAATATAACTGGTTTTATATATTTTCAGTTTAACGTTTTTTGAAAGGAGTTGGGGCATCAAGAGCCTCTGTAATGCACACTAGCAATAATAAGATTTTACTGTACACAATTTCAGCGAAATGTGTTTATGTTAATTATCGATGGTTTGTTGTTAATTGCAGGTCGCCGCACTCATCAGCAGGAACAATAAGGGAACTGATGTCCCTGTTGCAGTTCTTGATCTTACTGCTAGAGATGGCAGACGGGCTGTTAGGACGATGGTCCCTACACGTAGTTCTGCTTTCCTTATCCTCGCTGTTCTCATGGGGAGTTTGGTTACCCCTGCACCGTGCTCCCGACGGCTGCACTTTGCGGGCGGTGAGCGCCTTCACCTCTATAGCGTGTGGACTCTGCAGAATGCTCAGACTCTCCCAGCTGGCGTCTCTTCACCTCACCACATCCCACATGCGTCCACTCACCGCGCTCTCTGCTGCGTTCATCTACTTCCTCATGGGACTCATTGATCTCTTCGTCATATGCCGCTCGGTGAGTGAACATTTTTTAAATATTTTTTTATTTCCTTGTTGGCACACGTAAAATGTATGTACATAAAAATCTTATATATAAAAATTAATGTTTGTTTTTTATTTGTTTGTTTGTTTGTTTGTTCGTTCGTACTTTATGCGCGGCCATACCGTTAATCCGATTGTGATGGGGTTTTTTGCAAAATGTTCAGGAGATTCCCGGGACGAACATAGGCTATAAGAGAGTTGTGATACTCAACTCCTACACCTTTAAAAATCGTCCTTTGTAGTGGAAAACGTGAAAAAAAGTAACTCTTTGAACTCTTAAATGGCTTACGCTGCCTAAACCATAGGAATTGCACAAAATTAATGTACACAGAATTATATATCTCAAAAAGCTCTACAAAAACGTCCGCGACAGCATATGTTTATCTCTTACGGGTAACTCACAATAACCATTTTTGTCTTTTCATTGATACCAAGAGAATAATACCCATTTGGGTGAACCTTTCATCTTTATTATTGATACCAAGAGTCCCGCGCCAGGCCGAGTGGTTAAGGCAAGAAGTCTTGGCGCAAAACTACGGGACTTACGCTGGTTCGAGTCTCTATGGGGGTAACATTTTTTCTCATGGAATTTCGGCCAGTATTGCACCGGTGCACAGTTGGCCAGAAATGAAATCTAGCTGGAAAAATACTATTTTCACTCACCCTCATCAATTTATCTTTTTTTTTTTTTTTACTAGATTCCCGGGCAAGCGTGCTCTGCCATACCGTTCATGTGATTGAGATCGGGCATTTTGAAAAACGTTCAGGAGATTCCGGGAATGAACATAGGCTATACCCCTAAAAATCACTCTTTGTAGTGAAAAACGTGAAATAAAGTCCCTATTTTGACGCATAAATGGCTTACGCTGCCTAAACCATAACAAATGCACAAATTGATGTACACAGAATTGAACATCTAAAAAAACTATACAAAAAAGTAGAGTGTAACAGCGCACGGCTGGCGGTTAAAAAACACATTAACATTTATTTAGGAGTAGCAGCGCACGCCGGGTATTGGCTAGTACATTATATAATGGAAATGGACAGTTAACGAAATGAGGGAAATTTTGTAGAAGTGTCTGAATTCAAATACATCATTATCATGATCATACATGGCATGACTGCCCATTTTGGACCCTAGCCTTTATCAGAACGTCTTTCCTGACTTCTCTATTAGCTGCTAAATTCTTCAATTTCTAATTTTACTAATTCTAATAACCTGCAAGACGTCATACTCCCATCTTAATGTTGGTTTTCCAATTTTTTTTGGTTTGTAATGGTTGTGCCATATAGATCGTTTTAACAGTTTTATTATTGTCCATACGTAATAAATGTCCAGCCCAGACTAGTCTATTAATTTTTATATACCTCGCTAAATCTGGTTTCTTAAATTCAAATACCTAGGAACAATGATTACGAATAGGAATGAGATGCACAAAGTAATTAAACATAGGCTCAATTAAGGAAATGCATGCTATTATGTATTACAGGGACACTTGTCCCAACTTCTCTCATCAAAAAATGTTAAACTGAAAATATATAAAACTGTTATTGTCTCAATTATATTATATGGACGCGAAACATGAACTCTTACTTTAAGTGACGAGAAAAGTGTATGAATATTCGAGGGGTCCGTCGCCGTGGCGTAGTCGGTAGAGTCCCTACCTTCCACTCCGGCGACCCAGGTTCGATTCCCGGCGGGGTAGGGGATTTTAAATATCCACCTTGGGTCTGGGTGTGTGTCCTGTCCTTGTGTCTAGATGTGAGAATGAAATAAAGTTAACAAAAAGGTAAAAACAAAAAGGAATAACAGTATAAACGAAAAGGAGACAAAAAGAAAAGAGAATAAAGTCCTTAGGAAAATGTTTGAACCAAAGCGACAAGATACGCAACTTCTTAGCCATTAGCTTAAAATTGATGGGATAATAATTACACTGATGGCTTTTGTGCTCATGAGCCAGGCAACTCTCCATGGTTTACATCCTGATCGTGTCATTAATCTCTACGCGAACGATGTAGCCTTCATTCTACAATATGTCTTTTTACACGCTTTATATTAGCTTGGCCTGTATCTATCTATGTATGTAACGGAATCTTTCAACGCGATTTTCACCCACTTAAAATCATTGGATCGACTTGAAACTTTGTATACTTGTAAAAGACCCGTGACAATACAATAATTTCATATTTTGTTTCTAAAATCATGGCCAGAATCATCAGAAAATAAAAAAAAAGTGTCTTTGGATCTATGTAACGGAATTTTTGAACACGATTTTCAGCTTCTTAGAAACATTGGATCGACTTGCAACTTTGTATACGTGTAAAGGACCCGTGACAATACAATAATTTCATATTTATTTTCTAAAATCCTGGCCAGAATCATCAGATAATAAAAAAAAGTGTCTTTGTATCTATGTAACGGAATCTTTGAACACGATTTTCACCCACTTAGAAACATTGGATCGACTTGAAATTTCGTATACTTGTAAAGGACCCGTGACAATAGAATAATTTCATATTTTGTTTCTAAAATCCTGACCAGAATCATCAGAAAATAAAAAAAAAAATGGAAACTGGTATAATAAGTTGCGGACTTGTCGACTTTTTAGTCATTCATTGTAAGAGCTTAGTTGGTAGAGCGGTGAACTCTAGTGGTATATAATTTCAGCAATCCATAGGTCGCTGGTTCAAATCCGGCTGGGAGTTTTTTTTTTTAGAAGAGTATTACTTTTAGCTCATACTACAATAGTATCGAATTTAAAGATATTTACATTTTTATCTTATCCTGTAAAATATTAAAACTAAAAATAAAAAAATAAATAATAGTTTTAAAAAATTAAAACAACACTCTTTATTAGAAAACCGAACTAAAAAAATTAGAAATAATTTTAATTTACAACACGCTTGGGATAAATTATTTTACCATGAAAAGCGTGGGGTGCTTTTTATGATTTTTACATTTTCTTCTTAGAGACTTTACTTTTACCAATATCTGTTTATTATCAAATATATTCATTGATAAAGAGCACCCCACGCTTTTGATGGTAAAATTATTTATCCCAAGCGTGTTGGAAATTAAAATTATTTCTCATTTTTTAGTTCGGTTTTCTAATAAAGCGTGTTGTTTCAGTTTTTTAAAACTATTATTTATTAATTAACGCTCGATATGATACTGAGGTTTATTGACACAATGTTGGACACAACCATCACAAAGTGTTTATACTTTGATATGGTTACAAGTAGTGCAGTATTTATTTATACCCAGATTCATCTTTTCTGCTTGAAACACACTTCTGTAATGTGTTATCGTGTGAGTCAGGGATTATATAAGAATTAATTTACCCACTAACTGTGTTTATTATTTCTCCAGCGGATACAAACCAGTTAAAATTCATGGAATCTTTTCATTCTCCAATAAATAAACGTTTTCTAAATTAAATTTATTTAATTATGTTAGTCATGTTATATTCTCCAGGTTTGTCCAACTATCATATCAATAAAATGACTGTAAAATGTAGAAAAACGAGATTTGTAATAATAAACATTATACATATTTTGTTTTTTGTTTCTGTCTTCAAAAAATTTAACTTGTTTCATAATGGAAATGTTGTAAGTGTAGCTAATTACAAAATATTACTTCACAGAGCATTGCAGGGCCTCTTGTTATCCTAACTTCTGTCGAAAAATTCTCAAATACTCGTAATGTTCTTTCCTCCCTTAGTATCTTTACCTTGTTATGGAGTGGCTTGCGTGCTTAAATGACCGCGAGAGCTATGCCGGCACGGCGGCGCGGCAGTAGTATTGCTGCCGAAAGGGTTACCCATGCCAGACAGGTCGTAGGCGATAACCCAGACGAAAAAAGAACCTTGGTCGAAAGTGTGACGATCATTCACCGTAAACGCACAACCGTCAAGAAAAGCGGACATGGATTCCGCTGGGTTAAAATTCTCCGGAGGTAAAATAGTCCACCATTTGGTTCTCCAGGCGGGGACTACTTCAGGGAATCTATGACAAAGGCTCAAACACAGAGACATGTTCCTAGGAACGTGGAATGTTAGGGATTATCTACCGGTCGCGGAAAATACATGTAGGCCTACCGGAAAACGAAATACCAAAAAAAATTAAAAATATAACCCAAACGTCCCTGCCTGCAGTCGAACCTAGTACTTACTGTAATACGTCACAATATCCATAGATATGAACAAACAACATAGCTCAAGACTACAAACTTAACTTCAACATTTTCCGGGGAAAATGTATTCTGTCTAGGTACTTGGGGCCCATTTCCACAAGTGAGGCCAAATATCTGTCCACCACCTGCACGAGCAGGTCGCGGGAAATCGCTCATTTTCTTCCTCCAGCTGCCACTCCGACGGCGTGCAGGATTCTTGTTTTTGGGTGTGTGTTTTGTTTGTATACAGCTCAGAAAACAGAATAAAACACACAAATATATTAATAAACAAGATGCGAAAAGCAAGACGTATTAATATGTAAAACCTTTGTTTTATTCAATGCTTCAGGTTGCCGTTTCGACATTTCAGGTGTTCTCTCCTGGCATTGACTTAATTGTAACCCACTTCTGAAGTTGGGGCGCCTAGAAGGCGGATTTACGTTACCCCGATGATATGATGGGTGATAAATAATAATGAAGCGCCAGGAGAGTTCTTAACCTAAATTCCAAACTATGGGCAACCACAGGAATAATTTCCTTTAAGGAAAAAATCCTATAATTTGACCGGGAATCGAACCCGGGACCTCATGAACTGTAGTCAAAAACGCTTACCACTAGCCCATGAGGCTGGTCATACGTATAACGTAATAATATGTATAACAAGTGTCGATTGTTAAAGAGCACACCACAGTGCATGAGTCAGAATGAAGTCTTCAGCTTCAAACCACTTCCCTTGATCTTGACCGCAACATCGTTTCACTTCGTGAGTCTTCAATCTGCGGCTAGTATTGTGCATTCTATTTTTATTTCGCTAGTCAGGCTGTTACAATTATCTGGAACTATTTTTCCTCCATTACGGACATGGATGCGAATATGGAATCTTACTTTAAAGGAGAGAAAATTACGCGCCGTAACCGAGTAAATATCAATAAAACTATATGGTCACATGTAGAAATACAATATATAATGGAAATGGACAGCTAATGACAAATGAGGGAATTTTTAAGGAAGTGGCTGAATTCAAATACCTAGAAACAATAATCACAAATAGGAATGAGATGCACAAAGAAATTAAACATAGGCTCAATTATGGAAATGCGTGCTATTATGCATTGCAGAGACTCTTGATGTTCCAACTCCTTTTCAAAAAACGTTTTAAACTGAAAATATATAAAACTATTATTCTACCAGTTATATTATATGGGTGCGAAACATGGACTCTTACTTTAAGGGAGGAAAGGATATTACGAGTATTTGAGAATAAAGTACTTAGAAAAAATTTTGGGTCAAAGAGAGATGAACAGACAGGTGAATGGAGAAGACTACATAACAATGAACTACATGGTCTTTATAGGAAGCCAGATATAATAAGAACAATTAAGTCTCGTAGACTGCGATGGGCAGGACATGTTGCGCGTATGGGGAATGAAAGACGTGCATGGAAACTTCTTGTAGGAAAGCCAGAGGGAAAACGCCCAGTGGGTAGACCAAGAATGAGATGGGAGAACAACATTAACTATGATTTGAAGGAAGTAGATTATCCAGGAATGATTGGAAAGCATGAGCCCAGGATAGGGATGTATGGAGAGCTTATGTCCGCGCGGCCATGAACTTACGGGATCGATAGTGCCAGTGAGTAAGTAAGAGTAAGTAGGCAACCGAGTGGTTAAGGGGAGATTAAAAGGTGATTTTAGTAAAAAATTCTCAAATTTGAGTTTTTCTACTTTTAAATTGTTTGAAATATTCTGCACAAATTTATATAATTATTATTGATATATGCTCATTTTAAGTAGTTTTAATAATTTTTTTAAGTAAGGCTGCATCATTAAATCTGACGACAGACAAACGTTTTACTTAAACTGGTTTTAACGACAAACTAAAATGCTCATATAAAATACCGTTTTCTCAGAAAGTATAAGAGGTAAATATATGAAAATATTTGAGCATGTATAGTACTTACATCGGTTGATATGGAACCCTTTGGGCTCTTACAATTGTGTCAGTCATTTCGAAAAGGGATCATCTACAGCTGATCAAATTTTACAGGAGAGGGGGGAAAAAAAAAAACTGATTCAACTTGTTCAGAATAAAGCATTGAATCTAAAATTGCTATTGAATAAAATCAGAAAGTGGTAAAGAAATAGTGTAGTTGATCCATTCTCACGCGGAAACGATGGAAGTAGGTATGTAGACATGGAATAATGAAAGGAGTGAATTTCAGAAAAGTTGGAGATGATCCCTTTTCGAAATGACTCATTCAATTATTGGTTATTAAAAAAAAATTAAAACTTGCAAAAAAAAGTTTAAAAAAATTATATTTCCAAAAGTAAGAAGAAATGTAACTCAAAAGTGCTTCAGTAAACTTATTAAACATATATCTGAACAGTGTAAAAATTTCACATTTATACCTCAAATAGTTTTTGAGAAAATGGGTCTGAAAGTTTTTTAGCATTGTCGGGATAGGGCTTTTAATCTCCCCTTAAAGCCTTGCGTTATTATACAGCATTTTACGCCCGACGTGTTGCAACGGCGCTTTATGCTCGGCGTGATACTGGTTTCACATGGAGCGTTTATCGTCCTTTCAAATGTGTATTGTGAGTTATTGTGCTCTGTGGCCTTCACTCATTTTTTTAATCAGCTGATTTATTATCCGGGTTTCTCTATGAGTATTGAGTATAGTTTCTGTGTAAAACGAAAATGAACTCAACATTAACAAAGGTTTACCTTAACAAAACTAAGTTCATATCAATTCTTTTATTAAGTTGAACAATGCCGAATACTATAACTTAAATTTTTATATATCATGCACCATGTCAGTCAAATCACGCTTCAACACAAAGTCGAGGCTAGCATACGAACTCGCCAAGGAACCCTTCTTCACAGAAGAACTGCGTATGAGGCTACCATCCACAGACAGCTCAAATAAACTATTACATGAATGAGAGAAGAAGAGACAGGAGATACGGCTGGATCTTTATACAACAGAAGCCATGTAAA
This sequence comes from Diploptera punctata, assembly GCA_030220185.1. Taxonomy (NCBI): domain Eukaryota; kingdom Metazoa; phylum Arthropoda; class Insecta; order Blattodea; family Blaberidae; genus Diploptera; species Diploptera punctata. The sequence goes on from JASPKZ010001988.1 coordinate 805,112, forward strand.
AACAGATCCTGGACCAACACCAATCAAGAACTCCGACACCTTGTGAACTCAATAGCAGTGCATGGATACCACCACGATCCCGGGAACAACTGTGTGTGTGAACTGTGCGAACAACCATGCGATCGTTACCATGTAACCACCTGCAAAAAACGAGGGAAACCCTGGTAGAATTCTGCAAATCATAAACTATATGAATCAAATTAATGACATTATTATGAACTTACATATTTTCTGCACAACTTGTGCGCATTTATTCTATTAGTATTATTATTATTATTATTATTATTATTATTATTATATTTAATTATTTATATTGGTTTTTTGTAGGGTTAATAAAGTGTAGACGATATAAAATATAGACAGAAACAGCGGTATAAAATAGTTTTAACTTTTCACACAGATATAAATCCTCATATCGTACAGTACTCGATGATTTTAAAACAAACTAATTCAAATTTCGTTGTTAAATTTACTGAAGTTACGTAATAAGCGCTGTTTTGCCGACATTTTGTCATAAAATCTTCGTTTGTTTTTTAATTACATCGATGAGTACGGATAATAGTTTCTGTATTATTTGGAAACGCCTGAAAATTGCGACTGAAATTCAGGTAGATCAAATACAGGACGCATCAGGACCAGCGCTCCGCGTTATAGAGAAACCATAATATATGCATTCAAAAAACAAGGGGAGCGATTATAACGACGGTCTGCGATGGCGGTTTGCGTCGTAAATAAACCATAGTTTAAGGTGAGACGGTACGCCCTATCCCATCAATGTTAAAATATATTAATTTGAGACCCACTTTCTCAGGAACAACTAGATGGATTGTAATGAAATTTTTACAGCATATTAAATGAGGCTTATAAAGATCGCTGAACGTCAGTCAAACTTGTATCTGAATATTGATGTCCTATATATTTTTTTTGCCACTAGTCTCTTTTTTATTTAAAAATAACTTTTAAAAAATCATAAGTGTGGTTCTATATAAGAGATCATCATGATTGTGGTTCCACAACTTCAGTACAACTGGGTTTACTGCCTGTAAACATTTCATGTAAATATCTCTAATAGTTCCTGAGATAATGGGGCAAATGTTCAAAAATGTCCACTTTCGAGAAAACAAGGTTTAAAATTACTGGCTGACAGCTGTCAATTAAAAAAATTAACGCACTTATAAATGGCGTTCAGTAAAAAATCATATATAGAAATGTTAAGGAAAGATCAGACTATTTAATTATGAAAAAACCAATTTTTTTTTTTTTCAAATTTTGGCCTACCGTCTTACCTTAGGGCAAGATGCCTTGGCGCAGAACTACAGGACTTGCGCTGGTTTGATCTCCATAGGAGAAGAAATTTTCTCGTGGAATTTCGGCCAGTATGGGACCGGTGTCCACCCAGCATCGAGAAGAATTTGAGTAGCTACAATAAGTAGCGGTTCTAGGTTGAGAAAACCAACTATAACGGCTGGCGGATTCAACATGCTGGCAACATGTCACTCCTAAACTGGCTGAATAGTGGTCTACCTCTGTGATTAACATATGTGGATGTGAAGCCAGTAATAGGTCAAGGTATTTCTACGCCTGTAGCGCTATGAAGTTTTTTTTAGAAAAGATTACGAGTATTTGAGAATAAAGCTTTCAGGAACATTTTTAGACCAAAGAGAGATGAACAGACAAGTGAATGGAGAAGACTGCATAACAACGAACTACACGATCTTTATAAGAAACCAGATATAATAAGAGGGGGCACGCCGTAGCGTACTACAAGCCGGAGGGTCGAGGGTTCAAGTCCCGTTGGGGTCAGGATTTTTAAACTGACCCAAACCCTCTGGCGGCACTATGTCCCTGGGGTCGACTCAGCCTCTAACGGAAATGAGTACCAGACGCTTGTTCTGGGGGTAAAGGCGGCCGTCACGCAGGGCTGACAACCCGGCTGACATAAAGTGCCGGTTGTCTAGAAAAAAGTGGGAGCCTTAACCTCCTACTACCCCAAGGGCCTCCGGGCCTGTTGTGGGATCACTTTACTTTAGATATAATAAGAACAGTTAAGTCTCGTAGACCTGAGATGGGCAGGGCATGTGGCACAAATGGTGACTGAAAGACGGGAAATGGATGCTTCTTGTAGGAAAACCAGAGGGAAAACTCTCAGTAGCCAGTACAAGAATGAAGTGGGAAAATAACAATAGCCATTATTTAAGGGAAGTCGATTATACAGGGGATTATTGGAAAATATTAGCTCAGGTTAGGGGTATATGGAAAGCTTATGTCTGTGCAGCCATTAACTCTGGGTTTAATAGTCCCAGCGAGTTTAATTCGATAGGAGAAACTCCACGAGTAAGTTATGGTAAAAACCAGGTGCTTACTGTTTATTGTAAGTCACGTGTTCGATTTCCTAAAAAAGTATTTATATTTCATCTGTTTGCCGGTTTTCTTCACCTCATGAACTTCTTAATATGCTTTTAGGCCTAATACATAAAATACATATTTATAACCATAAATACGAGCACTTATAAATCAAATGAAATGTGAAAGAAATATAACTGTAAAATTTCAACACAAAAATCCAAAGTTATGGCTTTTAAAGATAAAGATCCAATTAGATCTAAAATTGTAATACATGACAATGCAGAAAAGCTAATTTCACATTTTAACTATCTTTGAAATCAAATTCGTTTTCAAAGTATGTGTGGAATAATTAGAAGAGCGTTAAGAAACAAAACAAGAAAGGTTACTCAATTAAAATTTTATAAAACAGTAGATGTGTTATCATGTTTGTATGACAGTGAATGTTGGGTGCTGAATCTTCTTCTTCTTCTTCTTCTTCTTCTTCTTCTTCTTCTTCTTCTTCTTCTTCTTCTTCATGTGATAGACCTAGTGGTCTGTTACGGTCTCAATCCAACGTTTGAAGGGTTTGCCCAAAATCTCTTGCCTGGTGGCTGGTAATTTAAGATTTGTCATGATATTCTTGTTCTGCTCATTCTTCTTACGTGAGATTTCCAGTTGTTCCTGTATTTTTGTACATATTCCATGACTGATTCTGTTTGTAATTCTTTGAGTATCTCATAATTCCTTTTATGGTCTTGAGTAACCCGCAGAACGTCTCATAAATTTCATTTCTGCCGCAGTTAGTCTTTGTACATCTATACTGCGAATTGCCCAGGCCTCACTGCCGTAACATAATATGGGTCTGGCCAGTGTTTTGTAAATTCTAGTTCGTGTGTGTTGCTATACTATTTTTGGCTTGAAAATATTATTTATAATTCCTGTTCTTCTGTTAAATTTTATAACTTTTGTTTACTAAAATATTTTTCCTCTTCGTATGTAATTTGGTAGGGTGCTGAATAAAAAGTAAAAAGGAATAAATGCATGGGAAATGAAATTTTTAAGAGCGGTAAAGGGATGAGATCATTAAAATATCACATTAGAAGTGAAGATATACATAAAGAATAGCAAATTACACTCCCCCTAGATGAATTTAAAATTTACAGAACAAAAGAATTCAACATCTAGATAGAAGGGAAGAGAAGTGAATACCCAAAACGAGTCTGGAAATATTCAGCTGTAGGCAAGAGATCCCAAGGAAGACCAAGTAGGCAGTGAAATAAGAACCAAAACAGGTCAGGAGGCCTATACCGCGAAGTTGATGATGATGATAACATAAAATATTTGTGGGTTTGTATCCCACTATACCTGGTTTGATTTGACTAGATTCTTAACTGAAGTTTCGTCTGGGTTTTCCCCAGCTATTAAAATAATTTCAGGAAATAAGTCTACATTCCTCCACGGCTGTAATCATTTGAACAGCAAAACAATTTTACTTGTCTCTTTGTGTATTTTGTTACCTTTTATGGACAACATGGAGATAACGCTTTGTTTATACAGAGATTTTCTTCTATTATAATATCTAATTATAGTTACTGTATCATTGTTTTTTATTTATTTTTACATCCATTGGACTAAAGATAAAATTAGTACAGTTTTCTTTGTATTTTACACTCGTTTTTCTTCCTCACAGACTAAAGGATTGAATCCAAAACATTGACATTGGAAGTTTTCTTGGGACGTTGAAAGGTTTTACGATGAAATGTGGTATTTGTAATAATTATTATGACAAAAATAACTGATATCGACCCGTAAGGAAATCAAACAGCTACTTAAAAGTCACTGCTTACTTGATAGTATGGAATCTCCGATTTCGTCTCTGATGTTAAACCTTTTTCATTTCTGATATCACCAAATCACCTTATTTCGGGTGTTTTTTTAACCGTGAATACTCTTTATAAATGGAGAAGACTACGTAACAGTGAACTACATGGTCTTTATACAAAGCCAGATATAATGAGAACAGTTAAGTATCGTAGACTGCGATGGGCAGGACATGTGGCACGAATGGGGAATGAAAGACGTGCATGGAAGCTTCTTGTAGGAAAACCAGATGGAAAACGCCCAGTTGGTAGACCAAGAATGAGGTGGGAGAATAACATTAAGTAGGATTTGAGGGAAGTAGATTATACAAGGAATGATTGAAAAACATTAGCTCAGGATAGGCTTGTATGGAGGGCTTCTGTCCGCGCGACCATGAACCTACGGGTTGGATAGTGCAGGTTAGTTAGTTATACGTCTTTATATTTGCGTTCATAGCGGGAGGCAATTCAGAAAATTGATGATAAAATTGCGGGATACAGTTTGGTGTTGCAGCTCGTACATATGTCATCTACATTCAAAATTTAATTACACCACTCGATAGATAAGGATCAAATCATTCGTTACGTTGAGTGTGAACTGTGATGCATCACGCGCGGGCGGAGGGAGAAGCGTCGCCGTTTTGTGGTCGTTTCTCTGCGTCATATAATTTTCGTTTAGTATAAATTTTAACTCTGAGAAGTTACGTCGTTCGTTTGAGTATCAATCGTCAGCTCTCATCAAGATCTATCGATCGCGTACATAAAACAATAGTGTGAAATAGTTATAGTGAATATATATGGTATGAAAGCAAAAAAATAAAATAAAATAAATAATGCAATGTCGGCCTATACTCGTCAAAAAGCCAAATCAAAATATAGAAATCGTATACGGTTGGAAAGGGATTCTCAAGAGCAATCCAGTGGTACCCGTAAAATACTGTGACATACTGAAGCGGTGTCGGGAACGTAAAAGAATGAAGCCGTCCGAGCGGAACAACGACGGCGCCAGTAGAATATATCTGCAGCTGAGGTGACCGAGCATATGCAAGTGGATGATGTAATCGCTTCTATATCGACGTCGAAGGACTTCTTAGTGTTCAAAAAAAAATTTATGACATTCATATAATTCGCTGAAAGAAAATATTACCCGTTACGTGCACGTATTCACGTAAAACAGACGGTCGTGTCCACGACACAGCCACACCCCGATTTTTTAATGTATTTAAACTCAAAATGTCCACCACTATTATATTTACGTTAAATAAGCGCGATATTCGATATTTGGCATAGATTTGTATGCCTGGATACCTTTCAACAATTAAAACAATCAAAGTACGCAACTTCCAGCGTTGAACGTTTTGTTATGAACAGAATTTTGTTCAAGATTACATGGCATCTTGTACAGGGTGTCCACAAAGTCCTGCTACCAAAACAATGTAACTTAGCACGTAAACTATTTGCGGTTTTTTGCAACGTATTCTACATCTCTCAAAGCGTTGTTTACATTTGTTGCAAATTGTGATTTAAACGACAGTGACGATACCACAGGAAAAGGCTTAACTTGTATGGTCGTATGCTGAGTCTGGTAAATCACCAGTAACTGTTCAACGAAATTTCCGCTGGCAATATGGAAGAGATCCTCCATCCAAATCATGTATAATTAGATGGGCCGAGAAATGTCTAGCGACTGGCAGTGTAATGGACTTGTGTCGGAGTGGAGGACCAGGTATGAGCCAAGAAACTATCGACAATGGGCAACTTGCATTTCAATTCAATCCTCAAAAATCGGAACTGCATTTACCAAAATCAACCATTCATAAAGTCCTCCATAAGCGGCTACATCTTTAGGCCTATAAAGTGCAAATTACGCAAGCCAACCGAGTTCCCTCGGCGTGCGAAATTTTCTGATTCCATGCTGAACGCAATTGACGAAGACAATGAGTCCCTGCAGAAGGCGATGTTCTCTGATGAAGCGAATTTCTTTGTGTCTGGACATGTTAACCGCCATAACATTCTGATGTGGGGGTACTGGTGATTTACCAGACTCAGCATACCACCATACACATCGCGTATTTTCTTGTGGTGTCGTCACTGTCGTTTAAATCACTATCTGCAACAAATGTAAACAAAACTATGAGAGATGTAGAATGCGTTGCAAAAAACCACATGTCTCTATCTTAAATAGTTTACGAGCTAAGTTACATTGTTTTGGTAGCAGGACTTTGTGGACACCTGTATATTAAAGTATATTCAGAACCATAATAAATTATTTTATAAAACTTTTGATAGGAATTAACATTATGAGGATTTCAAATAAATAAAATTAAAACGAGTCGTACAGCATCTCACCTCATATACTCCGTGTTCTTCGCAGTACAGGACCACGGTTTCGTTCCTATCTTCAGCCATCTTTTCGACTGTTGAATTTTTTAATCTTTGGAGCTTGTAAGTATTTTGATGTGTCCCCTGAGTACGCTACTAACGTTCTGCAGGGTTAGCCCTTTAGAGGGGCTGCCTCCTTAAAGCCTTTGGACTTGCTTCCTTGTGTTTTATCCCCACCAGGAGGGTTGCATCTTCCACCTTCTGCCGTTGAGGACTTCACTCTTGTTTCCCCGAGCTGGGTATCTTGTTTCATGCCCAGAGATTGGGTTGCCATTTTCGCCGTTCCGATATTTCTATCTCCGCCGTGTCTGCCGTTGTGGTCTTCCGTGTTTGCATCTTCCAGTGTGGTCGTTGCTCCCATGTTGCGGATTATTCTTAGTTCCCTCTCCTCTTATCTAACCGAAAGCCAAGGCTTTCCGGTTATGATCGTCTGGGTCATTGGTACTAAGCCTCCCTACCACGCCAAGGTGATAATCCACAGGGACTCCATAATGAAATTATACAAGACAATGGCAGTGCCTATTATTACTTATGAATCCGAAACATAGACAGTGACAACACAACAGTCTGCCAGAATACAAGCTGCTGAAATGAGATTCCTCAGACCAATAGCAGGATATCAAAGAACAGACAAAAACATAACACAGAAATAAGACAACTGAAAGTAGAGGAATTAAACACAACAATAGAGAAATACAGAACAACTTGTCAAGGATGACTGAGAACAGAATACCAAAAGCAGCATAGAGCTATTCACCACGAGGAGGAAGAAGTTTGGGAAGACCAAAGAAAAGATGGAAAGATCAGCAATTTGGAGCCGGAACAGGCTAGTAAATAAGCCTAAACCGTTAAGAAGAAGAAGAATATTTTAATAATTCAACAGTCTAAATTATGGCTGAAGATATGGACAACTGTTCCTGAAACCGCGGTCCTGTAATGCGAAGAACACGGAGTGTAGAGGTGAGATGATATAAGACTCATTTTAATTTTAATATAAATCACTAGAAATTACTCCCAAAAAATAAAGTGTAATGGATGGATCACATCAATAGAATAGATAACAATATAATTCCGAAATAGATTCTTCATTATATTACAAACCATTAGGACGAAAAAATATTGGAAGACCCAGTAAAAGATCGATAGACCAATTCTAACATGAGATCGGAACAGACCAGCAGGTCTAATCCTTGATGCTGATGATGATGAAAATGTAGTGTTTATAGGTATATCAACTTCAAATAAAATGTTCGTGTCAAAATAGTACTGGGTGAGGCAATGAAACGGCACGATTTGGACTCCGGCTGACGGGCGCAGTGGGGGGTTATGGGAGTGGGGGAAACGACCTTGAGCATCTAGACAAGTGGAAATTTCAGTAGCCATGGAGCGTTGGTCAAGCGTGCAACGTGCGTTTGCTGTAAAAGCTATATTATAAAAACATGGATAGTGTGGTTGGTGCCCAACGTGCTTTCCGTCTTAAGTTTAATCTACCGCCACGGGCTCCCGTGCCATCGAGGAAAGCTATCCTCCTGTGGGTGAAAAACTTTGAAGCCACTGCAAGCACGACGAAGAAAATTGGTGGTAGTGAAAAAACAATCAGGACCCCAGAGAACATTGATCGTGTGCGCGATGCATTAACACGAAGTCCGCGAAAATCAGCAAGGCGGCACAGCGCTCAACTTGGTCTCAGCAATCGATCAGTGAGACGGATTTTGAAGAATGACCTACACTATCACCCATACAAAATGCAGATAGTGCAAGCCCTACAACCTAACGATTACAATCATCGCATACGCTTTTGCCAAGCGATGCTTAATGTTATCGGAACAAATGGAGAAAGAGTGCATAACTTATGGATGAGTGATGAAGCCCACTTTCACCTTAGTGGTTACGTTAACAAGCAGAACTTCCGGTATTGGTCCGCAAATAACCCACGTGATCTTCATGAAAAACCTCTCCATTCTGAAAAAGTAACAGTTTGGTGTGCAGTATCTTCTCGTGGACTCGTGGGACCCTATTTTTTTGAAGATGAACATGGTAACACAGTAACGGTGAACTCTGAACGTTATGCTGACATGTTAGTAACTTTTGGTCTGCCTGGCATCGATCAGTATGATCCAGATGAAGAAACACTCTTCCAGCAAGATGGTGCAACAAGCCATACTGCTAATGTCTCAATGGGTTTGCTGAGACTCGCTTTTCCAGGACGGCTAATCAGCAAGAATGGTGGTATCCCTTGGCCTCCCCGTTCGCCAGATTTGACCGCCCCAGACTTCTTTCTTTGGGGCTATCTTAAATGCAAAGTCTTCGAGGAAAATGCACCAAGAACAAAAGAAGATCTGAAGGAGAGAATCCGGCAGGAAATTAACAACATTCCTTTGCAGATGCTACAGAACGCCATGGGTGGATTTCATCTTAGACTCCAACAATGTGTGCAAAACCAAGGACGTCACCTTACTGGCACCATATTCAAAAAATGATTGTTTTTTAAGGTAAAACATTAATTTCTACTCATGTACTTAAGATTCATGTTCAAATAATTATACTCTTTTTGTAAATATATTATTGGTGATTTTTCAAAATCGTGCCGTTTCATTGCCTCACCCTGTATAATGATGTATGGTTCGAGATTTCCTTGTTATGTTTAATAATTTAAAAATCAATGTTTGTTTGTTTGTTCGTATTCTATGCATGGCCGTACCGTTGATCCGATGATGGTTTTTTTTGTTTGCAAAATGTTCAGGAGATTCCCGGGATGAACATAGGCTATAAGAGAGTTGTGATCCTCAACTCCACAACACCCTTAAAAATCATCCTTTGCAGTGAAAAACGTGAAATAAAGTCCCTATTTTGACGCTTAAATGGCTTACGCTGCCTAAACCATAACAAAAATACCAAATTAATGTACACAGAATTGAATATCTTAAAAAACTCAACAAAAAAGTCCAAGACAGCATATGTTTATCTCTTATGGATAACTCACAATAACCATTTTTGTCTTTCATTGGTGCCAAGATCGGGATAAGTAGATTCCCGGCTAAGTGTGCTCTGCCATACCGTTCATCCAATTGAGAGGGCTTTTTTAAAAATGTAATGGAGATTTCGGGGTGAACATAGGCTATAAGAGAGTTGTAATACTCAACCCCTTCGTCCTTAAAAATCACCATTTGTAGTGAAAAACGTGAAATAAAGTTCCTATTTTGACGTTTAAATGGCTTATGCTGCCTAAACCATAACAAATACACCAAATTAATCTACACAGAATTGAATATCACAAAAAAAATCCACGACGCATTTGTTTATCTTCTACGGATAACTCACAATAACGATAAGAAGATTGGGATAAGCAGATTCCCGGGCAAGCATAACAGCGCACAGCTGGTGGTAATTACATTTTAACATTTATTTAGGAGTAGCAGTACATGCCGGATATTAGCTAGTGTTTAATATTGCAATAATACTCCTAACTGAACCAAGTATCTCAAGCAACAAGGTTTCACTTTGTTTTAAAATTTGTCAAGGAAATACATTATTTAACTATATTTTAAATTACATAAGCAATTATAACGTAATTACATATATTTCACAACTATAAGGAAATAAGATTGTACATATTTCATCCGCTGAATATTTGCATAATTTGAAACTTCTTATTCAAGGCTTGAACTTGCTTATAGAGACAGGAACTATTGCCTATGTTAAATGTCACACTTATTAACTTGAAATTGCAATTTTCATCTGCATCCAATAAAATCTGTGCAAACTATTCTTATTATACTTCTTCCGAGCTAAGTTCCAATTTGCAATGTAAAGAAACCAGATGTATGACTGCATTTTCATTGGTCGAATAACCTTTAACCGTATAAAAATGTAGTTCGCTCTCTAACATTCGAAATAATTTTTTATTTTATGCAGAATTTTAATGTTTACACATCTTTCTGTGCCTAAAGCTTTATTTTTCTTCTCCACTCGTCTCTATCCATCCATTCCATGCCCTCCAGTCCTCTTGTTCTCATTCCAGTTCTTATTTCTTGCATCACGAATTTTGAGGTCTTTCTTTCCTTCTCTCGAAATAATAGAACTAAAAATAATAAAAATATATATTATCTAGAACATACCTATATAAGTTATATAGGAGAATTTTGAAATATCATCATCATCATCATCACTCCAGGGATTAGGCAATTGCCCGTTCTGACTTCATAATGCATCAGCCCAACGTCTTCTAGGTCTTCCAACATCACGTCTTCCTCTTGCTTGATAATTTCTTGCTAACAATGGATATCTCTCCTTACTCATTCCATCCATGTGATCAATCCATTTCTGTCTGTAATTCGTGACTTTATCCAATAAAAGCTGTACTTTCAATTCTTCTCATATATCCTCATTTCTTATTCTATCAAGTCTTGTATATCCTTTTACTTGTCTTAGGAACCTCATCTCCGCCGTCTGTATTCTATCCTTCTGTTTTTTCACTGGAGCCCAAGTTTCACATCCATACAATATTGTGGGAACCGCCATAACATTATACATTTTTATCTTGGTTTCTTTTCTAATTTTATTTTTGAACGTATTCTGTATTGTTCCACACACCGTCTGAAATTTATTTATTTTGGAGTCAATATCTCTTTCCACATTGTAGCCAACATCACAGCCCAAATATTTGAAACTACACACCTGTTCTATACTTTGATTTTCTAAAATAATTTTGGATCTCACTGGATCTCTTCCTCTAAAAGCCATGGTCTTCGTTTTACTTACAGAAATCTTTAGATCGTATAGTTTACATAGGCTATTTCATTTAATGCATGCATTGATTTTGAAATATATAATTTCAATTTTAGTAGATTAAATACCAAAGGGATTAAAGGATGGAGGAAAACCTAAGAAGAGATGGCAGGACTCATTGTGAATTCGGAACAGGCGAATCGCCTAAACCTTGAAGTGAGGAAGAAGATGATGATAGATTAAATAAGCATTGTTTTATTCTTATGCAATCGCAATGCAGTAAACATTGTATTTTAAGTTGTTTCAAAATGACCGATTTTATAGAATAATTTGTAAAGCATCGAAAAGGAAAACATTTAAAAAGTAGAGAGAAACAAATTATTTTGAATGTTTTCAAACAGTTTAGTGGAAAATGTACCACATTGGCCGTTGAGGACATGCTGAAAATAACAGCAGCATTTAGAGGTGAGTCAGCATGCAGGATAAATTCTGGTCGTAATGAAATTGTACCGGCAAGTAAAGGATATCTTTCGACATCTGATTAGGTAGATCCATATATATAATTTTTTTTTCATATGTAAACAAGAAATGAAGTAAGTTCCTAAGTATTGGTACCATCTTACGTTGTATTCACTCTTATTTCCTGTAAAATACTATGTTGCTTAAGAACAATGTTTCTATCGATGACAGTTACCTCACCTACTGTTCCCTAGTAAAGCTGCAGAAAGCATAGAATGAAAATGCTATGATTGCAGTGAAAGACCTGCCCTCGAGCAGAATTACTATGGAATGGAATATATGGAAATAAATAAATTAAAGGAAACAGCTCGCACACACACACACACACACACACACACACACACATATATATATATATATATATATATATATATATATATTAGAGAGATAGAGGGGGGGAGAGAGGGAGAAAACGAATAACGATTGTAACGTCTCATTACTTTGTTTACATAACACATGGCATAATAAAATTATTTATTTCCATACTAATACAAAATGCGCCTGATTAATTTAAATTAATATCTAATTTCACTATACAAGTAAGTCCTGAGTACTGCATCGCTTCATACAGACAGTTTCTAGAAGAGATGGTTGTGGTCTAGTGGAGAGAGCTTCTGTTTCCAGTGCATGAGGTCGCGTTTTCGATCCTGTTGTCATGCTTTTTTTTCTCGTCCTTATTTCAATTAAATTTCTTCCTTTTGTTTCATTTCTTTTGTTTTATTTTCAGTATTTACCGCACTACTTATTTACACGAAATTGTTTTCCATTACACGACACACAACGAAATAGAACGGATTTAGTTTCTCAAATAGTTGTATACTTGTGAAACAAATAGCTGATCTCTAATCATGCGCAATGGCTTCGTTCTGAGACTTGAAAATTATCTGTGCATCAATTATTTCAAAGGCTGTACATATACCATCGTCCCGCATGAGGACAGGGGTGCTCCCTAGCAGGAGTTTGTTAACAAGCTAATTTAATTTCGCCTATTTATCTACAGATGTCAACGAGTGACATGCGGGTTAGCACATTGTATCAATGAGACATCGACTAGGCAATTAAGGTATTAATTGGATGGATTAAGATCGGTAAAATTTTGCACATATGCCTTTTTTTCCAGGCTTGCGAAACTTTTACAGCATGAAAATCTTCAGACTCGGGACACACGGCTTAAAAGCCCCTCCCGGAGCACTTGTTCTTCGGATTTTTCCATCCTAAAAATCCATATCCGATAAAATTTCATTCATGGAACGGATTTATCTAAAATCATCGTTTACTTCCTCTGGTTTTATTAAAATTGTAATGTTTTTTCTTCTTTTTTGAACAATTTCAAGGAGATTTTTCTTTCTAGATGATTTAATCTGTTTCTTGGTAGTGGTTTGTTTACTCGGCAATTTTCTTCTGGAAATGATTCCTTATTCGGTCAACTGTTTGTGTATTTATGTGCTCATTAAAATTTCCACTCATCGACTTAAATAATGTTTTTGTTTCCATCGGCACGAAACAGCAGCCATGACGTACAAAACAGCACGGATTGCCTCCATTTAATATCTAACATTAAAATCATGTATTGAAATGCAGGTAGCTCCTGTATAGTTCCGTATAATAGCCTACATGATTTAATAATGACGTGGTATTATTAGGCGATAGCGAAGAGGAACTGTAGGCGAACACACACACACACTCTATTGAATAACACCTACAAATTGGGACTGGAAGTAAACATCAATAAAACTAAATGTGTGTTCACACATAGAAATACATTACATATTGAAAATCCACAGTTGACAAATGAGGGAAATTTTAAGGAACTGACTGAATTCAAATACCAATAATCACAAAAAAAATAGGAATGAGATGCACAAATAAATTAACATAGGGTCAATTCTGGAAATGCATGCTATTATGCATAACAGGGACTCTTGTCATCCCAACTTCTCTCGAAGAACATTGCATTGAAAATATAGGAAACTGTTATTCTTCCAGTTATAGCCTATTATATGGACGTGAAACGTGTAGTCTTACTTTAATGGAGGAAAAAAGATTTAGGAGTATTTGAGAATGAAGTTCTTAGGATATTTTTTGGACCAAAGAGAGATGAACGGGCAGGAGAATGGAGAAGACACAACAGCTAGATGATCTTTATAGGACAGCAGATGTAATAAAAACAGTTATGTCTCGTAGTCTGCGATGGGCAGGACATGTGGCACGAATTGGAATAAAAAAGGGGCATCTTCTTGTAGGAAAACCAGAGGGAAAACGCCCAATTTGTAGACAATGAATGTGGAGGGAGAATAACATTAAGCATGCTTTGAGTGAAGTACTTTATACAGGGGATGATTGGAAAACATTACCTCAAGATAGATCCGCATGGTCATCCTTTAACCCACGGTTCGATAGAGTCAGTTATAATACATGATTTTCGCAAGTGACGTGGCATAAAATACATTGAATACCTGAATAATTATGATACATCATCATCATAATCATCAGTTCAAATTTTAGGAGAATCTCCTGTTCCGGCCTATATTACAGTTAAATGGAATCTTTCCAACACTCCCTTGGTCGTCCCAATTCAGTCTTCCTGTTGCTTTGTTGTCACGAGCTTGTATTGGAATACGAATATTGGTATCCTCAATACATGGGAATTCCATCTACTCTTAGAATCGATTTTTTTTTTCTTGTACGGGAAAGATGTTGAGATCGTTGTATATATCTTCGTTTCTTATTTTATAGAACATCACTTAATGAATTTTATTTCAATCTCCCTTCCGCAGTGTCCAAGTTTCACTCCCATATAACAGTACTGGAACTGTCATAACTGTTAAATTTTAAACTTGTATCTGTTGTGATATTTTTCTTTATGATATATATCTACAAAAAAAACTGAATTAGATAAAGGACTTTTTTTTTATAATTTGAAAATACAAAATATAGTGATTTTTTCTTGCGAGGGAGGAGATACTAAAGGCCAACACACGCACACTACTGAGTAATTCTAAGAAATTGGGACTGGAAGTAAATAATAAAAACTAAATATATGGTCACACATAGAAATACATTATATAATGGAAATGGACAGCTAATGACAAATGAGGGAAATTTTGAGGAGATGGCTGAATTCAAATACCTAGGAACAATAATCACAAATAGGAATGAGATGCACAAGGAAATTAAACATAGGCTCAATTCTGGAAATGTGTGTTATTATGCATTACAGAGACTCTTGATATCCCAACTCCTTTCAAAAAACGTTAAATTGAAAATATATAAAACTATTATTCTACCAGTTATATTATATGGGTGCGAAACATGGACTCTTACGTTAAGGGAGGAAAGGAGATTACGAGTATTTGAGAATAAAGTTCTTAGGAAAATTTTTGGACCAAAGAGAGATGAACAGACAGGAGAATGGAGAAGACTGCATAACAGTGAATTACATGGTCTTTATAGGAAGCCAGATATAATGAGAACAGTTAAGACTCGTGGACTGCGATGGGCAAGACATGTGGCACGAATGGGGAATGAAAGATATGAATGGAAGCTTCTTGTAGGAAAACCAGAGGGAAAATGCACAGTTGGTAGACCAAGAATGAGGTGGGAGAATAACATTAACTATGATTTGAGGGGATGATTGGAAACCCATTGGCTTATAATAGGGATGTATGGAGAGATTATGTCCGCGCGGGCCATGAACCTACGGGTTCGATAGTGCCAGTGAGTTAGTTAGTTAATGATTTTTTCTTAATGATGTCAGATGTTCTAATAAAAGTAAATTATCGAGAAAAAAAACCTTTTTAAGTCTATAGGGGCCTATATGTGAAAACACCCAATGGATCAGAAAAAAAAAGCAAAGTCAAGCTGTACCATCTCATGTTGCGAACTTATTCTTTAAAGTGAAATATTGTAAGTAGTCGTTTGGAAGAGAAATCCTATTTCTGCCAGTTGATTTATTACACTCATCATCTGCAGGAAGTTTATAACTGAGTTATGTAAGCATATTAACATGTTAAGTCGAGTATGTACCTCTTCTGAGCTAAGTTCCAGTTGTAATGTTAACAAACACATGTATGGACTGCGTTTTCATTGATCAAATAACTATTTTACCTTTAATCGCGAAGAAAAAAAATTGAAACTCATTTATAAGGGAGAAAATGAAGACTGAAGACACTATTTTAGATTATATTAAAACTCAGCAATTAAGATGGCACGGACATGTCCAGCGAATGGAAGAGGATCGACTACCAAAATCTGTTTTGGAATGGAAACCTGAGGGAAGACGAGGCAGAGGAAGACCTAAAACCTCCTGGAGTCAGGGAATATATTTATACATGAAGGAGAAACATGTACAACCAGGAGATTGGATGGACCGACAAAATTGGCTATTGGGAATCGGACGATGTCAAAGACATTAATCAACCGATGATCTATCTATAGTGTAAGAAAATGTAGTTCCCTCTACAACACTGCAAATACAAAAAAAATAAAAAATATGTATTATCTAGCACACATGTCTGTATAAGTTATATAGGAGAATCTTAAAATATATAATTACAATTTTAATAGATTAAACGAGCATTGTTTTATTCTTACGCATGCGCAATGCAGAATACGTTGCGATTTCTATTGTTTAAAAATGGCCGCTTTCCGTTGAATTTTTTAAAACATTGAAAAATAAACCATTTGAAAAGGGGAGAAAAACATATTATTTTAAATGTTTTCAAACAGTTTAATGAAAAATATTCTACATTAGCCATTGAGGATGTGGTGAAAATACGAGTAACAGTAGAATTTAGAGGTGTATCAGCGTGGAGCATAATTTCTGCTCATAATGAAACCTATTAACAAATATAAAATAATTCACAGTTATTACAAATAATTTTGTTCTGGTAACTTTTAGACGTTTGAAGAAGTGGGTGAATTCAAATACCGGTGCCTAGGAACAACAATTACAAATAGGGATGAGATGCACAAAGAAATTAAACATAGGTTCAATTACAGGAAATCTTGTCATCTTATTTCCTTTCAAAAAAGTTAAACTGAAAATATATACAACTGTTATTGACCCAGTTATATTATATGATGTGAAATATGGACTCTTACTTTAAGGGAGAAGAAAAAATTACGTGTTTTGAGAATAAAGTTCTTAGGAACATTTTTGGACCAAACAGAGATGAACATACAGGTGAATGGAGAAGACAGCTAAACAGTGAGCTACAGGATCTTTATAGGAAGCCAGATATAATAAGAACAGTTAAGTCTCGTAGACTGCGATGGGTAGGGCACGTGGCACGAATGGGGAATAAAAGAGGGACATGGGAGCCTATAGGAAAACAAGAGCAAAACGCAAAGTTGGTAGATCAAGAATGAGGTGGGTGAAAAACATTAACCATGATTTGTGGGAAGTATAATATAAGGGGATGTTTGGAAAACTTTAGGCCAGGATAGGGATGTGTGGAGAGCTTATGTACGCGCGACCATGAACCTATGGGTTCTATAGTGTCAAAGAGTTAGTTATAAGTTAAGATTTACTTAACTCTATAGAATTTGAAGCCACCATTTTGTAATACGTCGATTAGCACATCACCAATAAACCGTGGTCGAATATACCTGCGGAAACTTGTTTTAAAATTTCGTATGTAGTGAATTTTCAATTTAAACAGACCAGGTTATGATGTTGGAGGAAAATGTATTCCATAAAATGTTAGATATTCACAGTTAGAAAATATTGCATCAGAAAATAAGAAAGATGATCATCTCTACCACAATGACCTCACACATTGAACTTGTCGGATATAAATTGCCGCATTTTCCTCATTTCCCTTTCAATTCTGAGAAATATTGTAGAATTTTACGTTTTATGCCAATTTTTTTCGTAAAAGAATAAATAACAACCACTAAGTTTTTAATTGGCAAAATACTAATTTGTTGCGTCAGTTATTTAAATGTGGCCGACCGCACCGAAAACAAAATCACTCATGACTGTTATTAATATTAGGTTTATTTTAGAATTCGACACACATTTAAATTATTAAGCGATTCCATGAAAGTGTCATACCGAGGTGAAATGTTTTTAATTGACACAGGAATAATTTTGTTGACGTGATATATATCTTCAAAGATCAAATTTCCAGATTCTATAAGATAATGTTTCAAATGTGTATTATTTTAATCTAATATTAGTGGTAGAACTTGTAATATTCCAAACCTGTAAAAAACACAAAATTTTAATTTGTTTTATTTCACAAACTCTTTTGTTAAACCATAATTTGGTTTCCCTTAGTCGTAAATGTAATAATATTAATTGCTTTCGAATGTTCTATATACCTTAAATGTGTCCTATAATCGTTAACTTTATGTCTAGTCAGTCACTGAAAACGTATAAAAATTGCTGTACACAACTTAATAAATTGATGGATTAAAATTTCCTCTTGGATTCTACGTTATCGGTACACAACTAACAAAAAATGATTGATGACATTTTCTTGTAAATTAATTATTTTTCTCACTAGCGTCCCATAACTGACTGGTGTTTTGGCCTTTTGCATATTGCTAATATACAAGGCGCAGTCAGTTGCTTGCTGCACTCCGCTGAGGATTACTAAACGTAAATATGGTTCAGGAAATCTGGTAGACTGTTCGGCTCAGCTGTTCCATAAGATAATTACTGGCCCTTCTTTTGTGGCAATTTGAGCTAAAAGGCAGTCAGCGGAAGCATTTAAATATATTCAGGAATAGATTGCAGTAAATGGAGCAGCCTTACTTGTTGATTTGATTTCTCAGAAAATTATACCTTCAAAGAAGAAAATGAGATCCAGGCAGTTCATTGGAACAATAAGCATATCTCAATATTAATTGCTGTTGCCTAGTTTAGATGGAAGGTGACAGAGATGTTCAGTAGAAATATTTTGTTCTTGTGTTAGATTATGTGACACATGGCTAGTGTGTACTATAGGTGTTTGCTTAAGAAAAGTGTTTTCTGAACTATAGGTACTTCTTCCAAAACTTCAGGTGATAAACATTTTCAGTTGGAGCAGCAGATAATTTAAATATAAATAGGCTTATACATTTAGCAATGTGACACTGCTTATTTGAATATTTGGATTTTTACATAAAATGGAAGTTCTTTGAATCGTACTATGGAAAGGGTACGGTGCGATTGGCTGTCAAGAAAAAGGATGGCACGGATGTATGGAAAATCGGAAAAGGAGATAAAAATGGTGCAGAATTATATAATGTGAGCTGTAAAACCAACCAAATAACTCTTCAGGAGGGGCCACAAAATTATATAGAAGGAAAGAAATTACTAGAAAAACAATTTGAACATGTTGCAGCTATCACGGACTCATTGCGTGTGAAAGCGTCGAACCCGTATGTTATAGACAAACAAACAATCAGGGCAACAAATGCAAAAGTTAGTGTTAAAAAAAAACTAGGCCTCTAAAGTCCTTGGCCTACCAGCCAGCTGCTGATCTCACATTCAAATACATCAATGACAGAGATGGCCAAACATCTAGCCAATATATAGGGGTGAAATGTGGTCAGCATATCGGATACCCCAGCCGTTGTGACTGGTTTTCTCGACTGCAGCCGCTAAACATTGTATCTGCCTAAATTCTTCACGATTCTGGACGGGAAACAATCCCATGGTGGCTGAAATTCCATGAGAAAATTTCTTCTCTCATGGGGACTCGAACCAGTGCTCTCTATTAAAGGCATCTTGACTCAAACCATTCAGCTATGACGTGGGTCTTCGTGTGTGACAGGAAACGTTATTTTTTATTAATGCGAGCTAAGTAATAACTGCATAAGCGAATCTGATGCTAATATGTTATGAAGCGAGTCATCAGAAGATTAAGGTGTAAGGTTAATAACAACAATAAGAACAATAAACTAAAATTCACTGCGTCAGCAATTGGACAGCTGACATGTGATTTGTTTTGAAAGTATACGCACACTTGTAAATAACTAACTTATTAAGAATGTGCATACGTTCTGGAAGGCATATTGTGAATTTCTTGTTAGTATTTTTTATTTCATTGGTATAATCTAGAAATCAGAAATATTCAATTTGCATCAGGTAAATTGTAATCAATTACTACACACACACGCGCGCGCGCGTATACATATACATACAATTATAGCAGGTATATTTAACAATAGAGAAGGCCTTTTGTTATTAACTATTTAATATTTTTGTTATTTTATATCATTTAAAATGGTACATATTAAGTGAGTTAATTTAATTGCATTACTGATTTAAATTAATATTTATTTTACAGCAAAATTAAATTAAAAAATTTTCGTAGAATTGATAAAGTATTTGTAGTTCTTTATTAATCTCTGTTACCGAAGTTGTTTGTCTAGTTTCATAGTATTTAGTTACATTTGTGTAATATTTGCATTTTGAAATTCTAAATAAAATTCAGATATGTAAGTCAGTCACAGAATGTAGTCAGTCAGTCACACGTCACATATTAGGTTATAACTCTGGTCTTAATTGTGATTTTTGTTTCGTTTTTTTATTGAGAATGTAACTTGAAATGTGTCCTCCAAACGGTATTTTGGAAAATTGAATTAGGAATCACACTTCAGAGAATGATGCAGATGAACATGTTAAGCTGCATGATGATTTGACATTTATGTCAGTCAGTCACACATACTTTGATAGACAATAAATAGCATTTTTTTTTTTCAGAAGTTGTATATTTATGTACAGTCTTAATCACACACTTTTTCTCTATCATATCACATAGAAAACACCCCTAATTTCAATCAATTGTAATACAGTGGACACTTTTTAATTCGAACTCAAGGGGGAATTTTTAAAAATTCGAATTATCGAAACTTCGAATTAAAAAAAGACGCTTTATTTTTGCTTTAAAATTTTTAACGCCCAACTTTTTCTGCAATTCTTCGGCTTTGGCACGCACTAATGGGCCACTCAATGGTATGTTACGATCACGCGACTGTTTGAACCATTTGAACACACACTCGTCAACTTCAGAAAATTCACCTCCTCTTATGTGTTTCCTACTTCCACCACTTTGTAGGTTCCAACTATCCGTTATTTTTTTTCTTTATGTAGGTGAATAAAGTGTTCGACAGTATTCCATATTCTTTGGCAATATCACACTTCTTTGTTCCTTTTTCTACTTCCCTGAGCACTTCAATATTTTTTGCTAATGTTAAACTAGTGTACACTCCGTGTTTAGACATTGAGAATCGAGTCACTTAACACATTCGTACTGAGTTAAGTATTTTTAACTGTACTGTACTGTATGTGTACATTTACCTGTACTGTAAACGTAGGGGAGGTGCATGCATTATTCTCAGTTTTTGGGCTATGAGTGAGGGGTGAGTGTCTATGTGCTGTACCCGATGACACAAAGCGCTGGACAATACGGCCCAGTTCGCTTGCCATCTAACAGGACTTTAACAATAAGCAACTAGGAATACGGGCACGAGACGAATTCTTGGAAATTTTCAACCATATTTAAACTTTTATAGATTTCAGATACTTTTTCTCATTATCAATAAATTGAATCGTGGCTTCGAATTATCCAAATGTGGGCTTCAAAACGTCGAATTAAACATGGATTTTTAACATTATTTTAAATAAGAGTTTCAAGGGGATTGTACTTATATTCGAATTACTCAATTATTGGAATTATCGAATGTCGAATTAACCGGTGTCCACTGTATTAATGTATGTATTTTGCTGCAAAAGTATATTGTAAATGTCAGTCAGTCACATATTGAATTGCTCTAATAAATATTTATATTCGTACGATTTTTTCGGTTTCGTTAATAATACTAAATAAATCGAACCAATTGATGCATCCTATAGGATACATTGTCAATTAAAGGGTCAATGTACGTACAAGTTTCTTGTAAAATTATACCATCTAACTAACTAATTCACTGGCACTTTCGAACTCGTTGGTTCATTGCCACGCGGACAGAAGCTCTCCATACACCCCTATCCTGAGCTAATGTTTTCCAATAATCCCCTGTATAATCAACTTCATCCTTCAAATGTTGGTTAATGTAATTCTCCCACCTCATTTTTGATCTACCAACTGGGCGTTTTCCATCTGGTTTTCCTGCAAGAGGATTCGATGCACCTCTTTCATTCCCCATTCGTGTCACAGTCCTCCCTATCGCAGTGTACGAGACTTAACTGTTCTTATTATATCTGGCTTCCTATAAAAATTATGTAGTTCACAGATAAGAAGTCTTCTCCATTCACCATTCTGTTCATCTCTCTTTGGTCCAAAAGTTTTTCAAAAAGCTTTATTCTCAAATACTCGTAATCTTGTCTCCTCCCTTAAAATATGAGTCCATATTTCGCTTCCATATAATATAACTGGGAGAATAACAGTTTTATATATTTTCAGTTTAACTTTTTTGAGAGAAGTTTGGACGACAAGAGTCCCTTTATACTTAATAGCATACAAATAGAGAACTGAACCTGTTTAATTTGTTTCTCTGTACTACTTGTAATCATTGTCCCTAATGGTCGGCCGCGGTGAACTAGTGGTTATGCTCCTTGTCTCTGGTCCCAAAGGTCGCGGGTTCAAACCCGGCCGGGGTCGATGGATTTTTTAGGATGGAAAAATCCAAGGAGCAAGTCCTCCGGGAGGGATTTTAAGCAGTGGGTCCCGAGTCTGAAGATTTTCAGGCTCGTAAAAGATCCTTAAGCCTGAATGAAAAGGCCTCTAAGCAAAATTTACCGAATTTTCCAGTCCTAGTACTACCTTGGTTTCCTAGATGTCAGTATGAGGCGGAACGCTGACCACGGACCACTCAAATGACATCTATACGAAAACAAGTGTAACTAAATTAGTATGGTTCAAATTCTTCCCTGTAGGGGGAGAGCGCCTAAGGGAAACATGGGCTTACAAGAAGATTGTCCCTAGTATTTGAATTCGGCCACTTCTTCAAAATTTCTCTCATTTGTCATTAACTGTCGAACCTAAATTGCCTTGTTTTTATTTTCGTTCATTTGTTTCATGGATGAATGAAGCTATCAAGATGATTGACCTTGACACACTCAACATGTTTTGTACATCCAAACATCCAGCTAAGGTCATGAGAAATATTTATAAATGTGTTATAAAAAAGCTCATAAATTTACTATTATAAATATAACGAGGCTACAGTATATTCGTTTTTGAGTTTATAGATAATTTTTGTACATAAAACAAACTGCTTTTTGTAAGGTGGCTTTTCTATTTTGGCTGAACCATTGGATTACTCGTAAGTACCCAGTGTACCATTGTTGAACGCAGTCCGTCGCCGTGGCGTAGTCGGTAGAGTCCCTGCCTTCCACTCCGGCGACCGGGTTCGATTCCCGGCGGGGTAGGGGATTTTAAATCTCTACCTTGGGTCTGGGTGTGTGTCCTGTCTCGTGTTTGTATGTGTGAATAAGATAAAAAGGTTAACAAAGGTAAAACAAAAAGAAAAAAAAAACAGTGTAAACGAAAGAAAACGAGAAAGAAAAAAATCATTAAAGTGCGTCGCTGTGGCGTAGTCGGTAGAGTCTCTACCTTCCACTCCGGCGACCCGGGTCTGATCCTTCCACTCCGGCGACCCGGGTCTGATTCCTGGTGGGGTAGAGGATTTTAAATCTCCACCTTGGGTCTGGGTGTATGTGTCTTGTCCTTGTGTCTATGTGAGAACTAAAAGTAAGTTAACAAACAGGTAAAACAAAAAATAAAACGGCAAAACAAGAAGGAAAACCAGTATAAACGGAAAAAGAAAAAAGAAAAATTAAAAAAAATAGTAACTGTAAATAAATGCTATCTTGTTAAAAAAACATGATACAGATCTAACTTTTGTCTAAATAGAAACTGAAACAAATATCAATAACAGTATGACATATATGGTAAGGTTGTTGCTTCAGATTCAACGGGGCTGGTTCGATCCCGGCCTGCCCAGGTTTTGTGAGTGAGATGCTTTTTTTTTTCGGTGTTTTTCCTCATCTGTAAGACAAATTTCAGGGAACTTTAAGGTCCAAACAGATTTTATAAAACAAATGGGAATGCACTGTGCATCAACTGTTTATACACTTTAAAAAAGCATACAATTCAATTCGGAGGGAGAAGTTATATAGTATCCTGCTAGTGTTCGGAATTCGTAAAAAGTTGACTAGACTTATAAGAATGTGTCTAAATCGTTCAAATAATGGAGTGTGTGTGGGCAAACAGTTTTCGGATACTTTTGAAATTCACAATGGGTTAAAGCAAAGAGATTCACTATCTCCTCTACTATTCAATTTTATACTAGAGCATGCCATCATAAAGATGAAGAAGGCTTACAACCTAATTGTATTAGTAAACTGTTAGTTTAAGCTAATGAATATTTAACATCATCTGGCCATCAAATCCACATCACATTCGCCCCTTTTTTTATGAATGTAAGAGTGAATGGCGTGTTTTGTCTTAAATGTTCGTGTTGCCTTGGAGGTGGCCCTTGTATTAAGCTGATCACTCTGTAGGAAGCCCACCATGTCCTTGTGTGGTCAAAAATTATTGTTTAATTCGGAGTTTTAAATCCTTAAAAAATGTCTGGGTCAGGATTTTAATCACACATCATGAGAAATAAATATTGAGAGAGGAAATTTGAAAGTTAAATTTGATTTGATTGTATAACCCTCGTCTTCAACTCGTGAATTTGCATACATTTTCGAGGGATAAGAGGCGATGAAGCCCCTTATATAGAGGTCTGTGAATGACAAGGATTCCGCCCGACCACGCCTGACATATCATCAAGGATGAGTTAAAGGCTGTTGTGGGCAGGGCATGTGGCACAAATGGGAATGAAAGAGAGTCATAGACGCCATTCGTCCACCACAAAACCACAGTGAAAACGCCCAGTAGGCAGACCAAGAATGATGTAGGAAAATACCATTAACCATGATTTGAGGAAAGTAGATTATACAAATTAGAACGTCACAAATAAGGAAATTAGAAACATAATGGAAGCAGAAGAAAGCATAATTGAAAGAATTGAGGAGAAGGAATTAAAGTGGTTAGGACATGTTTTAAGAATGGAAGATGAGCGATGAACCAAAGCAATTATATCAATGGCATCCAAGCAGAAAGAAGAAAAGAGGGAGACCAAAGTTAACATGGAAGGAAAACATGAAGACATTAATGAAAGCATGAGGGCTAAGCATTCAAGATGTCCAAGATCGTAGGCTTTGGAGGTTTGGCACGGGTAGACGGCAGCAGCTGTAAAAACCCGAAGATAGATAGATAGATTATACAAAGTACGATTAGTATACATTAACTCAGGATAGGGATGAATGGAGAACTTATGTCCGCGCGGCAATGAACCTACGTGTTTGATAGTGTCAGTGAGTTACTTAAACAACCAAGTAAGCGCCTCATCGCTGGGATCCCTAGGTCGCGTCTCGGCCAGGTACCATGACATGGGCAGATGAAACGGAATGAAAAGAAATGAATAATATGAGTCCGGAGAAATTTAATTGTTCTTATTATATCTGATTTCGTGTAGCTCACTGTTAAGTAGACTTCTCCATTCACCTGTCTGTTCATCTCTCTTTGTTCCAAAAGTTTCCCTAAGAATTTTATTCTCAAATACTCGTAATATTTTCTCTTTCCTTAAAGTAAGAGTACATGTTTCACATCCATATAATATAACTGGAAGAATAACATTTTTTTTTATTTTCAGTTTAACATTTTTTGAGAGAAGTTGGGGGCAACAAGAGTCCCTATAATGTATAATAACATGCATTTCCAGAATTGAGCCTATGTTTAATTTCTGCACCTGATTCATGCTTGTGATTATCGTTCCTGGATATTTAAATCCAGCCACTTGTTCAAAATTTCCCTCATTTGTCATTAACTGTTCATTTCCATTATATAATGTAATAGCATATTGCGATACAAGTGAGGTAAGCACTTGTTACTGATCGAGAAAAAGTTTGAAAAAAACGAGGCTCTTGCGCCGAGTTTTTTTTTTTTCAATTTTCGAGATCTGTGTTACGTGCTTACCTCATGTGTATTGCATACTATTTTTTGGTCGATGTGACTAATTTTATTAAATATAGTAATAAATGAATTAAAATATTGGTTGGATGTAAATGACTTCTATGAGAAAGAAACATTTGGTGATCGTTGCTACTCGTATGTAGCTTTTCATTTGTTTTATTATAAGCAAGGATTGTTGACTGTGGATACATTTTTATATGTAGTACCGTGATTAGAATCTGTTTGATAATTTTATTGTGGAAGGAGTCATGGTAGATGATGGAGACATTGAAGAAGCCTGGAGAGTGGGATGTTCTGCATTAATTCCGGAATAGTCTAAAGAAAAACATTCATGAAATGTTTTATTTTACTTACCGAACGCGTGCTTTTTGAGTCCATATCAGCATTGCGATTTCTTTTGTTTGCATAGCACCAGGTTAGATGTGGGAACGTTGACTTACTTCCAGTAACAACAATATTTTGGTAAGTATAAGAAATTAGTCACATCGACAAAAAACGTATATTTAGTTTTATTGATGTTTACCTCCAGTCTCAAATTTATGAATAAATTTTGGTCGCCCGATTCTTAAGACATAAAAAGCTATACAAATGCATTAAAGTGGGTGAAGAGGGGCGAGTTCTGCCCAGAAATGGTTGCGTAGGGAAACAGATCACACGAGTGCCATTTTGTCCTTGACCCTTGCCTGCCCCTCATTTAATGTGAAACAGGAAGACCCATATCATCTCTCCTGTACAAACTCTCTACTCTGATTCAGCATCGCGAAACAAATCATCTCCAACCTTATCCATGTTCATTAGATGCAGAATTTCTGAATGATTAAATCTCGCATCAAACACAGACAGAAATTCACTGGAGAGGATACCATTTCGTTGTTAATGAGGTCAGAGTTGATGGTTATTATTTCTAACTAGGTCACACCCGGGTGCGCTGCTACACCTAAATAAATTGATAGTAGTTACGATGTGAGATTGGGAAATGGTTTTTACTGAATCGAGGAAAATGTTTAAAAACCGAGCGATAGCAAGGTTTTTAATTTCTGAGATTCTGTAAAACACTTCACAAACATGCGTTGTACATTATTTTTTGTGCGATGGTGTTTTCAAAATAATAAATAATAGTAAAATAATAACATCTTTGTTGGAAATATTTGCGTTGATTATAAACAATTTACTAACGTTAACAGTGTGGGCAATGTTTATTAGTTGAAACAACAGGAGGCTGTGAGACCAATTTAGTGATAAAATGGCGGCAAGTACGTATTTATTGTTTTATATTGTTTCAAATAAAGTTCAGTTCATTAAAAATGCAGTGATTTGTTTTGTATAATGTATATTAACACTACCTTTTGGATATTTTTTGTATATACATTGTATGTAGTATACAATGTTTCACAACGAAAACTCAGTATATGCTATTAAAATAAAGTGAGGTAAATATTATCCAAAACTCAACTAAATCCGACTATTAGATGTGGGCGTTTACCTGAAGACAGATTTTAAGAACTGACTCTAGCAAACCGCCATGTTTGGTTCGTCGTAATTTATAAGTTGGCAACAATAAATGTATGCTCTTCCGTTTTTTTTATTTGAATTTACGTAGGTAGCGCGGTGGCATAGAATTCCCCCTTTTTTTTCGTATATATACTGTACTATCGAGGACTTGCTCTGTTTAAAGACTTACATTAACGTATGGATGACCGTCTGGTTCGTGAGAGCTCCAGATGTCTTGATTGATATTTTGAAGCTTTGATGTACTTTAGAAACTTAAAATACCACTTTAAAAATCGTGATTGAATATATAAAATATTTTCTTGAAATGTTAAAGATTTAATTTAAAAAAAAAATACGTCAGCTATTAATTATTCATAGGCCTATGTCAGTAATAAATGCATGGTATTAAAAATAGTTTTAGAAAAAAATACATGGCTACAACTTTGTTGCATTAATGTGATTGCTTTTATAGCAAAATAATAATAATAATATTATTATTATCATCAATGTTATTATTATTATTATTAATATTATCATCATCATCATTCTTATTATCATTATTATTATTATCATCGTTGTTACTAGTATTATTATATTTATTATTATCGTTATCATAGTTATTATCATTGTTATTATTATTATTATTATCATTATTATCATATTCATTAACCTTTTACTGCTAGTTCATTGTAGGTAATTCCGTCCGCCATTCTTCTCTTTGTGTTTTTTTTAGCATTGTACATTTTTCAGTAGAATGAGGAGCTGGCCCATTGCTACAACCCGCAAGAAGAATCATTCATATGATGAACTCAGTACTCTGGAATACAAATATATTGTACAGAACGAAGATAACTGTATTTCAAGTTCTGTTACAAAGCATTTTATTATATGGGTCCAAAACCTGGACAGTAAGTAGAAAACAAGCTGTTATAATAGCAGTAGAAATGGATTTTTGGAGGCGATCGACAAGAATTTCAAGAAGGGATAAGATAAAAAAACAGCACAAGGGAAATTATGCAAGGCGAAAAAACATATTAGAAAAAATAGAAGAAAAACTTTTGAAATGGTATGGGCACCTCATAAGAATGGAAGAAGAGAGAATACCAAAGAAGATCCTTAATTGGAAAGCTAATGGAAGAAGTGGAAGACCTAGAGAACGTTGGATGGAATGAGTGTGGAGAAGTATGGAAGCCATAGATCTGAGGGAAGAAGATGCTTTAGACAGGAACCTCTGGCGACAAATCAAATTATTATTATTATTATTATTATTATTATTATTATTATTATCATCATCATCATTATTGTTTAATTTTGGTCCTGGCAGTGTACTGGTCATTATGTTCGACCAGAGTCGAATAAATTTACAAGACGTAAAAACCCTGAGTATGTCATCAGAGAGGAGGGATGTAAAGACATTGGATTCTGAGTCGTAGATTTGTGTTCTGTAAAGAACCATAAGGCCTTTGAGTAGAATTAATGTGCCCTTTCACGCCCAGCTTTAAATTGCGACATTAATTACTTGAGCTGTTAAAGAGCATCGATGAATAAAATGCTGTCTCCTATCTATGTGTCATTGTTTACATTTTTGTTGTTTTTTGATGGCACTAGAATGTTTAGTTCACTCACCACTTGATCAATACAAACTATACACGTAGGTGTCTGGAAATCCACAAGACTCGTAAAATTATAAATTGTATCCGACTATATTTACACTGTATAATGTTTAACTTGGTAAATCAATGTGCTGAAAATAGCTGAATCACGTTTGTTCAGATTACATAAATACCTATTTTTTTAATGCTTTGGATATTTTTATTTATTTATTTATTTATTTATAAACAGGTTTACAATACAAAAAAATCTTCCTGTGCCCAAAGCGTTTTAAATGTTTATCTTCTTTCACCATTCTTCTCTATCTTTCCATTCCAATTCTTCCAGACCTATCTCCCTTATACCTCTTCTTAATCATCCATCCATTTAAATATAGGTGGACCCCTCTTTTCTTTCCCAGGTGGAATCCATTCCAAAGC
The DNA here is from genome assembly GCA_030220185.1 of Diploptera punctata. Classification (NCBI taxonomy): domain Eukaryota; kingdom Metazoa; phylum Arthropoda; class Insecta; order Blattodea; family Blaberidae; genus Diploptera; species Diploptera punctata. The sequence continues at coordinate 834,467 of JASPKZ010001988.1, forward strand.
TTGTCAGGGTAATCTTTTCTCCGGCATCCTAAGTATATGATTACCTGCTAATGACTTCAGTGTTAGATGCAGCACATTAGACAACAAGTATATGATTATACCATTCTAGTTATCTGTATCTCACAAAATGTAATATTGAATTTTGGACTTTCATTTGTTGTCTGATGATTGTATTTCTGATTTTTTTCCAATTTAGAACGATTTAGAATGCCTAGTTGAGCATCTAAAACAATCCGTATAGAATAGTCCATATAGTCTCCATATACAATAAGAAGGAAAAGCTCACTGAACGTCACCATACAACGCTATTATAATAACACAACTGGAATGCGGACCAGATGAGTTCTTATCGGCAACTATTGTCTTCAAAAACTTTAGAATTTTACCCTCCTTTGCAGTTAAGTGAAGAAAGTCATATGACAACTATATTAGAGTGAAAAAAATTGATGAGGGTGAGTGAAAATAGTTTTTTTTTTCAGCTAGATTTTGTGCGCCGCGATCCTACCTTTTTATAACATTGAGTTTGATAATTTTGAGTGACTATCTCAACATTCCTCTGCCCGGGTCCATAGAAGGCAAAGATTAATCCACATTTCCTTTGTAAATTACTTAAAATATAGTACTGAATGCTAAAAGTATTATAATCGTGGAAGCTAGAAGGAAAAAGGGGATTAATTTGGCTTGAGAAAACTTTAGAATATGTATCAATACTAGACAGGAAATATCATGACTAGCTACACAATTAGTAAACATACGTTAACTAAAAATAAGTTTTAATGTAAACCATTAAGTCATTGAAATACAAATAATTCAACAAAAAATGTATCTTCTTGACCATTGAAAGAAAATATATGAATGAAATAATATAAATTAACAAACTCGGTCATCAATAATTCGAAAAAAACAATAATAATAATAATATTCAAGCAAACATACACTCACTCTCCAGTCCAGCGAGGGCTAGGGTCCACAGTCCTGGTTGCCCTGCCCTGGCTTACGGGACTGATGAAACAAAATAGCTCACTCGAGCTACAGTAAACCTGACCACCACGGCACTTAAGGTGATGATGACCTTGATGCTAACTTGCACAGCTTATTTGAGGCTTTCGATAATGAGGTGAAGTTGCGCAGTCACACGCAGCGCAGGAGGAAAGAAGGGGGATGGGTACGTAGGAGAGAGGACAACGAAGACAGGAATTTGGCACTGTTCTATAACATCACTGTAGAGGGAAGACACGATGACGTAGTTGCTACGAACCGAAAAAGTGATTTCGGTACATTCGTTTCTGGCCCACTGTGGACTGGGGGCGCACGACTTAAAGTATTTCCCGGGGAACTTGCCCCTTGGATTTTTCCATCCTAAAAATCCATCGACCCCGGCTGGGTTTGAACTCGCGTCTTTCGGAACTAGAGGTAAGAAACATCACCACTAGACCAGCGCGGCCGACATTGCCAGTTACATAGGCCTGGAAAATGTATTAGACAATTATGTATGTATATATATATATATATATATATATATATATATATATATATATATATATATCGCGAAAATGGAAGATGATTGTTTTAGTTAAGGAAACGTGTAATTACCGGAAAATATCAATTTTCCTTTCATAACTAGGATCTTGTTTACCGAATACGCCTAATTGTATTATACAGACCTAGTGTTTCCTGGAGAACAATGGGTTAGATTTTTCAAGAATCCTATACAATCTAGAAGTAGACCACATTCTATAAAAAAAAGTAGCAAACCTTAAATTTGAAAATATATGAGTAATACTATAATATTGTTTCTCAAGTGCTAAAAAGATACACTCAAGTGCTAAAAAGATACAACGCACCACCTGTATTCTTATGCCATCTATTAACCAAGTAAGAAAACACTGACAGAATATGCCACTTTTCTCTTTCTGCAGAAAGAACCAAACAACAAAAATGTATAAAATCTTGGAATTAAAAAATATTTGAGTTACCATCTTTCTCGTAAAATAGAAGCTCTTTGATATTGTGTTAGTGGAAATAATACATTAATTTGATGTTTAATATTAAATGTATCACTTCTCACCGATGACAAATTGCATTTGAAGAGAAAAATATACAGGGTGTAAATTAATTATACCGCATAAATTTAACTACGTATAGAGGGGTATTGTATAAGCATTATGAGATAATGAACTAATGGTTTACGAGGGAAAATGGGCGAGTTATAGGGAATCAAACTAAACGACATTTGATACAGATGAATCAACAGGACAGCATACTAGGAGAGAAAATTATACTAGAATAACTTCATATCTTAGTATTAATTCCGAGATCCTGATTGCTAATAATTCATCAACAACTTTTATGAAATATTGGGTTATCAAATTCCTTAAAATTTCGATCTGAGCAGATGATTGCACGCCACTGCTAGAATCGGTACAATGTGAGCCTTACTACAGAGTGAAACACTCAGAATCTGTGTAGTTAACTTGTGGCTTAATGATCAAAGTGATGTATTTAAGATTCGAACACTGATGGTTCAAATCATGGCAGGCGACTTTTTTTTCTTTCTTTCGTCCTTTCTTCACTGTGATATGTTGACACTGAAATTTGTTTAGTGTGGGCTTGCGCAAAATTCCTATTCTTCTATTGTACACTGCGTGTATACTGTGCTATGTTGACACTGAAATTTGTTTAGTATGGGCATGTGCATTATTCCTATTCATCTATTGGTGATTACATTAATATCTGATTAGAAGGTACTTTAGTATCAGTTCAGTTGCATAACATGAAAACATCATGGAACATCTTTACAGTTATGCTGAACTTGCCGATATGCATCTTATTTATGGTGCAGCACAAGGTAATGGTGTAAGAGCTGCTGACATGTACGCGGAGCGGTATCCGGAAAGACGCCATCCTCACCGAACAACCTTCGAGTCTGTTGATAGGCGTTTGCGGGAGCATGGGACGTTGAAGGTAAACAGAGTAGACGCCGGTGCAAGACGTATGCGCCGAACTGCAGATTTTGAAGAAAATATTCTTCATAGGGTGAAAGAGGAACATTCTACTAGTACTGGTGCTATCGGACGTGTAATGGGTACGAACCATCAAAGTGTATGGGAAGTCCTGCATGAAGACCAGCTCTATCCCTTTCATCTGCAAAAAGTATAAGTCTTACAGCCACTGGGCTTCGCTCAACGGGCCCAATTTTGTTATTGGGCTTTGCTGCAGCCACAGCACTTCTTTTGCTCGGTATTATTCATTGATGAGGCAGTATTTAATAGGGATTGGCTGGTTCTGAACTCGAAGAACAGTCATGTGTGGGATTATGAAAATCCTCATGCCATCTTCCAGAGGAGTCAACAGCAGAGATTTTCGGTGAACGTCTGGGTAGGCATAATTTCTGACCACATCATTGGTCCCTACCTTATTCTCTAGAGATTAAATGGTGTCATTTATAAGACAATTTTAAAGCACGTCCTACCTACATTACTAGAAGAAGTTCCTCTCCACATCAGGATTAACGTATGGTTTCAGAACGATGGAGCTCCTCCCCATTTCTGCCGGAATGTACGAAATCATTTGGATGGAGTGTATCATGGCCATTGGATAGGAAGAGGTAGTCCAACTGTAGTGCGGCCACCTCGCTCTCCAGATCTCAGTCCACTTGATTATTTTTTGTGGGGACATCTGAAAACACTGGTGTATGCGACCCCTGTTGATACAGATGAACTGTTAGCTGCACGCATAATCGCAGCATGTGATGTGATCCGTGAGACACCTGGTATCTTGAACGGGGTACGAGAATCCTTTCGTCGCCGATGTCGTCTGTGTTGTGAGAATGGAGGTCGCCAATTTGAACAATTTCTTTAATGAGTCTGCAGGTGCTTTACCTTTTTTCTGGTTTACTCAAATGCATTGTTTTTATTTCCCAATAACATTATGTATGCCATGTGTACATACACTATACTTCTTCATGTTAATTATTAATCACTGCACTATCATTTTTCTAAGTACATAAGTACTGTACAGTACAATTACACATTTTATTTGCGAAACCTATTGCACTCTAGAGTATGCGTATTATTATTACAAACAATTGTCTGTACAATATGTACATAGATAGTTTTGTAACTCGTGTACTGCGCCGACATTCCATTACCGTATTCTGTAAAATAATTAATAAACAATTAAACCAGAAGTAAATCTACGCACGTAACTAATTTAGAGTACATACATAATATAGGAAGAAAGAAAAAGAAAGTGTATACGTACTGTAGGAAGTTTCGAACGTGATGCATAAATCTTACATTTGCGTCGGTATTAGACTGCTATAACCACTGAGCTAAAGGCGCATGCTTGTTGAAAGTACAGTCTCTGTATCATATTATTTCCATTTTAATTTGAAATAATCCAACCATTTTACAAATTGAATCATAACTTGGACGTTTTTATTCGTAGACCATTAGTTCATTATCTCGAAATGCTTATATAATACCCCTCTATACGTAGTTAAATTTTAGCGGTATAATTCATTTACACCCTGTATATCTAAATCGAGATTTGAACCAAATGTCTCTGGCACTGTACGCCAGTGCTCTTCCATCTGAGCTATTAGGCTTAAATCGGAAGTCCAGTAGCTTAAATGGAAGAATAACGATGTACAAAACCACAGACATTGGGTCCAAATTCCGATTTAGGCGTTTATTTTTCTCTTTAATTTTATCAATACTTCTAAAATCAATTTTAAAGCACCGTTGAGGTTATGTAATAAAATATTAAAAATATAAAATTAGTATCTGATAAATCAGTCGTTCTCATCTAAAATAAAGTTATGTTATAAAACTTCGTCAAATAGTCAAAATATGAAGGCCTTTGAAAATAATGTTTCTTCTTTTGCATTTCAACTGGTGCTAATGTTGTATAAATTATACAACGGATTCAGGACTGCGGGCGTGTTCTCGTTGAGTAAGTTTGTATCCTCAGCTTCTTTTAAGATTGTATACCAGTTGAAATATACAAGATGAAATATTGTTTTGAAAGGCCTTCATATTTTAATCTACTTGACGAAGTTTCATAACAGAGTTTTATTTTAGTTGAGGACGACTGGTTTATTTTTATATAAATATAATTTTATATTTTAGTATAATAATGCATCATCATTGTCATCATCATTATAGTTCGTTCACGAATTTATGCCATTTGTTGACCTGTTTCGGCATCAATAGAAATATCATTCAGAAGTCTTGAGTGGCCTTCTTCTTCCTGCAGGTTGATAGCTTAACATCTGCTTGGGTATCCTGTGATCCTCTATTCGATGAATATCCTGCATCCATCTTGACTTATAATCAGACATTTTGTTTTGTAAATGTTCCGTGTGTAATTCTTCTAAAATGAGTTAATTTTTTAATGATATAGTCAAGAGTTTCTAACAGACGACTGATTTATCAGGTACTAATTTTATATTTTTAATATTTTATTTCTTTAAGGGGACCGACTGGTAAATTTCAATTTCTTTTAGTTTTCATTTAATTGTTTGAAACATTTAAGTAAAGTGATCCCACAACAGGCCTCAGGAGACCCTTGGGGTAGTAGGAGGTTAAGGCTCCCACTTTTTCTAGACAATCGGCACTTGATGTCAGCCGGGTTGTCAGCCCTGCGTGACGGCTGCCTTTACCCCCAGAACAGGCGTCTGGTACTCATTTTTGTTAGAGGCTGAGTCGACCCCAGGGCCATAGTGCCGCCAGAGGGTTTGGGTCAGTTTAAAAATCCTGACCCCAACGGGACTTGAACCCTCGACCCTCCGGCTTGTAGCTCAGTGCCCTAACCACTACGCTACGGCGTGCCACTTTGAAACATTTATTACATACATTATGTGCTTATAGAAGCGTTTATGTGAAGTTTGGTGTTTATAAGTAGAATAGTTTCAGAATTATGATTTTTAAACTATTTTTTTAAATATTTTCTAAAAAATGCTCTTTACGATGTATTTTTAAATATTCTCTGATAACATTTGAGATTCAGAGTCTTTATGATTCCATTAAACACATTTGCTCTGCAAAAAATATTCTTAAAGGGAGGATACTGCTTATTTTTCATTTTTTGGAATATATATATATATATATATATATATATATATATATATATATATATATATATATATCATAAGTAATGCCACGAGTGATTTCCAAATTATCGATAAATTCACGACTCACGAAGTAAGGAGTGAATTTATCTAGAGAATTTGAAACTCAAGAGTGGCATTTTTGTTGGGACTATTTAACGAATAAAATTAAGCTGTTTACTCACAAATCATTATTCAAATATAGTTATATATTTAATGTAAACGGCGATGTTTGAAAACAAATGAGAAACGATTGGTACGCTTCATTTGCTTCTTTTGTGCGATCACTGCAACCAGATCATAATATTATTTATTGCCAAAAGATCGCAATGTTGTAAGAATGCACCCTAGCGGAGAAATTTATAACCAACGTAATAGGTATTAATTAATTTCTGATGTCCTATGATGTAAATATGTCAATTATTTATTTCTGCAACGTCATTTCCTGGAAAATAATTCGTTTAAGAAAGTGCAAACAGTGGTTTCTTTTTTTGTGGTATAATGAATTGTTACAAATGTCTTTATATTATATCTCGTATGCGCTACGTGTTGACATTCATGCACTATATGTACAATCTGGTAGCAGTATTTCTTAGCGGGTCAGTCACTGCAAAATAATGCTATGACCTATTCAGAATGTTAGAAAGGAGGCGCTTTCTTTATTATGATAAACTTTAATTGGTAAATTTTAGGCGAAACACGACTGTGATTGGTTGTAAATAAAAAATCATTGAAATGTGATTGGCAATTGACTCCCATTTGGGGCATGAGTTAAATAGTCACTATCATTTCTTCCATCTCAATTTAAAAGAACACATGTGTGTTAGACTAGTAACTGCATAGCACATTTGAATTAGCATTTACTGGAGAGTCTAACCACAAAATTTCAAGTTTGATAGCATAAACATTACATCGTAAGGAGCATTTTTAGTTTTGGAAAATGTAAAAAAAAAACGCATATTAAAGTTTAAGTAAGTAATGCTGACTATACGTGCAGGGGTATTTAAACTCTTACATCACGGACCCAATTTTGCTCCTACAATAAACATTTTTACATGAAAATGATCTTAAATAATCGGAGTTATTAAAAAGCAAATAAACAAAAAATGCATTAAATTTAACAAATAAATGTTTAATTTTATTTTTGTGTATGTTTTATTGACATTTAAGTTTAATTGCATTTTTATCAGTTGAGTTATATCCATCCATAGTAATTCTGCCCGAATGCGGGTCCTTCACTGCAATCATAGCGTTTTCATGCTATGCTTCCAGCTTTACTAGGGAATTGTAGGTGTGGTAGCTTCCCGTTGCTTTCCACATCGGTGAAGGATGAATGATGGTCATATGATTTCAGGGACCGTTTGGGCCTTAAAGTTTTTCTGACATTTGTCTTACAAAATTAATATAAAATTATAGAATATTCACCTGAAAGGTCCGTCTCCTCAACTTAATTAATCATTTAACTGTAGCGCTTTCGGGAATTGTCCCATCATCGGCAGGATTCAAAACTGGTGTTTTGAATAAACCTCAACGGAACACATCATGAATATTATAAAAGTTGATTTGTCTTACAGCCGAGGAAAAACCCCGATAAAAACCTTACCCAGAAAAACTGCCCCGACCGGGGATCGAACCCGGGCCCGCTGCGTGACAAGGCAGCACGCTACCTCGAGACCACAGCGGTGGACGAGTTATATTGTGGCTTGGTTCAGAATGCGGGCCAAATTATCTTAAATTCCTAAAAGTGGGTTGTGTTTATGCCTTTGTTTTAAATTAAACTATCATCTGAATACGACGTATCGCATGATTTAACTCTGGTTGTTATTTTAATTGTAAATAAACAAATTCTGAAAGACGTGTGAAAACAATCCCGCTGTTAGAATATAGCTTCCCGTATAATTATAAACTTCTTGAGTTTGTGCAGGTATTACTGCGTATCCAAAGGCCTGAATACGGCCTATTGATTAATTATAACATTATATCTTATTTCATCAATATTTATATGTTAACTATTCTTAGTTTACTTTTCTTTCTACTCGTACAATAATAATAATAATAATAATAATAATAATAATAATAATAATAATAATAATAATAATAATAATAATAATAATAATAATAATAATAATAATTTCCTTTCTAATTTATCTCATAGAATTACTAACTAACAAACTCACTGGCACTATCGAACCCGTAGGTTCATGGCGGCGCTGACATAAGCTCTCCATATATCCCTATCCTGAGCTAATGTTTTCCAATCATTATCTATATAATCTACTTCCCTCAAATCATGGTTAATGTTATTCTCCAACCCATTTTCGGTCTACCAATTGGGCGTTTTCCCTCTGGTTTTCCTACAAGAAGCTTCCAAGCACGTCTTTCATTCCCCATTCGCGCCACATGTCCTGCCCATCGCAGTCTACGAGACTTAATTGTACTCATTATATCTGCTTTCCTGTAATGATCGTGTAGCTTATTTTTGTTAGTTTTCTCCATTCACCTGTCTGTTCATCTCTCTTTGGTCCAAAAATGTTCCTAAGAACTAAAGAGAGATGAACGGACAAGTGAATGGAGAAGACTACATGACAGTGAACTACATGGTCTTTATAGGAAGCTAGATGTAATGAGAGCAGTTAAGTCTCGAAGACTGATACGGACAGGACATGTGGCACTAATGGGGAATGAAAGACGTGCATGGAAACTTCTATTTTATAATTTCAAAGTCGTCCACCGTTGTGGTCTCGAGGTAGCGTGCTGTCTTGTCACGCAGCGGGCCAGGGTTCCATCCCTGTTCGGGACAAGTTTCCTGGGTGATGGTTTTTTTCGGGGTGTTTCCTCACCTGTAAGACAAATGTCAAGAAACTTTAAGGCCCAAACGTTCTCTGAACATCATCTGGACAACATTATCATCATTAACATATCCAATAAGCATCATTACCATCATCATCGCATATCATATCATCGGGGCTACATAATTCCGTCTTCCAGGCGCCCCAGTCTGAGAAATGGGTTACAATAACGCCATGCCAGGAGAGAATACAAGAATGTCGAAATGACGAGATGGCATTGAATAAAATAAATACTAATTTCAAAATCCTGACCTGTTCTATTTCATTATGATTCAGTGTGTTCTTGTTACATAAAACGGCCATTGTATGACATCGTGCCACCTGCGAGTATTCGATCGGAGGAAAATCACAGCTAGCGTCATGTTGGCCAATGTGATAACACAGGTTCCCGCTAGAGCCAATTACTATCATGTTTACTCAGATATGAGGGGATTATATTCCAGGAGTTCACCTACATTACCGAGCAAGTTAGGGTGACAAAATGGGTAAGTTAGTATTCTTCTTCTAGCTCTACAGCCCTTTATGAACCCTGGCAACCGTTAGGACACTCTTCCACGCATCCCTGTCCAACGCCTTCCTTCTCCATCCCCGGACCCTGAGCTTTCGAAGGACCTCATCTATTCCATCCATCTTAGCCTCGATCTTCCTCTTCTTCTTCTTCGCCCCATCTGGTCTCAGTAGTGTAAGCTTTCTAGTGGCATTCTGCTCCTCCATTCTTATTATATGACCCACTCAACTCAGTCTGCCAATTTAATAACATTTACAATATCTGGGTCTGAGTACAAGTTGTCGATTTCATAGTTACATCTTATCCGATCATTTATAGGTCCCAGGATCTTCCTCAGGATTTTCCTTAAATGGGTAACTTAGAGTGAGAAAATGGGCGAGTTAGTATACACCAGATTTGTTCAGCGTTCACTTGTTTGTTAGCAAGTTTTTGTGATAAGTTGGCTACACTGTCTGTGCAATGATTAAGGATGGTGATGGTGAAATTTTCGACATTTTTGGTTAAATGTATCATTTTTTGTTTTTTTGTATTAAAAAATACTATGTTCCTTAAAGTGTAAGTTGGCGAAGTTTCAGTGTCCTATGGCGCTTGTAAGTCTCCCTAATGACTGTAGGAGGGCATGTATGCTACATTCTAATTTAACTGCATGCAAACTTTCAAATTGGCTCTTCCACACTTTTATTTTCGTTGCATGTCAATACATTGAAATCAAAATAGCATTGACAAATTTGATGATAGAAGCACGAAATTTTAACTGCATGTCCCACACATTAGGCTAATAATTCTATGCATGGATTTTGAAATAACGTTGATAGTTTTTAAATAAAAAATAAAATATATGTAGTAATTAAAAAAACGAAAATTTTCATATGCAGAGGATGTATATCTTTTTTCTTCCTTTATTATAATTATATAGAAAATTTAATGCATAGTTGTTACGAATACATAGAGTATTTTTACATAGATATTTAATTATTTCATAGATTATGTTCTAAATAAGTCAGTGGTCGTGTAGAAAAAATTTAAAAAAATTACTAAATAATTGGGACTTATTAAAAATTTAAATATGCAAATTTTAAATGGATTTTCTTCAATAACTCAAAAACCTTTAAGCCTAGAAGGATAAAACACACATAAAACATTTAATAAAAATCCGTCCAGTCGTTCAGACAGTTTTTTTAATTTCGCATTTCAAGTAAACCTCCAATTGTAATTGTAGGATTTCGCTCATTTTTGGATTAATACCTACCTCGGTTTATTTTAACAGGATGTGCTGAGTTTCATTGTGAAATATCGAAAAATGTGGCCACTAGAGCGATTTTTAAATTTTCGTTTCAGGTGAACTCCTATCCTACCTAATGATTTTAGAACATGATAGATAACGGCTAAACACTCGCCGCATCTGAAAACCTGTATACTAATTTTCACGAAGATCGGTTGAACGGTTTAGAAGTCTATAAAGGACAAACAAACAGACAGACTGACATACATTCATTTATATATATATATATATATATATATATATATATATATATATATATATATATATACTAGATGGCCCGGCGACCTTCGTATCGCCTTTAACTATTTTTACGTTAATTTTTCCGTATGGTTTTGTTGATTAAGATGAATTTATGTTGTCTGCATTCTCAGTATCATCCATAAGTGTATCATAAGGATTATATACATTTATTGATGGAATATTTTGAGGAGGCTTGCTGATTTCATTATACTTTCGTTTTTTTCTACGAACTTGTTGGCAGTTTGGATTCTCGTCATCATCGAGAAGTCTCTGTATAGTAATATCATCTTGATATATATTATAGTCATCTTGTTTTTCATTTAATTGAGGCATGGAGATTGTTTCTGTAATATTAGGCATATTATTGTAACTAACAGACTTACTTACAGTTCTGTTATTCCGTTCCATAGGACCTTCATATGTTTTAAATTGACATTCTTCTTAAATGTAAGATTTATGTCACATAGGCCTAAACCAATTTGCGGAAATTCACTTGATATCTTATCATTCATGGTCTCTAGAACTGATTCGCCATATTGTTGAATGTCCCTTCTCTGTCCAGTTACATTTAAATTAAGTTGCTGTCTTTCAGCCAGATTACTTAAAACTAATACTTACACACGAAATTAATATTATTATCAATATATTGAAAATAAAATAAACACTGAACACACTTAAATTATGAAATAATCAATATTTGTAATTCAATTGAAATTCGCGGTTGTAACAAAAAGCACAGCCACCTGGATCTCTCTTTGTTAAATAATAAACCAATTACCTTACACTGTCATCTGTTAGAATCGTATGGAACTCACAGATAATTATAACTCTTTGTTAAATAATAAACAAATAATTTAACATAAAAAATAATGCGACTATAAATTTAGTTATAAACAACCGTAGATCTCAAGTTGGATCAAACAACATACAGTGTGCAAAAGTTTATTAAAATCGGTTCAGTAGTCTAGGATTCCATCGCGGACAAACAACGTGACACGTAATTTTTATATATTAAGATATCCTATAGATTACTGTATGTAGGTGGCATAGAATCCACCAATGTTCTTTATGAGGTCATCGCAAATCGTATCACATTTTATTGTACTGGAATGTGTGCAATTTAGCACCTGCAAATAATTACGCATTTAATTGATGTATTAATTTTCGTTTTTTACGGCATTCCTTCCAAATTAGACTCTAAAAAACACAATTAATAATGATGCATTGAAAGAATTAAAGGTGTGTGAAATTTGTGATGCTAGAAATTATCTGGAATTATTCCTCTTCCGACATAAGTTCCAGTTGTAATGTAAACAAACCAGATGTATGTCTGCATATTTAAACTTGTAAGAAAATGTAATTTTCTACCTAACCCTCCAAATAAAGAGAATAAAAATAATAAACACATATATTATGAATAATAAACACATATATTATCTGTTCACCGCTGTAGTCTCGAGGTAGCGTGCTGCCTTGTCACGCAGCGGGCCCGGGTTCGATCCCCGGTCGGGGCATTTTTTCTGGGTGAGGTTTTTATCGGTTTTTTATCGGTTTTTTTCTCACCTGTAAGACAAATGCCAGGAAAACTTTAAGGCCCAAACGGTCCCCGAAATCATATGGTCATCATCATCATCCTTATCATTATCATCATCTTCATCCTTCACCGGTGTGGAAAGCAACGGGAAGCTACCACACCTACAATTCCCTAGCAAAGCTGCAAAGCATAGCATGAAAATGCTACGATTGCAGTGAAAGACATGCCTTCGGGCAGAATTAGTATGGATGGATGGATATATTATCTAGCACATGTCTATGTAAGTTTTATGGATAATCTTAAAATAAATAATTGGAATTTTAATACTGTAGATTAAACAAGCATTGTTATATTCTTACGCCTTATTCTTCTTCTTATTTGACCAGCCTCATGGGCTAGTGGTCAGCGTTTTTGACTACAATCCATGAGGTTCCGGGTTTGATTACCGGTCAAACCATAGGAATTTTTCCTTAAATGGAATTATTCCTGTGGTTGCCCATGGCCTGGAATTTAGGTTGAGTTTAGGTTAAGAACTCTCCTGGAGCTTCATTATCATTTATCACTCATCATATCATCGGGGTAACGTAACTCCGCCTTCCAGGTGCCCCAACCTAAGAAATAGATTACAATTCCGCCAATGCCAGGGAATAAAACCAGAAATGTCATAAAAGACAAGCTGGTGGCATTAGACAAAATAAAAGTATAGTCTTATGCACGCACAATCTTATGCACGCACAATGCAGAATATGTTGGGATTTTTATTGTTTCAAAGTAGCCACTTTCTGTAGAATTTCTAAAAACATTGGAACAGAAACCATTTGAAGAGTGGAGAGAAACAAAACAAAATTTGAATATTTTTTCAAGCACCTATATTAGCCATTGAGATCGTGGTGAAAATAACAGCAGAATTTACAGGTGAGTCAGCATAGAGTATATATTCTACTCGGAATTAAATTGCAGATACATTATATCTATCGACATCTGATTAGGTAAGATCATATATACTTTTTTATAAATAAATAAGAAATGGAGGAAGTTCCTAATTATTGTATTCAGTCTTATTTCCCGTAAAATATACAATGCTACCTAAGAAAAAGGTTTGTACCATACACAATTCAGTCATATGGCGGATAAAAGTCGCGCCACTATTTCCCCAATAGACGGAGTCGGAGGAATAATATCTTATTCAAGTTTGTTTATAGTACAATAATTAGAACTTAGCTCGGAATTGGTATAGATTAGTTTCGTCATTGGGTAACTTCATATTATAGTGTTTAAATAAAAATACCCAAAGGAATATAATTGGTTGTAAATTACTTGCAAACAAGAAATTTGAGATAGTATTAAAGTGAAAAGCTTAAAATAAATAAATAAAGTCCATCGACGCACTAAAAAAAGATACAGAATTGAATATCTAAATAAAAATATACAAAAAAAAAGTCAGCGACAGCATATGTCTATCTTTTACGGATAACTCACAATAATCATTTTTGTCTTTCAGCTCATTGTGTCCATCGCTGTAGTCTCGAGGTAGCGTGCTACCTTGTCACGCAGCAGGCCCGGGTTCGATTCCCTGTCGGGTGATGTTTTTTCGGTTTTTTTTTCTCACTGGTAGGACAAATGTCAGGAAGCCTAGAGCCCAACGGTCCCCGAAAATCATCAACCATCATCATCATCATCCTTATCATTTCACCGGTGTGGAAACAACGGGAAGCTACCACACCTATAATTCCCTAGTAAAACTTCAAAGCATAGCATGAAAATAAAATGCAGTGAAAGGCCTGCCTAGGGCAGAACACTATAGAACAGTTAATTGATGCCAAGAAGATCGGGTTAAGTAGATTCCTGGGCAATGCCGGGTAATCAGCACAAGGTATCTAAAATTAATTACGATTCTCTTCTATAGTAATTCTGCCCGAGGGCAGGTCTTTAACTGCAATCGTAGCATTTTCATGCTATGCTTTACAGCTTTACTAGGGAATTATAGGTGTGGTAGTTTACCGTTGCTTTTCACACCGGTGAAGGATGATGATGGCCGGAAGATTTTCGGGGACCGTTGAGCCCTGACATTTGTCTTACTGGTGAGGAAATACCCCGAAAAAACCTCACCCAGGAGCCTGTCCCGACCGAGAATCGAACCCGGGCTCGCTGCGTGACAAAGCAGTACGCTACCTCGAGACAACAGCGGTGGACTATCAATTACGATATAAATTTATAATTATTATTGTTTTTACTTATTCAACTAGACATGAAAAACGTTTAATTTATTTAGACGTAGCAGCGCACGCCGGGTATTAGCTAATAAGGGTATAAAAATGATTAATTAGAAATTATGACGATACAATTGGTGATTGATGATCCAGTGATGTCATTGCGGCGATGTTTGGTGTCAGGAATTCACTGACCCACTTAGACGCCAGGTGTTTGTGTCCTTTTCTGAGAAATTGTGGTTAGGGTTAGGTTTCCAGTCAGTAATTAATTACAGTAGGTTTTTCCGCTTGCGAAGTACTCGCATCACCTCTCTCATGGCTGTTTGTTAGTTTTGACAGATTCTGATATATCTTAAACTTGACAAATGCCTTCATGATGCAAAAACGCTTCTTCCAAGTTTTTACACTCACTCGACATTTACGTAGAATATTTCCCGCGTGTAATCGTAAAATTCTCACTTGACTTTTCGCAAATGTTACACGTCTGTTATATTTAAAACATTAGAATAATTGCACGCTCGAAATGTAAACCACGACCCCGGTTTTCCAATTTATTATTGTTTCTATAATATAATAATAATAATAATAATAATAATAATAATAATAATGATACTGATGATAATAATGATAATGATGATAATAATGATGATAATAATAATGATGATAATGATTACAATGACTATTTAACCCATGCCCCAAATGGGAGTCACATTTCAATGATTTTTTATTTACAACTAATCACAGTCGTGTTTCACCTAAAATTTACTAACTAAAGTTTATCATAATAAAGAAAGCACCTCCTTTTTTTAACACACTGAATAGGTCATAGCATTATTTTGCAGCGACTGACCTTCCAAGAAATATGGCTACCAGATTGTATATATAGTGCATGAATGTCAGCAGAAAGTGCATGCGATAGATAATATAAAAACATTTGTAACACTTTATTATACTACAAAAAAAAATAGAAAGAAACCACTGTTTGCATTTTCATAAACAAATTATTTTCCAGAAAATGACGTTGCAGAAATATATAATTGACATATTTACATCATAGGACATCAAACTAATTAATACATATAACGTTGGTTATAAATTTCTCCACTAGGGTTCATTCTTACAACATTGCGATCCTTTGGCAATAAATAATATTATGATCTGGTTGCAGTGATGAACAAAAGAAACAAATGAAGCGTACCAATAGTTTCTCACTTGTTTTCAAACATCGCTGTTTACATTAAATATATAAATATTTTAAAATAACTATAGTAAATAATGATTTGTGAGTAAACAGCTTAATTTTATTCGTTAAATAGTCCTATCAAATGCCAGTCTTGATTTCCAAATTATCATAAGTAATGCCACGAGTGATTTCCAATTTATCTAGAGAATTTGGAAATCAAGAGTGGCATTTATTAGGACTATTTAACGAATAAAATTAAGCTGTTTACTCACAAATCATTATTTAACTATAGTTATTTTAAAATATTTATATATTTAATGTAAACGGCGATGTTTGAAAACAAATGAGAAACGATAGGTACGCTTCATCTGCTTCTTTTGTTTATCACTGCAACCAGATCATACTATTTATTGCCAAAGGAACGCAATATTGTAAGAATGCTCTCTAGTGGAGAAAAAAATTAAACACATCATATTAATTCATTTCTGATGTCGTATGATGTAAATATGACAATTATATTTTTCTGGATTGTTACCTGGGAAAAAATACATTTAAGAAAGTGCAAACAGTGGTTTCTTTTTTTGGTGGTATAATCAATTGCTACAAATGTTTTTATATTAACTCCCGCATGCGGCATGTGTTGACATTCATGCACTATATATACAATCTGGTAGCCGTATTTCTCACAGGCTCAGTCACTGCAAAATAATGGTCAGACCTGTTCAGAATATTAAAAAGGAGGAGCTTTCTTTAATATGGTAATTATAACACTGATAAATATTTCATGAAACACGACTCTGATTGGTTGTAAAACAGAAATCATTGAAACGTGATTGGCCATTGAGTCCCATTTGGGGCATGAGTTAAATAGTCTTGATAAATTCACTCCTCACTTCGTGAGTCGTGAATTTATCGATAATTTAGAAATCACTCGTGGCATTACTTATGATAACACTGATAGCAAAGACAATAAAGTAATACTTTACAACATGTGACGCGAAACTTTTTTATAAGTTCCCATTATATACCAAGCGCATGCGCCAACAACGCGAAACGGTTTACAATCACAGCATGCAGCCAATATATACACGATATTTAACGAACCTAAAAGCTAACCTAACGCAATATAAGTACTCTCACCTGTGAAAGACCAATCTATATGTTAACCTAACTTAATTTAACGACTCTAACCTGTGAAAGAATGCAAAGTAAGTTTTGAAATTCTGAAGTGCATGTGTACTATGTTGGCTGCACTGGAACGTCTTTGTTGTATAGAACATTCGTTAAAATCAATATGGTTGCTACGTCTTCATGCTACGTATATAGTTAAATATCATAGAAAAGTATATTGAAATAATCGTTAGAAAAAAATTAAATCATTATAAATTACCGTATGGGAAATAATTTGAAAAATGAAACCCTAAGAATAAAATTTGACAGAAGTTAATGAAGGAATTAAAAAAAGTCGCGTCACAGGCTGTAAAGTTTAGTCAATAATAACTGCGCATATAATATTTATTGTTTCCATAACAACTATAAGAAACTGAAAATGCATAGAAATTGATATGAAACTATGGTGACGATAATATTTATTGTTTCCATAACAACTATAAGAAACTGAAAATGCATAGAAATTGATATGAAACTATGGTGACGATAATATTTATTGTTTCCATAACAACTATAAGAAACTGAAAATGCATAGAAATTGATATGAAACTATGGTGACGATAATATTTATTGTTTCCATAACAACTATAAGAAACTGAAAATGCATAGAAATTGATATGAAACTATGGTGACGATTCAGACATTTGTTTTTGTAATTAACAGCCGTAGATTTTCAGTTGTTATGGTTCTTATGGAAACATTAAAAAATTGGAAAACCGGGGTCGTGGTTTACACTTCGGTTATGCAATCCACTCTTCCGCACCAGGCTCCCACATACACAATAATCGTGTATAACATAATAATTATACGTTAACATTCTTAGGAAACATTCCTCAATCTAGAAATTAAAACACGTTTTACGAAATATATGACTGCAAACCCTTTATTTCTTTGTACGAATTATTTTTTCTCACTACTCTCTTTGCATTGCATGACACAGTCATTTTACACGCTTTATATTAGCTTGACCTATATCTGTCTATGTAACGGAATCTTCAACACGATTTTCTCCCACTTAAAAACATTGGATCGACTTGAAACTTTGTATACTTGTAAAGGACCAATGACAATACAATCATTTTATATTTTGTTTCTAAGATCCTAGCCAGGATCATCAGGACGTCAAAAAAATAAATAAAGACCGGTAAAATATGTTGCGGACTTATCGACTTTTTAGTCCATCAGAAGGATACAATTAACTGTAACTATTTATCTATATTAAAATATTCAAAAATATTATAATAATGTTACATAATAATAACTTTAAAAATATAATTATATTCGTGCCTAGACACTAAAAATATCGTAAGCAATTAAATTTTCATGGGATTCCGGTTTATGAGAATCAATTAAATCAAAAATTAAAAAAATAAATAATAGTTTAAAAAATAAAACAACACACTTTATTAGAAAACCAAACTAAACAAATAAAAACATAAAAAATAGTTTAAAAAACTGAAACAACACGCTTTATTAGATTTTTTTTTTGTTGACCACTTTAATTTTATCCCAAGCGTGTTGGAAATTAAAATTATTTTTCATTTTTTAGTTCGGTTTTCTTATAAAGCGTGTTGTTCTAGTTTTTTAAAACTATTATATATTTGTTTGTATTCACCAATAAAAGCCCATGAATTATTTATCATACGAAATGCCATAAGTGATTTCGAATTTATCTAGAGGATTTGGAAATCAAGTGTGGCATTTGTTAGGACTATGTAATGAATATAATTAAGTTTACTAAAAAATCACTATTTGAATACAGCTCCCGGTATTTTAAAATATTTATATATTTGATGTAAACGTTTGAAAGCAAATCAGAAATGTGTGATTATCTTTATTCACTGAAACTTGTTCATATTACTTACTAACTAATACCCGGCGTGCGCTGCTGTACCTAAATAAATGATGTGTTTTTTGCATTTAGTTGAATAAGTAAAAGGAAAAATAAATATAAATTTATATCGTTATTATTTTTAGATACTCCGTGCTGAGTACCCGGTGTTGCCCAGGAATCTACGCATTCCGATGTACGATGTACTTGGCATGAATCAGCTGAAAGACAAAATTCGTTATTTTGAGTTATCTATAATTATCTACAAAAAATAATTATTTTACCATCAAAAGCGTGGGGTGCTCTATATCAATTAAAATATTTGATAATAAACAGATATTGGTAAGAGTGCAGTAAAGTCTCTAAGAAGAAAACATAAAAACCACAAAAAGCACCCCACGCTTTTGGTGGTAAAATTATGTTTTTTTTGTAGATAACTCTAGTTTTATTCTAGATGTGTTGGAGATGATTTTGTTGTTGACCACTTTAATTTTATCCCAAGCGTGATGGAAATTAAAATTTTCATTTTTTTAGTTCGGTTTTCTACTAAAGCGTGTTGTTTTAGTTTTTTAACCTACTATTTATTATTTTATTTTTTAGTTTGGTTTTCTAATAAAGCGTGTTGTTTTAGTTTTTTAAAACTGTTATTTATTTTTTAATTATATTAGTTTAATTGATTGTCATAAACGGAATCCCATTAAAATTTAATTGCTCAATACTCTTCTAAAAAAATCCTCCGGGCCGGATTTGAACCAGCGACCTATGGATTACTGAAATTATATATCACTATAGTCCACCGCTCTACCAACTGAGCTCTTATAACGATTAACTAAAAAGTCGATAAGTCCGCAACCTATTATACCGGATTTTATTTTTTTTTTCTGATGATTCTGGCCAGGATTTTAGAAACAATTTTAGAAATCGTTGTATTGTCATTGATCCTTTACAAGTATACAAAGTTTCAAGTCAATCCAATGTTTTTAAGTGGGTGAAAATCGTGTTGAAATATTCCGTTAAATATATAGATGAACAGATACAGGTCAAGCTAATATAAAGCGTGTAAAAAGGTTAGAACTGTAGAAGTAGCAAACCTGCTTCTAGCGAAAACTTGGTACATTTTATTAATGCCTGGTTTACAATGTACTTGCATATTTTTCTGTACCCAAATTATTCAGCATTTTTCACATTCAGTATTCTCTATTTTTCCAAACATCAGTTTGATTTTTATTTGAGTGTTTTAATACTCTTACTATCCCTTTACGACAAAAACAAATACATTGATTGAAGTCCACATACATTAGTAAACAAACCAAAACAATTTTATTATTTTTATAGACTTATAATTCATCTTCAGTTACTTATATCTTTACTAGTACACGTTAAGCTTTTCTGGATATTACATTTCAAGCTGTATTATGAATGTACTTTATTTGAGTATTTTAAAGTGATATGTTTAATTTTGTACCTGGCACACAGAACACTTTACATAAAATAAAACAGAAAGCTTTTAACACTGTTCTTATGTATATTTTTCTGTAAGTATATAATTATATAACTAAGACTAACATTTCACGAGGCTTAGGCCTAGAAGGCCCTTGCCCTATCAGTCGGCTGCTAATCTTACATCCACATGTTCTAATCGCAGAGGTAGATAATCATAATCCAGCCAGTATAGGGGTTACATGTGATCAACATGTCGGTTCGTACCGACCGTTATAGCCGATTTTCTCAAACTCTAGCCACTACTAATTGTAGCTAACCAAATTCCTCACGATGCTGGGTGAGCATCAGTCCCCATACTGGCCGAAATTCCATGAACAAATATCTTCCACCATAGAGACTCAAACCAGCTCAAGTCACGTAGCTCTGCGCCAAGCAACTTCCCTTTAACATTCGGGTACGGTGCCGGACATCTAATTATATATTATATTACAATAGGGCCTATATTGACATGTTAGTAAATATTCAAAGATCAAATGAGTAAATATTTATACACCTACATGTATGAGCAATTATACATATACTTTGGATTATCATTATGAAAGTACTTTAGTGTTCTATACTAAAACAACATAATTAGAAGCAACAAATATAAACTAGGTTTATACCTGAATTATCAAAGTAAGCCCAGATATTGTCAGCAATCATCCGTCAGCATTCGTTCAGTCGACACGCACATCGCTGCATCTCCAATCTCCATCACAGCAGTTGCACTTCCCACGGACACTGCCTTCATATCAGCTGCTGTGACTTCCGCTCTATCTGTAGTCGCCACTGCCAACAGTGCCGCTCTAACAACCATTCTACTTGCACCCACCTCTGTCTACGCACCTATCATCATTACTGCTCTCGCCAATCATTCGCCCGCAATCATTCAGTCTACATTTACACCGATGCATCTCCCTCTATCACAGCTATCAACTAACCGGGACACAAAACACTCTGTCTTGGAACCCAGAGCTCAACGCAGAGTGGAACTAATTCCTCACCACCTGTTATTTTAATAGCTGGTCGCAGAGTTTTTCACTTTGACTTTGACGGCTTGCATCTGCAGCCTCCATCACAGCAGTTGCACTTTCCGTGGCTACTGCCTCCATATCAAGCTGCTGTGACTTCCGCTGCATCTGTAGTCGCCACTGCCAACAGTGCCGCTCTAACAACCATTCTACTTGTACCCGCCTCTATCTACGCACCTACCATCACTACTACTCTCGCCAATCATTCGCCCGCAATCATTCAGTCTACATTTACACCGATGCATCTCCCTCTATCACAGCTATCAACTAACCGGGACAAAAAATACTCTGTCTTGGAACCCGGGGCTCAACGCAGAGTGGGACGAAGAATTCCTCACCACCTGCTATTTTAATAGCTGGTCGCAGAGCTTTTCACTTTGACTTTGACGGCTTGCATCTGCAGCCTCCATCACAGCAGTTGCACTTTCCGTGGCTACTGCCTCCATATCAGCTGCTGTGACTTCCGCTGCATCTGTAGTCGCCACTGCCAACAGTGCCGCTCTAACAACCATTCTACTTGTACCCGCCTCTATCTACGCACCTACCATCACTACTACTCTCGCCAATCATTCGTCCGCAATCATTCAGTCTACATTTACACCGTAGCAGCTTCCTCTATCACAGCTATCAACTAACCGGGACAAAAAATACTCTGTCTTGGAACCCGGGGTTCAACACATACTGTGCCGAAGAACTGCTCACCACCTGCTATTTTAATAGCTGATCGCAGAGCTTTTCACTTTGACGGCTTGCAGCCTCAGCCTCCATCACAGCAGTTGCACTTTCCGTGGCTACTGCCTCCATATCAGCTGCTGTGACTTCCGCTGCATCTGTAGTCGCCACTGCCACCAGTGCCGCTCTAACAACCATTCTACTTGCCCCCGCCTCTATCTACGCACCTACCATCACTACTACTCTCGCCAATCATTCGCCCGCAATCATTCAGTCTACATTTACACCGCTGCACCTCCCTCCATCACAGCTATCAACTAACCGGGACAAAAAATATTCTGTCTTGGAACCCGGGGTTCAACACATACTGGGCCGAAGAACTGCTCACCACCTGCTATTTTAATAGCTGGTCGCAGAGCTTTTCACTTTGACTTTGACGGCTTGCATCTGCAGCCTCCATCACAGCAGTTGCACTTTCCGTGGCTACTGCCTCCATATCAGCTGCTGTGACTTCCGCTGCATATGTAGTCGCCACTGCCACCAGTGCCGCTCTAACAAACCATTCTACTTGTACCCGCCTCTATCTACGCACCTACCATCACTACTACTCTCGCCAATCATTCGCCCGCAATCATTCAGTCTACATTTACACCGCTGCAGCTCCCTCTATCACAGCTATCAACTAACCGGGACAAAAAATACTCTGTCTTGGAACCCGGGGCTCAACGCATAGTGGGCCGAAGAACTGCTCACCACCTGCTATTTTAATAGCTGGTCGCAGAGCTTTTCACTTTGAGTTTGACGGCTTGCATCTGCAGCCTCCATCACAGCAGTTGCACTTTCCGTGGCTACTGCCTCCATATCAGCTGCTGTGACTTCCGCTGCATATGTAGTCGCCACTGCCACCAGTGCCGCTCTAACAAACCATTCTACTTGTACCCGCCTCTATCTACGCACCTACCATCACTACTACTCTCGCCAATCATTCGTCCGCAATCATTCAATCTACATTTACACCGTTGCAGCTTCCTATATCACAGCTATCAACTAACCGGGACAAAAAATACTCTGTCTTGGAACCCGGGGTTCAACACATACTGGGCTGAAGAACTGCTCACCACCTGCTATTATAATAGCTGGTACAGAGCTTTTCACTTTGACTTTGACGGCTTGCATCTGCAGCCTCCATCACAGCAGTTGCACTTTCCGTGGCTACTGCCTCCATATCAGCTGCTGTGACTTCCGCTGCATATGTAGTCGCCACTGCCACCAGTGCCGCTCTAACAAACCATTCTACTTGTACCCGCCTCTATCTACGCACCTACCATCACTACTACTCTCTCCGCCAATCATTCGTCCGCAATCATTCATCTCATTTCTACATTTACACCGCTGCAGCTTCCTATATCACAGCTATCAACTAACCGGGACAAAAAATACTCTGTCTTGGAACCCGGTGCTCAACGCATAGTGGGCCGAAGAACTGCTCACCACCTGCTATTTTAATGCTGGTCGCAGAGCTTTTCACTTTGACTTTGGCGGCTTGCATCTGCAGCCTCCATCACAGCAGTTGCACTTTCCGTGGCTACTGCCTCCATATCAGCTGCTGTGACTTCCGCTGCATCTGTAGTCGCCACTGCCACCAGTGCCGCTCTAACAACCATTCTACTTGCACCCGCCTCTATCTACGCACCTACCATCACTTCTACTCTCGGCAATCATTGCCAGCATTAATTCAGTCTACATTTACACCGCTGCAACTCCCTCTATCACAGCTATCAACTAATCGGAACAAAAAATACTGTCTTGGAACCCGGGGCTCAACGCATAGTGGGCCGAAGAATTGTTCACCACCTGCTGTGTTATTAACTTGTCGCTTTGACGACTTGCGTCTGCGGTATTCATCACAGCAGTTGCACTTCCCGCGACAACTGTCTCCTGTGAATTCCGCTGCATCTGTAGTCGCCGCTCCAGCAACCACTTCTCTTGCACTCGCCTCCATCTACGCACCTACCATCACTACTGCTGCTGGCATTGCTGAAATGAAATAATATGATTCCTACCAGATTTAGTTAGGTAGGACACAACTGCATAAGAACACCAGTGGGTTGTCTTTCTGTTTAGTTTTGCGTCACATTAAAATCTGACGGTATTTTTGTAACTGAAAAAATGCATTATGTTTCAACATAGTAATATCCAGAAATCTTAATGTGCTTACAGCTTTTAAGTCGTGTTTTACAAACTCTGATTTTTACAGGATATAATATTTACACAGAAGTCATTCCTAATGAGAAAAAGTAATTAATTCATTAATTAATATTATTTTTAGTGTATTTTCAAATTCTTAAAATATTACAGAACGTATCTTTAACTTCCTATCTAAAAATGATAAAATAAACGGGTACTCTCCATTCAAAGAGTAAGTACTTATACATACCCCATTCATTACATTATATTGATTTTTTTAGTCTAAGGGAAATTACTGGTTTTTTAACAAATAATTAATAGTTATATATTAGTATTCATTTGTTTGCTTGTTTATAGTGATTTTAACTAATAGTGGCACAACCACAAATTTTAGTCGATTTGAAACTCTACTATAGACCAGAGTCTTTTTCGAGTTTTATAGATCTGCCAGATGAAGAAAATACGTCGTACTATACAGGATTTGAATCTGGGACTGTAAGTTTACAAGCACTACTGTATGTCTTTGAAATTATTTCCTACGATAATTTGTAACAATCCTGAGGTACTGAGTTCAGCCTATTAGAAAAGTTGTAACGTTTAATTTTAACACTTTTTTCGTTGAATGTTAATGATAAAATCTGTAATATTAAGAATTACGTATATTATCTATATATTGTATAATATACTCGTATATAATATAATATGATTCCTAATTATAGTTACTTCTTAAATTATATTTTTCTATAGACCCTTATAGCACTTAGAAATTTTTAACTACTAATATTTATGGTATTTTAAAAGATGAATAAGTAAGTATTCCTTAAATCAAATTATTTTTCGTTTGTCGATTAGGATTCATTCCAAATGTACGAAAGTGTCTTAATTCCTTCTCGAGTGTTCTCCCGGTGTTTATTACCAGAGATTCATGTTGTCTTGTAAGTTTGATTTTTCTTCCCGCTATCTTCAATAATGTTTCAGTGAACTCTAGAACAGTAAAATACACAAATATACACCAATGTTTAAAAAGTGAGAAAACATAACAAGTCATCTGTGCTATAAACTCAGACATTTACATAACACATAATTTCAACCTAAATGATTGTTTGATAATCATTTTATAATATTATTCTATACTTTTTATAATCATGTTTGAACACCGTTGAGGTTAGAATTATTTCAATTATAAATTGTTTTTGTACCTTATAAAACATTTTTCCTCAACTATAATAACTTCTGTTATAAATTTTGTCCCAACATTAAAATTCAAAGCTTTTCATGCTTCATCTTCAGGAATTTTTATGTTTCTCTTTTAAATTATTTGTATATTTTATACAGAGGGCTTTGGTTGTTGGGTGTGTTTTCATTTATCAAATTTTTATTTTCTGCTTCCTTGATAATTTCAATTTCTTCCAGGATATTGATTTTTTGTCAATTGTTCTCTTTGTGGATTATTAACAATGTTTTATCTATTTTGTTAAATTGATTTCCGGTTTCTGAAATGTGTTCAGCAAAACTTGATTTTCCTTCTCTTTTAATAAAGTCTGAGAAATGTTCATCGAATCTTATTTTAAAACTTCTTGATGTTCTGCCTATATAACATTTTTCACAGTTGTTATATTTGAGTTTATATACACCTTAATTTCATATTTATTATTTTCTTCCATTCTATTAGTTATTAGGTTATTTAATTTATTTCTAGTTTTGTAAGCTATTTTTATGTTTTTGTCAAATTTCTTGATAGATTTTGCCACTTTTATTGTTTCATTACCTGTGTAATATTATTCAGTAGAAATATACAGCTTTTTATTAGTTAAATTTAATTCAATTAAATCTAAATAAATGTTGTTTGTTGTTATAGTTACCTAATTTATTGTTACGAGCGATCTTCAAGTTTTAACAATCAACATTTTTAATATTCACTGTTATCATCACAATTGAGGTTATGGATTAAAATGTTTTAAATAATAATATACTACTTTTTTTCTATCCGTCTTCTCAATTATAATTCATTTTTATTAAAAAACTTTGTTAAATTATTAAGTAATAAAGCCTTCTAAAAACTTGTTTCATCTTCGGTATGCTAATTGGTACTGACCTTGGCTTATAATTTATATAATGGGTTTAGGTCCGTTAGTGTGTTCTTGTTTACAATGTTTATATTCTTTGCTTCTCTTAAAATGTCCATGTTTTCTAAGATGTTAATCTTACACAAAGAGAATAACAACAAGATTAGCATATTAGAAAACATGGACATTTTAAAATAAGCAAAGAATATTAACGTTATAAACGAGAACGCACCCACAGATCCAAGCCCATTATATAAATTATACGCCGACGTCAGTAACAATTAGCATGCCGAAGATGAAACATGTTTTCGAAAGGCCTTTATGAATTAATAGTGTAACGATTTTTTTTTCTAATAAAAGACAGAACAAATACTGTATCATTATTTAAAACATTTTAAGTTTTAACAAATGGTCATTTTTTTCTAGAACAAGATATATTACTTAAAATTTAACCAACCGAAGTTCGTCGTAAATATTAACATACTCTAGACAAGAAAAGGACAAATAACAGCTTAGTGTGAGTCTTTGTAATTATCTTTCTGCCTTCTGGAATTAGGCTATTGACTTGTTTCATCATCAAGAGATTGAGACCTTTCATCTACATATGGAACGAAGGATATTTATTCCCCTTTTTGATATACAGTTGAATAAAATACGGGTGCAAAGTCAGTTAACCGAAAATGCAAATATATTATTTTCTGTAGCTTATATAATTTATAAAAAAAAAACAGCTACCAAAATTGTTCCCTAGTTGGACCAAAGAGAGATGAACAGACAGGTGAATAATAATAATAATAATAATAATAATAATAATAATAATAATAATAATAATAATGATAATAACAATAATAATAATGATAATAACAATAATAATAACAATAATAATGTTCTATTTATTCTGACAGAGTTAAGGCCATAAGGCCTTCTGTTACACTCAACCAGCAAAAATACAAATGGATATTTGACAAATATAGATAAAGATATACACTATACTAATTATAAAAAGAGTTAAAAATAGATTAAATGTTGCTATGTAAATTTTATGTACAAACCACATTTTATACAATAACAATAATAATACTTACATTGATGATGATGATGATAATAATAATAATAGTATAATGAATGG
Organism: Diploptera punctata; assembly: GCA_030220185.1. Lineage (NCBI taxonomy): Eukaryota > Metazoa > Arthropoda > Insecta > Blattodea > Blaberidae > Diploptera > Diploptera punctata. Next base: position 861,956 of record JASPKZ010001988.1, read on the forward strand.
AGCCTTATGGAACAGACATATAACCAGGAAAAATAAGTTACAAATATATAATTCAGTAGTGAGAAGCACTGTCACATACGGATCTGAAGTTTGGAAATTCAACAAAAACTTATGTCGATGGAAATGGATTTCTTGAGGAGAGCAGCAAGATGTTCAAAATTAGACAAAATAAGAAATACTGTCATAAGAGAAAAAATGAATTTTGGTTATTCAATAGTAGATTATATACGGTATAAGCAATTAAATTGGTGTGGGCACGTACGACGAATGCAAGAAGAAATATTACCCAGGAAAACATTGGAATGGTGTCCACCTGGAAGAAGGAGGAGAGGAAGACATCGAAACCCGTGGATGCAGGAAATAAGAACTGGAATGAGAGCAAGAGGACTGGAAGACATGGATTGGATGGAGAGAGACGAGTGGAGAAGAAAAATAAAACTTTAGGCACAGAAAGATGTGTAAATATTCAAATTCTGTATATAAATGAAAATAATGAATGGTGAAGACTACATAACTACATGGTCTTTACAGGTAGCCAGATATAATAAAAACAGTTAAGCCTCGTAAACTGCGATGGGTAGGACATGTGGCACGAATGGGGAATGAAAGACGTGTATGGAAGCTTCTTGTAGGAAAACCAGAATGGCAAACGTCCAGTTGATAGACCAAGAATGAGGTGGGAGAATAACATTAACTATGATTTGAGGAAAGATTATACAGGGAATGATTGGAAAACATTAGCTCAGGATGGGAATGTATGGAGAGCTTATGGCCGCGTGGCCATGAACTTACGGGGTTCGATAGTGCCAGTGAGTTAGATTGAATATTCCTAATTAATTTCTTAAATTTTCTTTGTACCTTTATCCTTGACTGTAACCTTTTAACGGTCTAAAAACTTTATTTCTGCTGTTTGTGTTTTCTTTTCGTCTGATTTAGTAATCTGTCCAATTTACGCATCTATATATTAGGCCTAACATATGTTGTACTGCATTTTTTTTTCGTTTAAATTGTGTATCTTCTGTGTATTATTTCTTAATGTCTTCTGTTGCCACAAAATTGTGTCTCTTAAGGTATTTTTATTTATAATTTTTGGCCCGGGTTTATTCCCGGTCGGGACGAGTTTCCTGGGTGATGTTTTTTTTTTCGGTGTTTTCCTCACCTGGAAGACAAATAATGTCAGGAACCTTTAAGGCCCAAACTGTCCCCGAACGTCATTTGGCCATCATTATCATCATTAGTTTTAGGATTTAGGCCTCTCCTGGCACAACATTACCGCCATCATCACCTATCAACTATCATATATCGGGGTAGCGTAACTCCGCCTTCCAGGCACCCCAACTTCAGAAGTGGGTTACAAAAACGCCATGCCAGGAGAGAGTACCAGAATATCGGAAGTACAACATGGTGGCATTCGACAAAAAAATATTTTAAAAATATTTGTATTCTTTAATTCTATTTTTAAATATTGTGCAATGATTTCGTAATAAGATATATCCATCCATAGTAATTCTTCCCGAGGGCAGGTCTTTCACTGCAATCATCGCATTTTCATGCTATGCTTTGCAGCTATACTAGGGAATTGTTGGTGTGTTAGCTTCCCTTTGATTTCCATGCCGGTGAAGGAAGATGATGATGATGATAATGATGATGATGATGATAATGATAAGAATGATGATGATGATGGCCATATGATTTCGGGGACCGTTTGGGCCTTAACGTTTTCCTGACATTTGTCTTGCAGGTGAGGAAAAAGCCCGATAAAAACCTCACCCAGAAAAACTATCCCGACCGGGGATCGAACACGGTACGGGATCTCCAGGATCTTAGGACTCGAATTCGCAATGCAGTGACGGCTATTCCACCAGCTATGCTTCAAAACGTCTTTCGGGCTACTCTCGAACGATTGGAACAATGCTTTGAAATGGACGGAGGCCATGTTGAAATACGATTAACATGTATACATACCTTGACAATAAACATACATAAAAATCATCAAACTGAGTTCATTATTTCTTGGAAATGGATGGATACTTCATGACCACCCTGTACACCAGAAAACTTCTTCCACATATTCTAATGGACGTGTGTCCTACAGTTCATAATCAGAGGAAACATTCATGTTAATCCAGTACACACGTAATGTACAGTACAGGAAGTATTATACACCCTCCTTATGGTTCCATATGTGTCATAAAATCTCTAATTTTATATTTGCTTCTTTGGTAGGAAGTCATCTAGGCCCATCCGTCCACCCCTTGGGATACCTCGGTCGTCATGACCATACTCCCAAGTCCTAGTTCTAGTCCTCCCTATCCTTTGTTCACGTCCACGTTCAAGTTCACGGTCCTTAAACCAACACCCCAGGGAGACGGTGTTGGAGTTGCAAGTTCTGGGAATTGCTGAGCTACATAGTACATCAGGTCGCTCATTCCTGAGGACCCCACAGTTGGTCCACGGGCTCCATGAGCCTAGCCGAGAGGACTGCTGTCGCAGATCCACCGACCATTCCCCTGTTCTGCCTCCAGGGACGTGTCCTGCAGCCGTTGTGAGACCGGCTAGGGCTACAAGCCCAACAGTGTGAGACTTTTAGTACATCCAGGTGCTCATCTCCTGGCGACCCCACAGTTTGTCGACGGGCCCGTAGGCCGAGCCAGGAACCAGTACAGTTGCTCCCCTCTGGACTGGTCCGAGCCGAGCCCTGGTGTGCCCCCAGGGACGCCTTCTGCAGCTGTTGTGGGCCAGCACGGAGCTCGCAAGCTTCAACAGATGAGCAAATAGTACGACAAGGCGCTCAACTCTTGCCTACCCTACTAATGGTTCACGAGTCCCTTGGACTTGACCGGGAGGACTCTCTACAGATCCACCGACCTTTCCCCCAGTGCACCAGCTGGGGACGTGTTTGGTTGCTGAAGTGGGTCCAGCCTGAGCTATAGTACGTCAGGTCGCTCAACTCCTGACGACCTCACAGATTGTCCTTGGGTCACTCGGTTCCAGAGTCGGCGCTAAATCCCACCAACAAAGACCGCGCTTCCTTCTTTCCCGAGCTTATTGACCTGATGGTAATTCCCAGCATTACGCCCGGTATTGTCCCAACCAGCCCGTTCGCAAGACTAGGCCTAGTCGTGTAGCTGCTGTGAGGCAGCGCACTGAGCAATGTAGGCATCCAGGGTGCTCATCTCCCATGATGCCCCCACAGATGGTTTCGGGTCCCATTGAACCAAGAGAAAGGGGCTTCTGATCCCCAGTCTCCCACCGCTCCACCAACAGCGGCCCATGCTCCCGCTTGTGGGCCGGGACGCAAAGGTTTGACAGCAGGGCCCTCATTTTCCCTGCTGACCCCACTCATGGTCCGCGAGTCCATCGGACTTGGAAGGGAGGACTGACTAGCAGATCCACCGACCTTTTCCCCACTACGCCACCGAGGGGACGCGTTTTTTGTGCTGGAGTGGGCGCAGCACGAGCTATATAGTACGTCAGGTCGCTCGAGTCCTGACGACCCCACAAATGGCCCGCGGGTCCGGACTGGACCTAGCCGGGAGGAATGCAAGCAAACCACCGACCGTTCCCCTATCCGCCACCCGAGGACGCGCCCTGTTGCTGTTGTGAGCACAGCTGGGGCCCGACGGACCCCTAGGGCGGCAGGAAGTCACACTAAATCCTAAGTAATGAAAAAAATAAATAAATAAAAGAAAAGAAAAACTTCTTAGGGTCAGCTTCACCAACAGAGGTAACTGTATTACGTCAGTTTTCCCCATATATAATACATAGCTTAAACTGACGTAATACAGTTACCTCTGTTAGTGAAACACACCCTTAATCAAAGATAATTATTTTATATCTCTATCACCACAAATTACAATTTTGATTTAATTATTCCGTTCTGTTGTTTATTCTTTATTACTATTTAGCATTTTATGTATTTTACCCGTTGTGGTCTCGAGGTAGCGTGCTGCCTTGTCACGCAGCGGGTCCGGGTTCGATCCCCGGTCGGGGAAGTTTTCCTGGGTAAGGTTTTTATCGGGATTTTTTCCTCACCTGTAAGACAAATGTCAGGAAAATTTTAAGGCCCAAACGGTCCCCGAAATCATATAGCCATCATCATCATCCTTATCATCATCATCATCCTTCACTGGTGTGGAAAGCAACGGGAAGCTACCACACCTACAATTCCATAGTAAAGCTGCAAGAATTAATTTTAATTAGCTTTTAAGTTAAATACCGATGCATGTATATTAGAAGCGAAGCAACATATGTGCAAATAATAAGTGAAATTATTAGAACGAGGTACCCACCTCTAAATCGTTCACAAAATTAACTATGTAAAAAACAGTGCTTTTCTACGCAATTACCCTCGGTGAAACTGGCCCTTAGAGTAACATAAAATCTGCATTTTCCTACATAGTATTATGAAGATGTTTCAAATTTATGTCAATAGCGTAACCATGGTTGGTTCAATAATAGAAGACAGAATACAAACAAAGCAACGTGTGTATCAAAATCAATCTCCCTTAGTTTTCGGTATCACTATAAGGTATTAAGGAGGGGGTATATAAAGGTTACAGTATTGTTATATATTATTTTGTATCTCAGTGACTCTTTTACCTTGAAATTTTAAATGCAGAATATTCACTACTTTCCAAGTAAAGCTGTTTTGGAATTGCTAAAAATATTTTATCATTATTCATTCATAATTATCAAGAAAATGTTTTTTTAGTACTGTTTTACAGTGTTTGTGAAAGTGTCCAAAATATAAATATTTTACTTTTTTTTATTAATTCTTCGCGTTTGCATGACAAAACTTCCTATAATTATAGGTTTAGCATGGGCAGTTATAAAATAAATATCCCCAACTCGTGTCCAACTCAAGCTCGGGTCGAGGAATGAGATGAGATGAAGGTCTTATATTTAAAGAGATCTGTGAACTACAAGGGTGCTGGTCGACCATTCCTGACGCACCGTCACAGGGGCGGATGAATGAAATGAAACGAAATGGATGGATAGATAGATAGATAGATAGATAGATAGATAGATAGATAGATAGATAGATAGATAGATGTAAAGCTCTGCGGCGATCACTTAAGTGTCGGCGGTGAGCGATCCATTTTGGTCCTCCTTTAATAGGTAGATTATGGAGAAATAGTGGAATAAAATTTGTGGCACGGAAAAACGGGAGAAACCCGAAGAAACCCCTGCCCAAGCTCCGTTTCGTCTATCATGAAACCCACTTGGAGACTCGATCTCGGGACTCCAGCGGTGAGAGGCGAGCGTCTAACAGCTTACCCCACGGAGTCGCCTTAGGATGGGTAGTTGATATTTAAAATATATATGTATTAAACAAAAAAAAAGACGAATTTATCAGGGAATTGAAATCAATGCACCTTGAAATTCGGACGAGAAAGGAAACTCAAATGAAGTTCTACACGTTGACAGCAATACTAGTTATATTACATGGATCAGAAATTTGAACCGTGACACGAAATGATAATAACAAGTTACAGGCTACAGAAATGAGATTTTTGAAATCAGTTAAGGATTTACTAGGTTAGATATATTTAAAAATGAGGATATAAGAAAATAAATATAATATCATTAGAGGAAAGGATTCATCATTATAGAGATCAGTGGATTGAACACCTAGAAAGAATGAGCAACAGTTGCATTTCTAAGATGAATTCTTGATTATAAACCTGAAGGAATGAGAGGTTTGGGAAGACCACGGAAACGTTGGGTGGAGAATATGTGAAGACGGTACAGGCTTAAGAGCATAATCTGTGAATGAAGACGAAGGAGAAACACAAACTATTATTTTTTAACATATTAAATTAAACATAATTTCAGTGAAGATATTTCAAACATTGTAGGCCCTATATCATATTGTTCATATCAGCTTTAAGAACGGAAAAAAAAGTAATAATTAAAAAATGTTGTTATATGCCGGTACTTTCATAAAAATTGTAAATTAATGCTCAAAACCGCCATTTTTATGATGATTATAATGAACGAAAAAACGTTTTTAGCATTTCGAAAAATATCCTATATTTTAGGCTGTAGGGAATGTTCCTCATTTAAAATCTCAAGGTGAAAGTTATAAAAACATATGTCACATATGTTATAGTAATATAGTTATGTTCAACTTTTCCATAATTAGATGTAGGCCTACTCCGATCCGATTGAGGGTCTTTCCACTTTTTCAGCGGTTGCCCTTTTACCAGCCGGCTGCTGGCCCTTCACATCCACATGTGTCAATCACAGAGGTAGATGATCAACAGCCAGTGTAGGGGTGACATGTGGTTAGCATGTCGAGTCCCCCAGCCGTTATAGCTGGTTCCTCAACCTGGAGCCGCTACTTATTGTAGCTACCCAATTGCCTCACGATGCTGGGTGGGCACCGGTCCCATACTGGCCGAAATACCATGAGAAAATTTCTTCCCCCATGGAGACTCGAACCAGCGCAAGTCCCGTAGCTCTGCGCCAAGGCTTCCTACCTTAACCGCTCGGCTACGGCGCGGGACTAGATGTACTCACTTTTCTAATTATAGGCGTAGGCCCTATATATTGATTTTTCATCTACAATTACAGTCTAAGAGCCCGTGAATGCCAGACCTTCGTTTCTCAGCGCATGCTTACAACACATGTAGGAACGATGGGCTATGTACTTTGGGTCATTGTGGCTTTGGCAGTTAACAGGTAGCAAATGTGTATAAAATACCAACTTAAATTTATCAAATAATAAAGAGTAATTTTCTTATATTTTTCTTTGGAATAATATTATAAATCACATTATCCATTGCCTCTTTCCAGATACCCTTAAACTTCAATAAATTGTAACTGTACTTACTTCATGGTATAAAAGCTGAATTTTATACATGTAACTTGGGTAACTACATAATCCCTGGGTAACTATTGGAAGATGTTTCCTCAGTAGCCAGACAGTTTCGATAGTTCTAACGCCTAGCCAGACAAACATATAGGGCCGTTTTATCAATGCTGAAGCATGACTTACAAAACTCGCACAAGTAAACGAAGGGTTTGGGGGAAATGATCCCTGCCAGTAGGCTTGTCCCTATCTGCAAAATAATGGCTACTAGTCGTAATGAAAATATTAACCGTGACAAGATTGGACCAGTTGGATTGTAACAAAAATTGGAGGATATGTACACAGAATTGAATATCTCAATGCTCTATATCAATTAATATATTTGATAATAAACATAAGTTGGTAAAAGTACAGTAAAGTTTCTAAGAAGAAAAAGTAAAAACCATAAAAAGCACCCCACGCTTTTGATGGTAAAATTATTGTTTTTTTGTAGATAACTCTAGTTGTATTCTAGATGTGTTGGAGATGATTTTTTGTTGACCACTTTAATTTTATCCCAAGCGTGTTGGAAATTAACATTATTTTCAATTTTTTTAGTTCGGTTTTCTAATAAAGCGTGTTGTTTCAGTTTTTTGAACTATTATTTATTATTTATTTTTTAGTTTGGTTTTCTAATAAAGCGTGTTGTTTTAGTTTTTTTAACTATTATTTTTTTTATTTTTAGTTTAATTGATTGTCATAAACCGGAATCCATGAAAATTTAATTGGTTAATACTCTTCTAAAAAATCATCCGGGCCGGATTTGAACCAGCGACCTATGGATTCTTCTTCTTCTTCTTCCTTCCAAGTATTAGGCCAAGGCCTGTTACGATCCTATAGAAAATTTTCTCTCCAGCATACCTTGGGAAATTCTCGTATAAGACTTGAAAGCATAATAATAGTGCCTTCGATTGGTTGCTGGCCAAAGGAAGGCAATACCAGTGATGGGGCTGCCATCTTATAGCCTCTGGTCAGGCTTTTCTGGAGAAGAAAAGAAAATAAAGGAAAGAAGAGGGGAAAGGCTCCCTAGCCCTCAGATGCCCTAATAGCATCGGGGTCGAAAAAACAAGAGTTAACCAAGAGAGGTTAGATAGTAAAGTTAAAAGAGTGCAAAACACAAGTAAGTGGAAGAAATGTTTTGCACAGCTTGGGCACCTTGTGGTCGCCATCCACATATCCCCTAAATGAGGACCCCTGAGGGACGATTACTGAAATTATATACCACTACAGTCCACCGCTCTACCAACTGAGCTCTTAACAACGATTGACTAAAAAGTCGATAAGTCCGCAACCTATTTTACCGGGTTTATTTTATTTTTTCTGATGATTCTGGCCAGAATTTTAGAAACAATTTACGAAATTGTTGTATTGTCATTGGTCCTTTACAAGTATACAAAGTTTCAAGTCGATCCAATGTTTTTAAGTGGGTGAAAATCATGTTGAAAAATTCCGTTACGTAGATAGATGAACAGATACAGATCAAGCTAATATAAAGCGTGAAAAAAAAAACCCCCGCCGTGCGCTGTTATGCTTGCCCGGGAATCTATTTATCCCGATCTCCTCTTCATCAATGAAAGACAAAAATGGTTATTGTGAGTTATCCCTAAAAGATTAACATATGCTCTCACGGACTTTTCTGTAGAGTTTTTTGAGATGCTCAATTCTGTGTACAATAATATTCTGTATGTTTTATGGTTTAGACAGCGTAAGCAATTTAAGCTTAAAAAAGCGACATTTTTTCACGTGTTTTCACTACAGAAGGAGATTTTTATGGGTGAAGGGCTTGAGCATTAAAACTCTCTTATAACCTATAACCATCCCGGGAAAATCCTGAACATTTTGCAAAAAGCCCCATGAACAATCCGATCAATGGTATGGCAGCACATGCTATAAAGGCCATGTAATTCACTGTTATGCAAGTCTTCTCCATTCACCTGTCTGTTCATCTCTCTTTGGTCCAAAAATTTTCCTAAGAACTTTATTCTCAAATACTCGTAATTTCCTTTCCTCCCTTAAAGTAAGAGTCCATATAATATAACTGGTAGAATAATAGTTTTATATATTTTCAGTTTAACGTTTTTTGAAAGGAGTTGGGAAGTCAAGAGTCTCTGTAATGTGTAATGCATAATAGTATGCATTTCCAGAATTGAGTCTATGTTACGAAACTTAACTCCACTTATTATATCTGGTTTCCTATAAAGATCATATAGCTCACTATTATGTAGTCTTCTCCATTCGTCTGCTTGTTTATCTCTCATTGGTCCGACTATTTTTCTAAGAGTTATATTCTCAAATATTCGTGAAATTTTCTCTTCCCTTAAAGTAAGAGTCCACGTTTTACATCCATATAATATAACTGGGAGAATATCAGTTTTATGTATTTTCAGTTTAACGTTTTTTTTAGAGAATTTGGGACGACAAGAGTCCCTGTAATGCATTATAACATGCATTTCCAGCATTGAGCCTATGTTTAATTTATTCCTGTTTGAAATATTGTTCCTAGATATTTGAATTCAGCCACTTCTTCAAACTTTCCCTCATTTGTTATTAACAACGTTAATGTACTATGAAAACAAATGAACAATTTTTATGTAAATTCTATTTCACAATTACATTTATTGATTTAGGTAAATAATCAAGATTTTCTAATTCACAGCAGTGCCTAAATATTTATTTCCTTTAAATTTAATCTTTATTATGCACTTGATATATTTATATTTCTTCTGTAGGTGTGTTTGTCACTGAACTCCTCTTAAACGACTGGACCGATTTTGATGAATATTAACTCATGCCCCAAATGGGACTCAATGGCCAATCACGTTTCAATGATTTCTGTTTTACAACCAATCAGAGTCGTGTTTCACGAAATATTTATCAGTGTTATAATTACCATATTAAAGAAGGCTCCTCCTTTTTAATATTCTGAACAGGTCTGACCATTATTTTGCAGTGACTGAGCCTGCGAGAAATACGGCTACCAGATTGTATATATAGTGCATGAATGTCAACACATGCCGCATGCGGGAGTTAATATAAAAAACATTTGTAGCAATTGATTATACCACCAAAAAAATAAACCACTGTTTGCACTTTCTTAAATGTATTTTTTCCCAGGTAACAATCCAGAAAAATATAATTGTCATATTTACATCATACGACATCAGAAGTTAATTAATATGATGTGTTTCATTTTTTCTCCACTAGAGAGCATTCTTACAATATTGCGTTCCTTTGGCAATAAATAGTATGATCTGGTTGCAGTGATAAACAAAAGAAGCAGATGAAGCGTACCTATCGTTTCTCATTTGTTTTCAAACATCGCCGTTTACATTAAATATATAAATATTTTAAAATAACTATAGTTAAATAATGATTTGTGAGTAAACAGCTTAATTTTATTCGTTAAATAGTCCTAACAAATGCCACTCTTGATTTCCAAATTCTCTAGATAAATTCACTCCTCACTTCGTGAGTCGTGAATTTATCGATAATTTGGAAATCACTCGTGGCATTACTTATGAAAATGTATGTGTATGTATCTGATTGGATCCCCCGATGGTTTAGATTCACAATTATTGGACCCTCTAAAACCATTAGGTGTAGGAGTTCACCTGAAGTGAAAATTTAAATATCGCTCTAGCAGTCACATTTGTCTATGTTTCACAACGAAACTCATCATATCCTATTAAAATAAACCAATGTAGTTATTAACTAAAAATGAACGAAATTCGTCAATTAGAAATGGAGGTTTACTTGAAACCCGAAATTAAAAACTGCCTAAACGACTGGACCGATTTTGATGACTTTTTTTTTGTGTGTTTTTGAATGTGTTCCTGGATGTTTTAAATTCACAACTTAACCTCCTAAAACCATTAGGTGTAGGACTTCACTTGAAGTGAAAATTTAAAAATCGCTCTATCGTTTACATTTTTTTATGTTTAACAACGAAACTCAATATATCCCATTATAATAAACCGAGGTAGGTATTATCCAAGAATGAGCCAAATCTGACAATTATAAGTGGAGGTTTACCTGAAATCCGAAATGTTTGATTCGTCTCAGCATGTACCATATAATTTAATTAACCTTTAATATTTCATTTATCTTGGTTTCTTTTCTAATTTTATTTTTGAATGTTCTCTGTATTGTTCCACACACCGTCTGAAATTTATTTATTTTGGAGTCAATATCTCTTTCCACATTGTAGCCAACATAACAGCCCAAATATTTGAAACTAGACACCTGTTCTATACTTTGATTTTCTAAAATAATTTTGGATCTCACTGGATCTCTTCCTCTAAAAGCCATGATCTTCGTTTTCCTTACAGAAATCTTTAGATCGTATAATTTACACAAGATAAAAATGTATAATGATATGGCGGTTCCCACAATATTGTATGGATGTGAAACTTGGGCTCCAGTGAAAAGACAGAAGGATAGAATAAAGACGGCGGAGATGAGGTTCCTAAGACAAGTAAAAGGATGTACAAGACTTGATAGAATAAGAAATGAGGATATAAGAGAAGAATTGAAAGTACAGCCTTTATTCGATAAAGTCACGAATTACAGACAAAAATGGATTGATCGCATGGATGGAATGAGTAAGGAGAGATATCCATTGTTAGCAAGAAATTATCAAGCAAAAAGAAGGCGTGATGTTGGAAGACCTAGAAGACGTTGGGCTGATGCATTATGAAGTCGGAACGGGCAATTGCCTAATCCCTGGAGTGATGATGATGATGATGATATTTCATTTATTTAGACGTAGCAACGCACGCCGGGTATTAGCTAGTTGCTTATATTTTTGTATGTGGATTTAAAGACACCACTGACCATAGTTTCAAATTTAACTCTGCTCTCCGACCTTGTATGTGTGAACATTGAAGCTGGCCACCCTGATACAGCGCTACTGCGGAGAAAGTGAGTTACTTTTTGTGAAGTCTGAAGTTGTTGTCAAGGACTTGAAATGATAACTTCCCACGCATGTACTTCTGCCCTAATTATCCTATTTGCTTATGTTGCTTAGGTCATTCGTTCACTATCAGAACCATGGACAAATCAAAAGCAGTAAGAATTAACGGGGATTCTATGCCACAATACCACTTACATAAAACACACACACGAAAAAAAAACGTTTATTTATTTAACTTTCACAGGGGAAAAAACACTGAGGTTTAATTTAAGAATTAAATTAATGTTTTTATTACCTCACCTCATATCCATTTTCTTCTAGACTGCAGTTTCGGAGCTTATCTCCATCATCAGCAGCCCCTCGTCGACCGGTGTTATGTCGTTTCTTGGCGGTTTTTTTCTTCCTGCTATTCTCGAAACTCCCGCAAATTTTGACTTGATCCAGAGGTTCATTGGTCCATCGATAGAAGGAAGAAGAAAACCACCAAGGAACGACATAGCACCGGTCGGCGAGAGGTTACCGATGATGGAGATAAGCTCCAAAACTGCAGTCTAGAAGAAAAAGGATATGAGGTGAGGTAATAAAAACATTAATTTAATTCTTACACAGTTTATTGTCGCAGTATATGAATAATTACCTGAGAGAAATAGGCCTATATATGCTGTTTTGTTCCCAAAAAATGTGAGAAATGACTTAAAATAAAGTGAGAAGTTGAGCTCAAAGTAACCTAAAATTACCCTATTTGCAATTTTTAAAATTTGTATTAGTCATTGCTCAGACAGTGTTGTCAACTTATCACAAATACTCGCTAACAAACAAATGAACGCTAAACTAATCAGGTGTACTAACTCACCCATTTTCTCACCCTAACTTGTCCACTAATATAGGTGAACTGTTGGGATGGAATATATTTATAAGTGAGCAAACATGTTGGCAATTGGATCTAGCAGGAACGTGTGTTATCACATTGACGAACTCATGTTCGCTCTTAAAGTGATCCTCATCAAAACAAAACCATGTGACCTGCTCGCTTTTCATTGGTTATGAACACCGACGTACGTTGTAGAAGCATCATCTGGGCCCATACCTCCACCCCTTGGGATACCTCGGTCAAAGACCATACTCCCAAGTCCCAGTGACTAGTCCTCCCTATTTTGTTCGCGTTCACGTTCAAGGTTCTCGGCTTAAAACCAACCCCTCAGGGAGAAGGTGTTGGAGTCGCAACTTCAGGAAATTGCTGAGCTACATAGTACGTCAGGTCGTTGTAGAAGCAATATCCTTCTGCCATTCGCGCAAACAATTACTGCCACTTTTGACAGGGAGATGACGACACAGCAACCGAAGACTCGATATTTTCCGCCATTTTGTTTCACGAGAATCGACTGAAGCAAGATTCAAATGTAATAAACTATTTTAAGTTCTAATTATTGATTAGGTATATTTTAGAATATTTTGAATATTATTAGTTTCATTCACGAAGAATAACGAGTATATTCAGAGCACATATTTTTAATTTAATAAAGGGAACTACTTTTTCGCGTACTTATTACTTCTACAACGTACGTCGGTGCCCATAACCAATGAGAAGCGAGCAGGCCACATGGTTTTGTTTTGACGAGTATCACTTTAAGAGCGATACGGGGGATTTAGCAGTCACTTGTTGCTCCAAACAGAAACCTACGGTGGAATAGCATAGCCGAATTAAATACTCTAGACATTCCCTGCTAAGCACTATAGTTTTCCATTGTTTTATTCAGCCATAAAAATAAAAGCTAGGTTATAATCAGGGAAAGGATTTTAAGGTGCAAATTTTGGTCGTAAAGGGGGGGAAAAAAAAGTATCAGAAAATACAAACAAAAAGGTGAAAAAAAAGGTGCTGCTGAAATAATTGAATTAAGGTTTAAAAAGTTACATGAACTCAGTTTATATAATATTCATATCATTTTGTACCAAATTATTCTTCTTTATAGAGTCCACAAGAGGTATTTCATAGTTCTTTAGTTTATTGCAATATTTAATTCGCAGATGGGACATCGAAGAATGATGCCATCAGTTTCGATAAATTGCGTTTTGAATTCTGCTGAAAGTGCATACAACTTATCCTTCTCAACATTCGCCATGTTATTGTTGTGAAAACCCAGTTGTAATAGTAATAAAAAACATAGTTGTGGTTCGGACACGGAAAACACAGCAAAGAAGAAGTCGGTAAATTAGAAAACTGTTAAATTATGGCCAGTACTAACTGAAATTATTCTAAAAATGGTACAGAAACACTGTTGAAATTTAAATTTGACTTCACAGCTGCTGATTGGCCATTGTTGCTGGGATATAAATTACTGGTGTTTTACATAAATTATATTTTAATATTTATTATTTACTATTGTTGACTTCAAACTGCAGATTGGCATTGTTTGTGGGGTATAAATTATATTTTAATATTTATTTAATATTGTTGGCTTCTGACTGAGATTTTAAGAAGCTGTCGAAGAAGAAAAAAATATACATTTTTCTGTCCTAACCGTTAAAATCGCAGAGAAGAGTGGAGGAAAAAGGTGCTGAAGCATAGAAGAAGAGGAAAAAAAGGGTCGAAATGTACTAATCTCAAGAAAATGTGCAACAAATTGGGTTTCGTTTCATCCCCCCAAATACATATATTGATCTATTGGTATGAAAACAGCTATATTTTTGGCAAGGTGCCGCACCTCAAATTCCTTTCCCTAGTTATAATTTCATTATCGTGATAATTTCATAAGAGTTTAAATATAAAGTAACAGATTACATTTTCGCAAAGTAAACAACAATAGACATAGGCTTACACACTACTAATATCTGTCAAAAGATCCTAACCGCTACATAACTAAAATGTTCATGCGTATCAAAATAAAAAGAATACTGACCCAATTGACAGAGAAATTTGACACGATGAGTATGAAGGACCATCTGATAGAAAATATATATTCTCGTCAGGTGCTACATAACTGAGGAAGTACATATGATGGGCGTTACATTGCACGCCCTGTCTAAACTATTTCTCACCTGAACACACTGCATCACTTAAATCTTTATTATTTTCTCAGAAGAACTTTTATTATATTTGCAGCGAACAAAAACTGTATGTTTTATATAATTATCAGGATGTTTACTATCCTGATATTTACCTCTTTATTTTTCCTTTATATTATTTTTTTATTCAGGATTGTTTTTGTTATTTACACTGGTATCCTCAACCAAAATGTACAATATTTTTTCTTCCACACTTCCCGGTCTTGTGTGTCTGCTTCCGTCATATTTCTCTTCTTCATGTTGTCTTGAATTTCCTTTATCCACGTTGGCTTTGGTCTACCACGTTTCCCTTTTCCAGGAGGTCTCCATTTCAATACTTCTTTGTTTGTTTGTGTCCCTTCTCATTATATGTCCATACCATCTTATAGGCCTACATTCATAATTTATCTTATTGTATTATTTTTCATTTTATCTAATTTTGATATTCTTGCCGATCTTCTTAAAAAGTCAATTTCTGTGATTAATAATTTATTTCTGTGATTTGCTTCAACGTCCATGTTTCCGCACCATATAATAAAATACTCTTCACAATTGTGTTATACAATATATATATATATATATATATATATATATATATATACTTACTTACTTACTCACTGGCACTATCGAACCCGTAGGTTCATGGCCGCACGGACATAAGCTCTCCATACATCCCTATCCTGAGCTAATGCTTTCCAATCATTTCCTGTATAATCTACTTCCCTCAAATCATAGTTAATGTTGTTCTCCCACCTCATTCTTGGTCTACCAACTGGGCGTTTTCCTTCTGGCTTTCCTACAAGAAGTTTCCATGCAAGTCTTTCATTCCCCATACGCGCAACATGTCCTGCCCATCGCAGTCTACGGGACTTAACTGTTCTTATTATATCTGGCTTCCTATAAAGACCATGTAGTTCATTGTTATGTAGTCTTCTCCATTCACCTGTCTGTTCATCTCTCTTTGGTCCAAAAATTTTCCTAAGAACTTTATTCTCAAATACTCGTAATCTCCTTTCCTCCCTTAAAGTAAGAGTCCATGTTTCGCACCCATATAATATAACTGGTAGAATAATAGTTTTATATATTTTCAGCTTAACGTTTTTTGAAAGGAGTTGGGACATCAAAAGTCTCTGCAATGCATAATAGCATGCATTTCCAGAATTGAGCCTATGTTTAATTTCTTTGTGCATCTCATTCCTATTTGTGATTATTGTTCCTAGGTATTTGAATTCAGCCACTTCCTCAAAATTTCCCTCATTTGTCATTAGCTGTCCATTTCCATTATATACTGAATTTCTACGTGTGACCATATATTTAGTTTTACTGATATTTACTTCCAGTCCTAATTTCTTAGTGTTACTCAATAGTGTGTGCGTGTTGGCCTTTAGTATCTCCTCGCTATCGGCCAGTAGTACCACATCATCAGCATAAACTAACAGCTTATTAATACCATTCAGTTGTAAGCCTTCCTTATTCTCTAAAGATTTAATGGCATGCTCTAGTACAAAATTAAATAGTAGAGGAGATAGTGCATCTCCTTGCTTCAACCCATTCTGGATTTCAAAAGTGTCTGAAAACTGTTTGCCTACACGCACCCTACTCGTTGAGCCATTTAGACACATTCGTATAAGTCTAACTAACTTTTTGGGAATTCCGAACTCCAGCAGGATACTATATAACTTCTCCCTCTTAATTGAATCATATGCTTTTTTGAAGTCTACATATAGTTGATGTACAGTACCATTATATTCCCATTTCTTTTCTAAAATCTGTCTTATACTAAAAATCTGATCTGTTGTAGACCTGTTTCTTCTAAATGCACATTGATGATCTCCTAGAATGTCATCAATATAGGGAGCAAGTCTGCTTACTAATATATTTGTTAGAATTTTGTACGAAGTTGAAAGTAATGAGATGCCCCTATAGTTGTTGCAATCAGTTTTATCTCCTTTCTTATAAATTGGTACGATAATTGATTCCTTCCATTCATCTGGAAGAGCTTCTTTTTCCCAAATCATACTAAGCAACCAGCGTATCTTGTCCATCAATTTTTCTCCCCCTGATTTTATCAGTTCTGCTGGGATCTCATCTGAACCTGATGCTTTATACATCTTCAATTTTTCAATTGCCATTTCAACCTCTAATGCACTTGGCTCTGCGACTAGCATTTCTGCTGTCTGTAACTTATCCTCCTCAATGTCCTGTTCTGTATGTACATTTAATAGCTGATTAAAATAACTTTTCCATCTATTTAATATACTCTTGGAATCTGCAATCATATCCCCATTTTCATTGCGAATTATGTTTGTTCTAGCCTGAAACCCTTTCTTCTCTATACTAATTCCCTGATATAATTCTCTAATGTTCCTATTTTTTGCATTCATTTCAAGATCATTAATCTTCTCTCTCAAATATTCCCTCTTTTTACTCTTTAGTAACTTGGTGGTTTCCCGTCTAACACTACCCAATTGCTCTAAATTTACCTCATTTGGCTCGTGTAACCATTTCATTTTTGCTAGCTTTCTTTTCTTTACAATGTCGGCACATTCCTCATCAAACCATTTCTTGTTTTGCCTCTTTTTTAAACAACCAATACTTTCTGATGCTGACAATTTAATAGTATCTCTTATAGCCTCCCATTCTTTATTTATATCAGTTTCTTCTTCGTTTGCCACATTGTCATCTGAAGATTCCAGTACTTCAAATCTATTTGCAATTTTGATTTGGTATTCTTGCCGCATTTCATCATTTTTCAAGTTTTTTAATTCATATTTTACTGAATCATCTTTAGCGTTTGTTCCTCTCATAAGCGATAGCCGTTGTCTGATTTTCACCCTGACCAGATGATGATCTGAATTGCAGTCTGTCCCTCTAACTGATCTAACATCAATGATGCTACTGTGCCAGCGTTTATCCACTAATACATGATCTATCTGGTTCCGAGTTTCTCCATCTGGGGACGTCCAGGTGTATTTATGAATATCCTTATGCTGAAATGTTGTGCTCTTAACAATGAGATTCTTTGATGTGGCAAATGTGACTAATCTAACCCCGTTGTCGTTACTATCTTCATGAAGACTGAATTTGCCTATTGTTGGTTTGAATATATCTTCCTGCCCCACTTTTGCATTAAAATCTCCTAAGACAATTTTCATATGATATCGTGAAAGGCTATCAAATAAGCATTCTAATTCTTCATAGAACTCATCCTTGATCTTGTCATCTTTATCTTCTGTGGGGGCATGTACATTTACAATTATAAAATCATGTCGTTTACCCTTTAGAATTATGTATGATATCCTATCACTAACAAACTTAATATCTCGGATAGCGGATAGGATCCTCCTTCTGACTAAAAAACCCGTTCCAAATGCAGGTCTTTCTGCACCCCCATAGTATAATGCAAAGCTTCCTGATTCCTGACTACCTTCTCCTGGCCACCTAACTTCCTGTAAAGCGACTATATCCAAGGGCGATTTATCCAATTCCCGCGTTAATATCTCTAGTGCCCCGCTATTGTATAAAGTCCTAACATTCCATGTTCCTAGGAACATGTCCCTGTGTTTGAGCCTTTGGCATGGGTTCCCTGAAGTAGTCCCCGCCCGGAGAACCGAATGGGGGACTATTTGACCTCCGGAAAATTTTACCCCAGTAGAACCCATGTCCGCATTTCTTGACGGTTGTATTTTTACGGTGAAAGATCGTCACTCTTTCGACCAAGGTACTTATTTCGTCTGGCTTATCACCTTCGACCAGTCCGGCATGGGTAACCCTATCGGCAGCAATGCTACCGCTGGCATAGCTCTCAGGATCATTTAAGCACACAAGCCACTCCACCACGACAAGGTAAAGATACCATGGAGGGATATATATATATATATATATATATATATATATATATATATATATATATAATTTAATCTCCTTGATTATATTCCTACTCCATAAAATAGAATTTAATATGCCAACAATTTTTTTGTCTCTATTATTCTTTTTTTTTTCATGTCTAATTCAGATGATCCATCTTTTTGAATTATTGATCCCAAATATATTATTATTATTATTATTATTATTATTATTATTATTATTATTATTATTATTATTATTAAAATTTAGAACATAAAAAATATGTTGATGGAAATGGATTTCTTGAGGAGAGCAGCAATATATTCAAAATTGAAAAAAAAAAATAAATAAATAAAGTCATACAAATTTTAAATACTTAGGCAATTTGATATCAGAATTCAAAACTTATGTAAATACCAAAATTCAAACATATATAATAAAATTAGTGGAACAATTAAACGCCAGTTTGGGAAACATATGAATCCTTTTACAAAATTACGCATTCACAACATCACAGCAAAAGCAACCTTAAAATTTGGCAGTGAAATGTGGATACTGAGAAAGAGGGTCACACAAAGATTGGAAGCAGCACAAATGAAATTTCTCTGACATATAATTGGGAGTAACACGTATGGATCGTATAAGAAATGAATCTATTTAATGAAATAACTATAGCGCAGGAAATTTAAGAATACCAATAAAATTGGCTACAGCATATAAGAAGAATGACCAAGGACAGAATCCCTTGGCAGGCTTTAAACTACAAATCGAGAGATAAACGAGATATTGGATGACCACTGACAAGATGGATACTACAGACTCATCTGGAGGAAACAGGAACCGGCTAATAAAAAGCCTGAACCTTAACTATTTAAGATGATGATGATGATGATGATAATATCATACGAGAAAAATTAATATTAAATATTCAATAGTATATTATTGTGGAAAGCAACGGGAAGCTACCACACCTACAATTCCCTAGTAAAGCTGCAAGCATAGCATGAAAATGCTATGATTGCAGTGAAGGACCTGCCTTCGGGCAGAATTACTATGGATGGATAGTATATTATATACTAAGATATAAGCAGTTAAATTGGTATGGGCATGTACGACAAATACAAGAAGAAAGGTTACCCAGAAAAACAGTGGAATAGTGTCCACCTGGAAGAAGAAAGAAAGCAAGACCTCGAAACTTACGGATGCAAAAAATAAGAACTGGAATGAGAACAAGAGGACTGGAGGACATGGAGTGGATGGATAGGGACGAGTGGAGTAGAAAAATAAAACTTTAGGCACAAAAAAGATGTGTATACATTGAAAATCTATATATAAATAAAAATTATCTTCTTCTTCTTCTTTTTCTTCTTCTTCTTCTTCTTCTTCTTCTTCTTCTTCTTCTTCTTCTTGTAAGCCCTTGTTTCTCTCAACGAGACTTGACGCTGTCCCCTTACAGAGAATAAATTAAACCACTCTAATTTAGTTACACTTGTTTTCATTGAGTCGCCCGTGGTCAGCGTTCTGCCTCAGTGACATCTAGAAAGCCAAAGTATTACTAGGATGGGAAAATTCGGTAACTTTTGCTTAGAAGCCTTTTTATTCAGGCATAAGGATCTTTTATGAACCTGAAAATCTTCAGCCTCAGGACACATGGCTTAAAGTCTCTCTCGGAGGACTTGCTCTTGGATTTTTCCATCCTAAAAGAATCCATCGACCCCGGCCAGGTTTGTTTCTCCTTTAACCCAAAGTGATTTGTCGTCGCCAGAGGTTCCTGTCTAAAGCACCTTTTTTCCCTCAAATATCTTATAATAATAATAATTAAATCCGTCAACATTTCATTCTTGCTATTTTTAGCATTCTACAGTTTTTCAAAAGAACAAGCAACTCCCAACCTGGAGGGTCAGGATACTTTTAATCAAGGTTCTCTTCCTTTAGGCCTTGACGAACCAATGACTAACTGTAAAGATTTTATAAAAAAACACACACAATTAAAATGGTATGGTTACGTCAAAAGAATGACGAGAAAGAATACTAGAATGGATGCCAAAACTATTTTTTTATTCAATGCCCCAGGTTGTCATTTCGACATTTCTGGTGTTCTCTCGTGACATTGGCTTAATAGTAATCCACTTCTGAAGTTGGAGCGCCTAGAAGACTGAGTTACATTACCCCGATGATATTATGGGTGATACATGATAATGAAGCGCCAGGAGAGTTGTTAACCTAAATTTAATCTAAATTCCAGGCCATGGGCAACCACAGGAATTATTCCCTTTAAGGAAAAGTTCCTATGGTTTGGCCGGGAATCGAACCCGGAACCTCATGAACAGTAGACAGAAACGCTGACCACTATCACATTGCCAAAAATATTATATACTTGTAATTAATCTCTGATATCTTGACTTCTCTTTTGATCTCTTAAAGATACGCCTGCAACGAATCTCAGAAATCTCATTTATATTGTCTCAATTTTATGTTTATCAGAGATCGTTAAAGGCCTAGTCTCAGACCCGTTTGTTGACGTTGGAACGGCTACTGTTTTGTAAAATTTCAATTGAGTTTCTCTTGTGGTTTTATTTCTCAAATATCCTCTTATTGAAACACATATCTGTTGAAATCTCCCTAATTTCTTCTCCATATCCAAATTTTGCAGGTACGATATCATGCATCCCAGATAATTAAAACAAGTTACTTGTTCAATGATGTTTGCTCCAATTAAAATTTTAGTCCTTTTATGCTGAGTTCCAATAAATGCCATGAACTTTGTTTTCTCTGTTGATGTCTTCAAATTATAACATTTATTAGTTTCCATAATTTATAAACTGAGTGTTGTAGTTGATTTTCTGAGGAAGCTGTGATAATCTTAGCCAAAATAGTGTAAGGGCGATGGAAATTGCCTGTACATTGACACCAGTCCAGAGTTTGTTTTTATTGAAGGAACAGATGTGGGGTCGTGGGAACTGGCGAAGTGACTGTGTAAATAATCAAGTGCTGCTTTTAAAACAGATTCATGTTTTATACAAGACGAGTAATTAAAACACTTTGCTCATAAACTTTTTCTTAGAAAGTGTATTTTTAAATAGGGTACTTTAATCTTAAGAAACTCAATAAACATCCTTCAAGAGAAAGGAAATTAATTTTACCTTTGACTAAAAAAAAAATACTATAATTGTGAGGTATGGGCATTGAACTGATATAGTAAAATGACTATTTAACTCATGCCCCAAATAGGAGTCAATGACCAATCACATTTCAATGATTTTTTATTTACAACCAATCACAGTCGTGTTTCGCCTAAAATTTACCAACTAAAGTTTATCATAATAAAGAAAGCACCTCCTTTTTAACATTCTGAATAGATCACAGCATTATTTTGCAATGACTAACTCTCTAAGAAATGCAGCTACCAGATTGTATATATAGTGCATGAATGTCAGCAGATAGCGCATGCGGGAGATAATATAAAAACATTTGTAGCAATTGATTATACCACAAAAAAAAAGAAACCACTGTTTGCCCTTTCTTAAACTAATTATTTTCCAGGAAATGACGTTGCAGAA
Source organism: Diploptera punctata (assembly GCA_030220185.1). NCBI lineage: Eukaryota > Metazoa > Arthropoda > Insecta > Blattodea > Blaberidae > Diploptera > Diploptera punctata. The sequence goes on from JASPKZ010001988.1 coordinate 884,172, forward strand.
AAATATAATTGACATATTTACACCATAGGACATCAAATTAATTAAAGCCTGTAACGTTGGTTATAAATTTCTCAACTAGGGTGCATTCTTACAATATTGCGATCCTTTGGCAATAAATAATAATATGATCTGGTTGCAGTGATGAACAAAGGAAGGAAATGAAGCGCATCAATCGTTTCTCATTTGTTTTCAAACATCGCCGTTTACATTAAATATATAAATATTATAAAATGACTATAGTTAAATAATGATTTGTGAGTAAACAGCTTAATTTTATTCGTTAAATATCCCTATCAAATGCCACTCTTGATTTCCAAATTCTCTTCGTGAGTCGTGAATGTATCGATAATTTGGAAATCACTCGTGGCATTACTTATGATAATTACACCTAGCGTTCGTCGTATTTTGTTTCCGTCTTTGATCCGAGGCTTGATCCTTGGGGCTGCGAGCAATGTATAAGATACACCTTGAAGTGGGTTGCTAGCCCGTTTTCAAGACATAACCAAATTTGTTATAGATAGACGAAAATATTGGAAGGGTCATATAGAAAGAATGGAAGACAACCGACTTGCAAAAATGAGCTAAAGAAGATAGCCCAATGGACGGGAGAAGAACAAGAGGAAGACCAGCCAAGAGATGGATAGACAGTGAATGCACATCCAATACGTCTTCTTCCGAGGAGTAATTCTGGAAATAAACAGAATGAAAATCCTACAAATTATGATTAAGAAAAAGAAGAAGAAGAAGAGATAATTACACCAAACAATTAAAAGCAATTCAAAACAAACAATTAAAATGGTATGGTCATGAAAAAAATGGCAGAAGACAGATTCCCAAGAAGGATAGTAGAATGAGTGCTAATTTGTAGAAGAAGAAGAAGAAGACGGCCAAAAATAACTTGAATTGATGGTGTTTTGAGTAGCATGAAGGAAAAAGGATTGGACGATAGATATTGGAATGACAGAGAGATGTTGAGGAGAATGACAGTAGATTAATTGGGCGGAAGAAGATGTTTTGAAACATCGTGAAACCTGCTAAACAAATTAAATAAATAATTACATCAGTAGAAATGGATTGCACTATCTCCTCTACTATTTAATTTTGTATTAGAGCATGCCATTAACTCTTTAGAGAATGAGGAAGGCTTACAACTGAATGGTATTAATAAGCTGTTAGTTTATGCTGATGATATAGTACTACTGGCCGATAGCGAGGAGATACTAAACGCCAACACGCACACACTATTGAGTAACACTAAGAAATTGGGACTGGAAGTAAATATCAGTAAAACTAAATATATGGCCACACGTAGAAATACATTATATAATGGAAATGGACAGCTAATGACAAATGAGGGAAATTTTGAGGAAGTGGCTGAATTCAAATACCTAGGAACAATAATCACAAATAGGAATGAGATGCACAAAGAAATTAAACATAGGCTCAATTCTGGAAATGCATGCTATTATGCATTGCAGAGACTTTTGATGTCCCAACTCCTTTCAAGAAACGTTAAGCTGAAAATATTTAAAACTATTATTCTACCAGTTATATTATATGGATGTGAAACATGGACTCTTACTTTAAGGGAGGAAAGGAGATTACGAGTATTCGAGAATAAAGTTCTTAGGAAAATTTTTGGACCAAAGAGAGATGAACAGATAGGTGAATGGAGAAGACTACATAACAATGAACTACATGGTCTTTATAGGAAGCCAGATATAATAAGAACAGTCAAGTCTCGTAGACTGCGATGGGCAGGACATGTTGCATGTATGGGGAATGAAAGAAGTGCATGGAAGCTTCTTGTAGGAAAGCCATAGGGAAAACGCCCAGTTGGTAGACCAAGAATGAGGTGGGAGAACAACATTAATTATGATTTGAGGGAAGTAAATTATACAGGGAATGATTGGAAATCATTAGCTCAGGATAGGGATGAATGGAGAGCTTATGTCCGCGCGGTCATGAACCTACGGGTTCGATAGTGCCAGCGAGTAAGTAAGTGAGTAGAAATGGATTATTTAAGAACTGAAAGGATATCCAGACTTGAAAGAATTAGGAATGAAGAAATAAGGAGGAGAATGAATCTAGAAGAGACTGTGATAATATAGAGAAAAGAGAATAGAAATAGTTTGGACACTTAGAGAAGACAGAAGATGGAAAGTGGCCAAAGATAATACTTAAATGGACACCACCATGTTTAATTCTTTGTGGACACTACCTTACAAAATAAATAAAGAAGATCGTCGAATGATAATATCACGGATAGCGGTTGTTCATGGCCGTGAAGTTACGTGAAGAGCTAACTAACTAACTCATTGGCACTGTGGAACCCGTAGGTTCATGGCCGCGCGGACGCAACATCTCCATTCCCATCCTGAGCTAATGTTTTCAAATTAACTCCTGTATAATCTATTTCCTTAAAATCATGGTTAATATTATTCTCCCACCTCATTCTTGGTCTACCAACTGGGCGTTTTCCCTCTGGTTTTCCAAACAAGAAGCTTCCATGTCCCTCTTCCATTCCCCATTATTGTCCTATGTCCTGTCCCACGCAGTCTACGAGATTTAACTGTTCGTATTATATATGTTTCCCAATAAAGAGCATGTAACTCACGGTTATGAAGTCTTCTCCATTCGCCTCTCTTAGCTTCAAAAATTTTTCTAAGAACTTTATTCTCAAATAGGCCTATTCGTAATCTTTTCTCATCTTTTAAAGTGTGTCTGAGAAAGATCTTGCACGAATTTCGGCGACAGCAGAAATTATTGAGCACACGCCAGGGTTTGTGGGGCGTGTGTACGAAAACATGCGTCGCAGGTACACTTTGTTCAACGGATAAAAGGGTCGCCACGTGCAACCACATTTGTAGTACAATATCTAAAAGTCTGTAATACTTCTTCTGAAATAACCTGTATATATATATATATATATATATATATATATATATATATGGTGTTTATGTATTGTAGAGACGATATGGCTTTAGATGTTGAAGCGTCTGTTAACAAGAATGAAATAACTAAAATGCGATTATGCCAAATAATAACAAAACTATATAGTTGACAATTAAAATTGTCTTTTTTTATATTTTTTTATTTTAGGGACCAAAGTTTTGCTGACGTACTCTATAGTTATGTTTAAACAAATGTAAATTTATAATTACCTTTGAAAAGGTTTTTGTTCACTCCTATACTAATAATGACCTAATTATCATTCTGTTTTTAGGGAAGTAAGTTGAATTACCAGAGAGGCCTTGGAATCCATTGCATGCAATTGCTCAACTTACTTCCCTAGGGAAGGAAAGTAATTGACTTCCATCCATAGTAATTCTGCCCGAAGGCAGGTCCTTCACTGCAATCATAGCATTTTCATGCTATGCTTGCAGCTTTACTAGGGAATTGTGTAGTGTGGTAGCTTCCCGTTGCTTTCCACAGTAATTGACTTAATAAAGTAAAAATGTTATTTAATTCACACCAGTCCTTAAATATTCTGTATACTTTTTCATATATATTTTTCGACTTTGCTGGTAGTAGAAAATGAACCGCATCATTCGCCGCTTCTTCTACATCACAATCATATCCGTAATTAATTTGCAGTCTAAAACTGTTATTTAAAATGTCTGCCACTAATTCAGACAACAATAAACCATTGCAGTTGTTTTATCAACATTCCCTTGCTATCAAACAATTAAACTCTTCAAACAAAGATATAAATTCACACGAAATATACAAATTAAACAATTATTAACATAGGAGTGAATAATAATATATTAAGATGCGAGGTTGGAAAGTGGTATTAACAGAAGCGAATAAAAGGAAGGAAGAAGCTATCGCTCGGTTTTTAATTTTCGAGATTCTGTAAAATACTTCACAAACGTGCGTTGTACATTCTTTTTTTCGCGATGGTGTTTTCAAAATAATAACTAATAGTAAAATAATAACATCTTTGTTGCAAATATTTGCGTTCATTATAAACAATTGACTAACGTTAACAGTGTGCGTTCTTGTACGCAATCTAGCTTCATCTCGGATCTGCATTTTCGATATTACATTCCACAATCGATTCCTTAATAGATTCCACGAATCCTATTTGAATTCCCTAAAACTCCATTCCTTATTGGTTAATTATAAAAATATGACATAGGAATGTCTGTTTTTATTATGTAGCTGGTTTATCTTCACCAGCATTATATTGGATATTTAACATCGTTACTACTAAGCTGTTAGAAAATTCCAATGCAATATTTGAAGTGTGTGCCAATACACCTAACCATGGAAACCTCAAATCGTGAGCTTCAAGTTCATTTTATGGCTTGGAGCACCTACAGAGTGAATCACTGACGTCAGCGCAAAACTTAATTTACCATAGCTGATTAATAGGGGTCCACCGCTGTGGTCTAGGGGTAGCGTGCTGCCTTGTCACGCAGAGGGTCCGGGTTCGATCCCCGGTCGGGGCAGTTTTTCTGGGTGAGGTTTTTATGGGGGGTTTTCCTCACCTGTAAGACAAATGTCAGGAAAACTTTAAGGCCCAAACGGTCCCCGAAATCATATGGCCATCACCGTCATCATCATCCTTTACCGGTGTGGAAAGCAACGGGAAGCTTCCACACCTACAATTCCCTAGTAAAGCTGCAAGCATAGCATGAAAATGCTTTGATTGCAGTGAAGGACCTGCCTTCAGGCAGAATTACTATGGGTGGATGGATTAATAGGGCCGAAAAAAGTATCGGTATCAGGATAGTAACTAATTTCTATACACTTTGTTTACAAAATGCGTGTCTATGTCGAGCGTCTCCACTGCCTGCTCGGAGCGGTGAGTGTGTATGTTCGACTCTCCTTAGTAATCGACCTGTTTACGTGACGTGTGGTTGTATCAGAATGCCGGAACAAAAACTGTGTAAAGATGAGTCCATTCCTACGCACATAAAGCGGACTGTAAGAAGTCTGTCCCGAGTAGCGCGTCAACGTGTAGTTTGTAAACACAGTTGTCAAAGTACGATGCAGCCCCAGCCCTACTGATTAACAAAATCCTGATCTTTATTTATAAAAATGAGTGGCCTGTCTGAACTTTATGGACTCAAAAACTACTTCACCGATTTGAATGGGGTTTTCACCGTCATTTAAAGAATTTCACTAGGACAATTAACTTATATAACATATTATGTTTTCCAAAACGTATAATATTGCCCTACGTACTATAGGGCAGCAACTAAAAAAAGGGGGGGGGGCATCGGTGCACTAAAAAAATCTCTTTTTGGACGCATATATGTCTTACGATGCCTAAAACATAACAAATACACGAAATTAACGTACACAGAATTTTTTTTTATTCCTTCTTGTTTTACCTTTTTGTTAAACACTGATTTCCTTCTTGTTTTACCTTTTTGTTAACTTTCTGTTATTCTCACATACATGGACACAAAACATGGACAAGACACACACCCAGACCCAAGGTGGAAATTAAAAATCCCCTACCCCGCCGGGAATCGAACCCGGGTCGCCGGAGTGGAAGGTAGGGACTCTACCGACTACGCCACGGTGACGGACCGAATTGAATATCTAAAAAAATCTACGAAAAAGTCCATGACAGCATATGTCTATCTTTTACGGATAACTCACAATAACCAATTTGTCTTTCAGCTCATTTATGCCAAGAAGTAGATACACGAACAACGCCAGTTAATTAGCACGGGGTATCTAAAAATAATTACGATATAAATTTATATATATATATTTTTACTTATTCAACTAAATATAAAATTACCTTTAATTTATTTAGGTGTAGAAACGCATGTCGGCATTAGGTAGTGTATAATATAATTATGCATTTTTCAAAACATTTATATGCAACATGCTCTGTTAAAAAATGTAATACCACATGTAATTTGATACGTTTTTAAGACTAACTAACTCACTGACACTATCGAAATTGTAGGTTCATGGCCGCGTGGAAATAATCTCTCCATACATCACTATCCCCAGCTAAAGCTATCCAATCATCCTCTGTATAATCTACTTCCCTCAAATCATGGTTAATGTTATTCTCCAACCTCATTATTGATCTGCCAACTGGGCGCTTTCCCTCTGGTTTTTCTACAAGAAGTTTCCATGTCTTTTTTCATTCCCCATTTGTGCCACATGTCCTGCCCATCGCAGTCTACGAGACTTAAACTGTTTTTACTATATCTAGTTTTCCATAAAGATTATACAGCTCTCTGTTAATGTAGTCTTCTCCATTCGCCTGTCTGTTCATCTCTCTTTGGTCCAAAATTTTTTCTGAGAACTTTCTCAAATATTCGTAATCTTTTCTTCACTCTTAAAGTCATAAATATATATTGTTTATGGTCATTTTCGGTGTCTAATACGCTGTAACATTAGTGGTTAAGGCATTGCGCTACAAGCCGGAAGGTCGAGGGTTCAAGTCCCGGTGGGGTCAGGATTTTTAAATTGACCCAAACCTTCTGGCTGCACTATGACCCTGGGGTCGACTCAGCCTCTAACGGAAATGAGTACCAGACGCTTGTTCTGGGGGTAAAGGCGACCGTTACGCAGGGCTGGCAACTCGGCTGACATCAAGTGCCGATTGTCTAGAAAAGTGGGAGCCTTAACCTCCTACTACCCCTAGGGCCTCCTGGGGCCTGTAGTGGGAATACTTTACTTTGCTTTAATAGATAAGATAAATGAAGATTTGTGACAGTTTTTCAAAAATATTTTCATGAAAACAATCTCAATAGCTTCATTTCTTTGGGATTCGCTAAAATATATGATATAATAGGTGTTGTAAGGCAGTAATTTGTTTCTACTTGTGTTATAGACCTACGGGTATATATATATATATATATAATGTTATTACTATATTTTTTGACATTTGGCAATGAAGGCAAGTAAATATTCTCTTTAGAAATTTGTTTACCTGTTGTGCTGGCCACTAGATGTCAGTTGGAACGACTTCCCGCTTCCTCTTGTGTGAATTGAGAATACTACATATATAAGAAAAATGTATGTTTCTGTTAGAATACTTGAGTAGCTCAGTTGGTTAGAGTGCTAAACGTACATAGTTTAGAGACTCGGGTTCAAATCCCGACTCAAGCATTAATTTTCTTTTCATATCATATTTGCCTTCATTGCCAAATGTCAAAAATATAGTTATATAATCTAAATAAATAAATAAATATATGCCTATATATAAAATGGATGTTGGTATACCTGAAGTTAATAGGTTTCTAAACTGCTCAACTGATCTTCATAAAAATATGTACATACAGGTTTTAAGGTACGGTGAGTGTTTAACAGCTATCTATTATACTCTAAATCCATTCATTAGTTGTAGGAGTTCGCCTGAAACGAAAATTTAAAAATTGATCTAGCGATTGCAATTGTTGACATTCCACAACAAAACTCACTCTAAACTATTAAAATAAGCATAGGTAGATATTATCCAAAAATCAGCAAAATCCGACCATTAAAAGTGGGGGTTTACCTGAAATCTGAAATTAAAAATTCACTCTAGGAATTGCCATATCAATTTCGTCAATATGTACACCACACATTTAAGCACAGCAGTGCAAGGTAGGTGTTAGTCAGTCTATTCCAAATTTACAGTATTATAAAAATATGTCAATAATATTAATTAAAAATGTTTTCTTGTATTTATTATTTTGTTGAATTGACAAAATATAAAGTTGTTTTGATCAGTAAATCCTTATTATTCTTTTTTTGGAATAAATTTTATTGTTTTCTTTCACAGACATGCCAATCTGACATCTATGAAATTTCATCGAAACATGAAAAGAAAAATGTGACGTACAAGTATGGTGCAGCTAATCTTTTCTCCAAAGCGACATTCTACTGGTTAACTCCCTTACTGTGGCTTGGTTTCCACAATCCTCTGGAGCTGGAAGATCTTGGAAGTCTCCCAGAGAAAGAAAAGACTGAAACTCAGTTCACAAAATTTCAGATCATCTACAACAGAGAAAAGGTATGTTTCATGGAAATGTTCAGCATTTATTCTTTTGATGCATGTTTTGAAAATGTTATGTTCTTTTTGAATAGGAGAAATTGCAAATCATTGCCTGAGATATATCTTGAGTATATGGTTGCCAGAGGTTATAACAAATAAAGAACTTTGGAGATGAATGAATCAAAATGAAATTTCTTCTTCTTCTTCCTTTCCAGGATTAGGTCAATGCGACCTGTTCTGATCTCAAGTCCATAATTTCCTTGGCCGTCCCAAAGATCTTCTTCCATGTGGTTTGTAGGTGTTGATCTTTTTGGGTAATCTTGTATTGTCCATTGTGTCTAAATGCTCTTTCCATTGGTATTTGTGCTCTTCTAGTTTACCGACTATTGAAAATATCTCAAGTTTGTTTCTTATTGATTCATTGTGTAATCTATCCATGCGTGTACATCCTTTTACGGATCTTAAAAATTTCATTTCAGTGACTTGAATGTGTGAGATATCATTTTTTATAAATACCCAAGATTCAGATCCATGTAAAAGAACAGGAACAGCCATGATTTTATAAAACCTGAGCTGAGTTTCTCTTCGAGTCTTTCGAAGGGTTCTTCTTATGGTGCCACACATCATTTGATATCGGTTTAATTTATCATGTATATCCCAATTGTAGCTATATGTTATATCTGAACCAAGATAGTTAAAGTGTGCTATCTGTTCTATTATTTCATTATTGATTACTATTTTTGCTCTGACTGGCACTTTGCCCTGAAAGGCCATAATTTTAGTTTTTGAAGTTGAGACTTTGAGATTATAATAGAATCCTAATTGATTCAACATGTAAATGGCTCTTTGTAAATCATCCTCTGACTTCTGTATAATTACCAGATCGTCTGCATACATTAAAATATTTATATACATTTCCTTATTAATTTGTATTCCTACTGGACAAAATGAAATTTGTAAAGAAATTAAATTTAGAAAATGTTTTAAGGAGAAAGAATGATAATATCACAAAAATGACATTTGATTGGAACCCCCAAGGATTGAGAAGGCAAAGAGGAAGACCTAGGGCAACATGGAGTAATACCATCAGGGATGAAGCTGAACAGGCAGAGATGAGTTGGAATGAAATTAAGGCATTGGCAAACAACAGTCCCGCACCGTAGCCGAGCGGTTAAGGTAGGAAGCCTTGGCCCAGAGCTACGGGACTTGCGCTGGTTCGAGTCTCCATGGGGGAAGAAATTTTCTCATGGTATTTCGGCCAGTATGTGACCGGTGCCCTTCCAGCATCGTGAGGCAATTGGGTAGCTACAATAAGTAGCGGCTCCAGGTTGAAGAACCAGCTATAACGGCTGGGGGACTCGACATGCTAACCACATGTCACCCCTACACTGGCTGTTGATCATCTACCTCTGTGATTGACACATGTGGATGTGAAGGGCCAGCAGCCGGCTGGTTTTAAGGGCAACCGCTGAAAAGTGGAAAGACCCTCAATCGGATCAGCAAACAACAGAGTGCATTGGTGAGTTTTTATTAAGGTCCAGCTTCTCAGTAGAGTGACCAGGACAACTTCTACTTTGGACAGGAAATTTACCATTATTACTGCAACCAGCCTCATGGCCTACTGGCCAGCATTTCTGACTACAGTTCATGAGGTCCTAAATTCAATTTCCAGTCAGACCACAGGATTTTTCCTATGGTCTGGAATTTAGGTTAAGTTTATGTTAAGAACTCCCCTGACACTTCATTATCATTTATCACCCATCATATCATACACAATTAAATAACTCAATTACTTCTAGACCTTGAATTTATGTATTTTGATTGGCACCAGTGTCATGGTTGCCCTATCATATTAAAAGGCAAGAGAATGAATCAATTATCGCTTCACCAAGTTTCATGATTGCATCACCACTTGAAGAATTGTAGCCAAGAAACAATTTGCGAGGGGAAGAATTTATATCCACTCTGTGTGACCTTCTCTATCATAGTTGTGAGTTTATTCCCTTTCTACTGTTACTATGTCACTCTCAGAATAGAATACGTCATTCCTCTTCTACATATTTATTTATACAGGATTTTTCATAAGTAATGCATAACATTGGAGAAGTCGAAAAGCCAATAAAGCATATTTTGGATTATTGAGAAACCTTAAGTCAAGGCGTCTTACAAGAGAAACAAAACATAATCTATATAAAACTCTGGTAAAAATATATTTATACATGAAGAAGAAACATCTACAACCAGGAGATTGGATGGACCGACAAAATTGGCTATTGGGAAGTGAGTTGTGAATTTATCTAGAGAATTTGGAAATCAAGATTGGCATTTGTTAGGACTATTTAATTAATAAAATTAAGCTGTTTACTCACAAATCATTATTTAAATATAGTTATTTTAAAATATTTATATATTTAATGTAAACGACGATGTTTGAAAACAAATGGGGAATGATTGGTACGCTTCATTTGCTTCTTTTGTTCATCACTGCAATCAGATCATATTATTTATTGCCAAAGGAACGCAATATTGTAAGAATACACTCTAGTGGAGATAAAATGAAACACATCAAACTGTATATTAATTTATTTCTGATGTAAATATGACAATTATATTTTTCTAGAATGTTATTACCTGGGAAAAAATACATTTAAGAAAGTTCTAACAGTGGTTTCTTTTTTTGGTGGTATAATCAATTGCTACAAATGTTTTTATATTAACTCCCACATGCGCTATGTGTTGACATTCATGCACTATATATACAATCTGGTAGCTGTATTTCTTAGAGAGTCAGTCACTGCAAAATAATGCTATGACCTATTCAGAATGTTAAAAAGGAGGTGCTTTCTTTATTATGATAAACTTTAGTTGGTAAATTCTAGGCAAAACATGACTGTGATTGGTTGTAAATCAAACATCATTGAAATATGATTGGTCATTGACTCCCATTTGGTGCATGAGTTAAATAGTCTAGCCATCTAAACTCTGGTAAAGCCAATATTAATATATGCAGTGAAACATGGACCTTGTCCAAGATTGATATGTCAAGACTGAGTTCATTTGAAAAGAAGATATTAAGAAAAAATTATGGCCCAATATGCGACAAGGGAGAGTGGCGTATAAGATATAACTTTGAGCTCTATCTGTTGTAAGTCTCCTGATGTGGTTACATCAATTAAAGTTTCAAGACTGCGATATGCAGGGCACATACAAAGAATGACTGAACATGAGATGCCTCAAGACAATTATGGAATGTAAATTTTTAGGAAAAAAAGGAATGTGTGACGACCGAGACTTCGTTGATGGATGGAATTTGGAGGATCTGAGGAAGGTGAGAATTGAGAGATGGTGGCTGGTTGCCAAAGGCTAACTAACTCACTGGCTCTATTGAACCTGTAGGTTCATGACCATGTGCACATAAGCTCTCCGTAAATCCCTATCCTGAGATGTTTTCCAATCATCCCCTGTATAATCTACTTCCCCAAAATCATGGATAATGTTATTCTCCCACCTCATTCTTGGACTGGTTGCTACATACAGAAATTAAAATGATTTAAATAATAATATAGTACCTTTTTTATCTGTCTTTCTCAATTAGAATTGATTTTTATTCAATGAACTTCATTAAATTATTAAATCATAGGATAAAAAAGGTACTTACCGGTATATTAATATTTAAAACATTTTAATACATAACCTCAATTGAGGACGTCACCCTATCAAAGGCATATAATTGAATATGATGATCTGAAATAAATGAAGTTTAAAGTTTAGTACAATATTTTGGTCCAAACTCATTCAGTTGAAGGAAAATTAAGTATCTAGCTTGATATTACATTTCTCTAAAATACATAATTAATATAGAAAGAAATTTTAACAACATAATATATTAAAATAATAGTAATTTCCTTTTGTTTCTGCATACACCCTTTTTAGGGTGAACATACAAGTCAGATGTAAATTTTATTATTTTACATAGAAATTATAATTGGAATTAGGAACACTGTCCAAAGTTTTGAATGCATCCCATTTAGAACACAAAATATTAACACATTTTCCTACTTAGAAATACAACTCAGAAAGTTTGCTCTCTGTGTTTTGCATCACAATACTTTCCTCATAACATTGTATAGGATACTCTCTTTAATTTTTTTGCTTCTGTTTTCCATCTAATTCTGTTTACAGACTTATTTCTTCCTTTATTGCTTTCCATAATCTCAGAATTATTATGGAATCACAGTATTTTTAAAAACAACTCACATACACATGCACAGCACAAACTGTTGCACAAACATCTGCAAGACTAGCGCAACATGGTACTCTTGTACTCTTTCTATAGTTGTGCCATCTAGGCATCTCGGATATACACAACATGATAGAACAAGGTCCCCTCCATGGTATCTTTATGTTGTTGTGATGGAGTGGCTTGCATGCTTAAATGATCCCGAGAGCTGTGCCGGCAGTAGCATTGCTGCCGATAGGGTTACCCATGTCAGAGATCGAAGGTGATAAGCCAGACGAAAAAAGTACCTTGGTCGAAAGGGTGATAATCTTTCATCGTAAAAATACAACCATCAAGAAATGCAGACATGGCTTCCACGGGGGTAAAATTTTCTTCTTCTTCTTCTTCCTTTCCAGGATTAGGTCAATGCGACCTGTTCTGGTCTCAAGTCCATCGTTTCCTTGGTCATCCCAAAGATCTTTTCCCATGTGGTTTGTAGGTGTTGATCTTTTTGGGTAATCTTCTATTGTCCATTCTATCTAAATGTTCTTTCCATTGGTATTTGTGCTCTTCTAGTTTATCAACTATTGAAAATATCTCCAGCTCATTTCTTATTGATTCATTGTGTAATCTATCCATGCGTGTACGTCCTTTTACAGATCTTAAACATTTCATTTCAGTGGCTTGAATGTGTGAGATATCTTTTTTTGTAAGTACCCAAGATTCAGATACATATAAAAGAACAGAAACAGCCATAATTTTATAAAACCTGAACTGAGTTTCTCTTCGAGTCTTTCGGAGGGTTCTTCTTATGGTGCCACACATAATTTGATATTGGTTTAATTTATTATGTATATCCCAATCACAGCTATATGTTATATCTGAACCAAGATAGTTAAAGTGTGCTATCTGTTTTATTATTTCATTATTGATCACTATTTTTGCTCTGACTGGCACTTTGCCCTGAAAAGCCATAATTTTAGTTTTTGAAGTTGAGACTTTGAAATTATAATAGAGTCCTAATTGATTCAACATGTAAATGGCTCTTTGTAAATCATTCTCTGACTTCTGTATAATTACCAGATCATCTGCATACATTAAAATATTCATATACATTTCCTGGTAAAATTTTCTGGAGGTAAAATAGTCCCCCATTTGGTTCTGTGGGCAGGGACTACTTCAGGGAATCCATGCCAAAAGCTCAAACACAGGGACATGTTCCTTGGAACATGGAATGTTAGGACTTTAGATATAATGAGAACAGTTAAGTCTTATAGACTGCAATGGGCAGGACACGTGTCATGAATGGGGAATGAAAGACGTGCATGGAAGCTTCTTGTAGGAAAACCAGAGGAAAAACGTCCAGTTGGTAGACAAAGAATGAGGTGGGAGAATAACATTAACCATGATTTGAGGGAAGTAGATTATACAGGGAATGATTAGAAAACATTAGCTCAGGATAGGGATGTCCATCCATAGTAATTCTGCCCAAAGGCAGGTCCTTCACTACAATCATAGCATTTTCATGCTTTGCTTGCAGCTTTACTAGGGAATTATAGGTGTGGTAGCTTCCCGTTGCTTTCCACACTGGTGAAGGATGATGATGATAATAAGGATGATGATGATGATGGCCATATGATTTCGGGGACCGTTTGGGCCTTAAAGTTTTTCTGACATTTGTCTTACAGGTGAGGAAAAACCCTGATAAAACCTCACCCAGAAAAACTGCCCCGACCCAGGCCCGCTGCATGACAAGGCAAAATGCTACCTCGAGACCACAGCGGTGGACGATAGGGATGTATGGAGAGCTTATGTCCATGCGGCCATGAACCTACAGGTTCCATAGTGTCAGTGAGTTAGAGTTAGATAGAACAAGGTCAGTATTTTGAGGGAGCGTAATCTCCCTAAAAAAGAGCATATACCGCTATAAGTCATTGTTAGGGTGATGTCGTCAGTTGTGATAACAATGAATGTTAAAGATGTTGAGAGACAGAGATGCCTGGAAGAGGGTTGTGAGGGAAGCCAAGGCTTGAATTGGGCTGTAGTGCTGCTACTGCTGATAATGATGATAAACTATTAATTTGAAGTCCAATCACACATTGTAATTTCAAGTAAGAATATTACAATACAGTACAGAGTGATTCAGAAATATGGCTATACGTTTGATCTCATTTTGTGACTAAAACATTATTATTAAAGGAAATATGATGTTATCATTGGAAAGGGAATCCTTCAAATTACAATAGAACAAAACAAAACAAATTACTGCTCACATGCAGCTTGGCGGGTTGATTTTTGTGGGCTAGCGTCGAACGCCTCCACAATTCTCTTCGTTGTTTCTGCATCAGTGCTAATGCGAGGCCTTCTAGGAGGTTTGATTTTCTGCATCCTTCCCGTTTCAGCAGTCGTTTTCTCCACTTCCCCACAGTCAATGGCTGCAATGCTACATTAAACTCCTGTCTTGCGGCCTCACGATCATTCACATACGTTATTGCCCATGCAGCAATTGTAATTTGCTGTTGCATATTCAACGCCATTTTGACTAATGATGTAAGTTCTACACTGTTTTGTTTTATTCCATTGTTGTAATTTGAATAATTGCCTTCTAGATAAGAGAAGAAGTGAAGATATTAGAAATGAGCTAAATATCTTTAAACTCTTAGATAGAATAAAAGAATCTAGAAAAAAATGGAAAGAACATGTTCAAAGAATGGAAGATGATCGCATTCCCAAAATTATACTTAAATACAAACCAAAAGGACGCAGGAATGTTGGTACCGAAGAAGAGATGGATCCAACTTTTGAATGAGAATCTATGAGACCGGAACAAGCCACATAGGCTTAATCCGTGATTGTTGATGATGATGATGCCTTTCCAATGGTAATTTCATATTTCCTGTAATGGTAATATTTTGATCACACAACGCGATCAAACGTATAGCCATATTTATGATTCACCCCTTATATTGTTTGTTGAATTTCAGGTTGAAGCTTCGAAGCGACGACACAAGGTTTCATTATGGCGCTGCTACTTCCTCAGCTGTTGGAAGATGTTCGCTCTAGGGGGGCTTGTTTAAACTGCTGGGGGACTGCGTTGGTTTTGTTGGTCCTTTAGGCATTTCAGTCATCATAAACTATGTGACCACATTGAGATCTTCTGACGTACAATCTCCAGACTATCCCACGGTGATGCAGTTCTTCAACAATGGTTATGTGATGGGAACCATCGTCTTCGTAGCAGCACTAGCACAAGGAACATTCTCCCAGTGTTCTACCCATCTCGTCAATGTGGAAGGAATTCGACTCAAAGGGGCTTTACAGGTGAGCTCTTTGTTTCCTCTAACAAGGGAACCATCAAAACCAAAGCATGCCAAAACTTACCTTGAAATTTTTTCCAGAGAAGTGTTGTGATGTACCAAGGCTGGGTTCAAAAAATTATCTGCCCATTTATTTAAGTCAAAATGAGCTTACATAAAAGCTAACTCTAACTCAGACACCATTGATCCTATAGGTCAAGGCCACATGGACATAAGCTCTCCATACATCCCTATCCCGAGCTAATGTTTTCCAATCATTCCCTGTATAATCTACTTTCCTCAAATCATGGATAATGTTATTCTCCTACCTCATTCTTGGTCTACCAACTGGGCATTTTCTCTCTGGCTTTCCTACAAGAAGCTGCCATGCATGTCTTTCATTCCGTATTTGTGCCACATGTCTTGCCCATCGCAGTCTAAGAGACTTAACTGTTCTTATTATATCAGGCCTCCTATAAAGACCATGAAGTTCACTGTTATGTAGTCTTCTCCATTCGCCTGTCTGTTCATCTCTCTTTGGTCCTAAAATTTTCATAAGAACTTTATTCTCAAATACTCATAATCTCCTTTTTTCCCTTAAAATAAGATTCCAAGTTTCGCATCCATATTATATAACTGGTAGAATAATAGTTTTATATACTTTCAATTTACCATTTTTTTGAAAGGAGTTGGGATGTCAAGAGTCTCTGTAATGCATAATAGCACGCATTTCCAGAATTGAGCCTATGTTTAATTTCTTTGTGCATCTCATTCCTATTTGTGATTATTGTTCCTAGGTATTTAAATTCAGCCACTTCCTCAATATTTCCCTCATTTGTCATTAGCTGTCCATTTCCATTGTACAATATTTCTATGTGTGACCATATATACAAAAATTAATTGACCTAATCTTATATTTGTCCTGGGCTATTACTAACAAGAAAACTGTCAATTGTTGCATGGCGAAATCTACATTGAAATTTCTTCTAGAGAAGCATTGTGATATTCCAAGACCGTGTCATCTGCCTTTTTTTTTAACTGTAATGCACAGAAATTGAAGCCAGAATACAGTAATGACAATCCAATGTACAGAGTAGATGAACTCCCTGCTTTAGTAAGAGCAGAATGGAGTTTCCCTTACTACCTGGTTCAAACAGCAGATAGTGAGGGTTATCTAATTACCAATTCATGAGTTGTATTACTTCCCTGTAGTTAGATTTGGCATTTTTGTTATTAAGGCAATAGTTAGATATGGCACAGAATTTTAGTGCTTTGCAGTTAAAAATGGCAGATAATTTTTTTGAACAGGCCTTGGTACATCACATTGCTTCTCTGGAAGAAATTTCAAGGTAGGTTTTGGCCAGTACCTCCAGAGATTCAATATCAGAGATAATGTAAGTTGTAATTGTGGTATTAGCAGCCAAAGTGTTGAACATAATATCTTTGATTGCCCTTTGTTCTGGAATGAAAGGTTTGAAATCACCTGTCTCCTAAATAATACTACCTGTTTAAAAGAACCAGTCATTATGGAAGTGCTTTTGACAGGAAAGAACTACAAACTTTTTAATGACTTCATAAATAAAGTTCATAAAAACTTCAGTTTTAGATCAAATTATATAATGCATCACAACTTTGACATAAATTATTGTCCTGTTGTTATTATTAATAATATTATTATTATTATTATTATTATCTAAGGATAGAGATGTATGGAGAGCTTATGTCTGCATGGCCATGAATCTATGGGCTTGATAGTGCCAGTTAGTTATTTAGTTATTATTATTATTATTATGACTATTATTATTATTATTATTATTATTATTATTATTATTATTATTATTATTATTATTATTATTATTATTATTATTATTATTATTATTAAATAATCAATTCAGTTGATGTTTACTTGATGAAAATCCATATTCATTAATTAAATAAAAATAAAACTTAGTTTTATTTGATTTTCATATTTATTAAGATATAATTTATTAACATGTCTGAAGAAGGTACAGTGTACCGAAATGGCTGTCACTGAATTATATCTTAATAAATATGAAAATCAAATAAAACTAAGTTTTATTTTTATTTAATTAATTATTATTATTATTATTATTATTATTATTTATTTAATTAATTATATATTTATTTAGCCTGATGGAGTTAAGGCCATGTGGCCTTCTCTTCCACTCACCAGGAACAAACATATGTTACATTAGAATATAGCAATCACAATTGACTCTAATATTAAATATTAAATGAAATTATATTATTTTTGGTCTGGACATCTTACCTCAATATTAATGTTGATTTGTTCTTGGACATGTTTCAAAACAATTCTCTGTTTTATCTTCAGCTTTCCCAGACTGAGTCTGGGAAAGCTGAAGATAAAACAGAGAATTGTTTTGAAACATGTCCAAGAACAAATCAACATTAATATTGAGGTAAGATGTCCAGACCAAAAATAATATAATTAAAATAACCTCAAAATATAACTTCCTAAAATTAAATATTAAATGAAAATTTATTCAGTAAAATAATATATATAAGATTAATATTGATAACATAATAATGTTAATGATAATTAAAATTAAGACTAAAACTAATAATAAAATGTACACAAGCAAGATCAATTAAATTGAAAATACAATAGGAACTAACATTATGAGGTTTTATTTAAAAATAAGTTTTGTCTGTTTAATTATTACCTCATATCGTTATTTCTGTTAGACATTTATTTCAAGGCATGTCAGCCTCATCTTTAGTAGTTGCAGACTGGTTTTTCCTCAAGTTGGCAGCCCTGGATCTCGACTTCTGCTCCCTCTTTTAAATAGTCCAAAGAACTTGCTAATTAGGTTCCCCTCCACGGGAATTTCAAAATTATTTATTTTCTCTTTATTTTTGTGGACATAAATTAGCCTAACTCATAATAATAATTAAAATTAATATCGTAGTGTCACTTCCTTTAAATATTACATTGTTAAGTTTGCTTTTTAATATGTAAAGGAAGTGATACTATGAGCTTTATTTTAATTAATAGAAAGTTAAAATGTTCATGACTTACCTCATATTTGTAGATTTCTTGAAGATCAGTTATGATATGTTATGTATCATTAGTTAGAAGGAATTGATTACACTGGTCAACATGATTTTTGTCTCATGAGTACAAATAGTTGTACTTAATGCACTTTTTTATTATGTATTCAAATATGTATTCAGAATTTCTCCATCACCCACAGTTTTTTTTTATTTCAATTTCAATTAATGGATTTAAATAATTATTTTTTAATAAACATTTTTTCGTCCATTTGTCCATTGTAAAATAAAATGGGGAACACTTTGATCAGGAGATTTCTGCTATGGAAAAGAGATATCAAGGCAAATGGAATCCTAATATGCTGGCCGATTATTGTTGGACCATCAAGAGGGATGCTCCACAGGTGAAATATAGCAGAAAATTGTCATTTCTTACTTTCTAAGTGAGTCCGAATGTTTGAATATTGTGTAGTTATGAATGTAGAAAATATTAAAGTATTTGAAATTATAAATTCTTGTCTCTTGGAAACCTTGCGTGATGGAGAAAAACCGATATCATATTTGAATTCAGGAGAAAAAATATTATCTGAATCACATATTTTTCTTTCTGAGACAAAAAAAGTTTCTTTTTTGTTGCTCAGTGTAATGATACGTAACATATAGAAACTGGTCTTCAAAAAATCTATAAATATGAGGTGAGTCATGAAAATTCTCACTATTAATTAATTATTTAGTTATTTAATAATTTTAATATACCTTAGGTGAAATAGGGTTCATACATTTTGATGATAAATATAATAATAATGTTTGTTTTTGCATGCAATGGTTGACATATAAGATATATGATAATATTGGTTGTGTTATCAGGCACTGGTGTATGACAAGGCATTGCAACTGTGCATTTGGAATGTGGATGATCACAGGGATGAAACTGTGTCACATAGCAGTGAGAAGATGAATGGTTTGCCAATAGAGAAACACAATGACGAGCAGAACAAGACAGATATGGGGACCATTACCAACCTAATGTCTGAGGATGCATACAATGTGATGTCCTTCTTCTGGATTGGACATTATGTGTGGGCCATTCCACTTAAGGTACATCTTTGTTTTATAACTAATCATTAGGATAAGGATTCTTATGTAATAAAATATAAGATTTCAATACAGATACCTATTCAACTGTTAGTGTGAAACCAAAACAAAAGACAGTCATAAGTCTAACTTCCCATATTGTTCAACTGTTTGTGTGTGAAACCAGATTAAAAGACAGTTAGAAGTCTAACTTCTCATTATACTATTCAACTGTTTGTGTGTGAAACCAAAACAAAAGACAGTCAGAAGTCTAACTTCTCATTATACCATTCAACTGCTTGTGTTAAAACCAAAACAAAAGGTGGTCAGAAGTCTAACTTCTCATTATACTATTCAGCTGTTTGTGTGTGAAACCAAAACAAAAGATAGTCATAAGTCTAACTTGACAATACTGTGTTGCAATCTTATCTTTAGTACAAAATCCTAACTCTAGTAATGTTCAATATTAACTGCTTACTTCTTAGTATATTATAATATTAATTATCATCATCATCACCCTTTGTTATTGTGGTTGAGTTTTAGATATATGCCTTCAGTCTTCTCAATATAGCATTTCTTCTCATTGGTTACTTCCATCCAAATTATCCCTCTTCTTCCTTATCTTGATTCACCTGTTTTATTCATCTAGTTCTAGGTCTTCCTTTTGATCATTTACCACTTACTTTTAATGTCAATGCAGTCTTTGGAATTCTATTACCCTCCATTTTCATCACATATCCAAACACTGTAGCTTTTTTCTTCCTTTCCATATTGTATTTTTTTTTAACTCTCAATTCATCTTGTATTTCTGCACTCCTTATTCTGTATTTTGTTTATATTTTGTGTAGCACCAATATCCTTCAAAGGAATCTCACCTATTTTGTCTTATAATATTAATATTAGTATATATTGAATTATTTTGGGAAATGTCACCTCACCTCATATCTCTTCTTCTAATTAGACCAGTTCTGAAATTTTAAAAAATAATAAAAATTAATCAATTTTGAAATCTCCGGTAAGTTGATTTGATTTGGAGGTTCATCATTGGCCCACCAGCAGATGTAGTAAGAAGCAGCTCCTGGATGACAGAACATCAGTTGTGAAAGTATTGAGGATGAAATGGCCTAGGTTTTGAAACCGGTCTAATTGTAAGATGGGATATGAGATGAGGTGAACAGATTTATTTTTAATTTTACCAATATATATGTTAAATATTACATTATATCTTTATTTAGTGGTCCATGAATTTAAATTATTCTTTGTAATAATGTGGCAGAACATATGTCCCTAATTACGAAATCCATAGATTCAGTTTCAGCTTTTTTTTTCTTTCATGAAAACATACTTGAGTACGTTAACTTCTTCAATAGAATAAATAAAAAATAAACAATATTAAAGAACCTCATAGTGTTATTTCCTATCTACATAACTAAATAAATAATACTTTAAAAAAACTAAAACAACACGCTTTATTAGAAAACCAAACTAAAAAATGAAAAATAATTTTAATTTCCAACACGCTTGGGATAAAATTTAAGTGGTCAACAAAAAATCATCTCCAACACATTTAATAAAACTAGAGTTAACAACAAAAAAAATAATTTTACCATCAAAAGCATGGGGTGCTTTTTATAGTTTTTATGTTTTCTTCTTAGAGACTTTACATTTACCAATATCTGTTTATTATCAAATATATTAATTGATATAGAGCACTCCATGCTTTTGGTGGTAAAATTATTTTTTTTGTAGATAACTCTAGTTTTATTCTAGATGTGTTGGAGATGATTTTTTGTTGACCACTTTAATTTTATCCCAAGCGTGTTGGAAATTAAAATTATTTTTCATTTTTTAGTTTAGTTTTCTAATAAAGTGTGTTGTTTTAGTTTTTTTAAACTATTATTTATTTTTTATTTATTAGTTTTAATATTTTACAGAATAAGATAAAAATGTAAATATCTTTAAATTCAAACTATTGTAGTATGAGTTAAAAGTAATACTCTACTAAAAAAATCCTCCGGGCCGGATTTGAACCAGTGACCAATGGGTTACTGAAATTATATACCACTACAGTCCACCGCTCTACACACTGAGCTCTTACAATGATTGAGTAAGAAGTTGATAATTCAAAGTTAAAATTGGGAAACACATTATGAGGTTCTTAATTAATAAATTAATGAGTCATTTTAACATCTTACCTCATATTTCATGTTTTATCGAGTCGTTTTAACATCTTACCTCATATTTCACGTTTTATCAAACACGGTAACTATAGTTTTCAAATGATCTTGTCATTCATTTTCAACCGCCATTATGACTACCGGATATTCGTTGGCAACGTTATAGAGGGAGATTCCAACGAATATCCGGTAGTCATAATGGCGGTTGAAAATGAATGACAAGATCATTTGAAAACTATAGTTACCGTGTTTGATAAAACATGAAATATGAGGTAAGATGTTAAAATGACTCATTAATTTATTAAGAAGTTGATAAGTCTATAACCTATTATACCGGTTTTTATTATTTTGACTTTCTGCTGATTCTGGCCAAGATTTTAGAAAAAATTATGAAATTATTGTATTTTCATTGGTCCTTTACAAGTATACAAAGTTTCAAGTCGATTCAGTGATTTCAAGTGGGTGAAAATCGTGTTGAAAGATTCCGTTACATAATTATGCAAACACTTTTTTTTATTTTCTGATGATTCTGGCCAGGATTTTGGAAACAAATTATGAAATTATTGTATTGTCATTGGTCCTTTACAAGTATACAAAGTTTCAAGTCGATCCAATGACTTTAAGTGGGTAAAAGTCGCGTTGAAAGATTCCGTTACATAGATAGATGCAGGTCAAGCTAATATAAAGCGTGTAATAAGTTTCCATGTTACAGAGATGCAGGCACATTTTGTTATGGATAAAATGAGTTTATCTTCCTCTTGATATTGCAGTTACCTCTGTAGCAGAAATAGACAATGTTAAATCCATGATAATACATGTTATCTCACTTATATTAATATGTTTTGTACTCGTGATCTCAATATTTACACATATTTAGCTTATGTCATCTCTCAAGATGTAACAAATAAACACCATTTCATGTTTCACTTACTTTCATTTACTCCTAGCCACACCATAATCTTCTCAACTTTCTCTCTCATCCTCTAAGCTGGCCTTTTATATCTGTTTCAAATCAACAGTTTGTTATAGTTCAACAACATTCTAATTTTGTTTACATCAATAATCACAATTCGAGAGTCTACAATTGAGTTGGATGAAATATTTTTACATCTCACCTCATAAAGTTCCATGTTTTCATGATATCAGTTTCAAAGTCCTTTGTCTTCATCTTCAGTCAAACTCCAACTGTTGAAATTTTGCCATTAACATCATCTTCTGAATTACCATCTGGTGCTGACTTTATGAACTTGGAGATTAAATTTTGCTCGCCGACGACCTTAAAATTCGTGGTTTTATATTTGTTCTTCTATCTTTATAGGAAGCCAGATATAATAAGAACAGTTAAGTCTCATAGACTGCGATGGGCAGGACATGTTGCATGTATGGGGAATGAAAGACTTGCATGGAAGCTTCTTGTAGGAAAGCCAGAGGGAAAACGCCCAGTTGGTAGACCAAGAATGAGGTGGGAGAATAACATCAACTATGATTTGAGGGAAGTAGATTATACAGGGAATGATTGGAAAGCATTAGCTCAGGATAGGGATGTATGGAGAGCTTATGTCCGTGCGGCCATGAACCTACAGGTTCAAAAGTGCCAGTGAGTAAATAAGTAAGTAAGTAAGAATGTATATATTTTCCCAAACTGTTAATTCCAAAAGTTTCTCTAAATGTTTCAGAAATTTAATTTCTCTTCCAATTATGTGATTCTCTAGCAAACTATGAGCTGCAATTTTTAGAGACTCTGACAAAGGAACACTTTAGAAATATCAGAAATGGTGAAATTGAAAAAAAAAATCAGCAATTGCATCTTGTAGTTCATTAGAGAATCGCATAATTGGAAGAGATACTAAACTTTCAAAACACTTAGGGTCGCATGCAAATACATTAGTCTCTACTCAAATTACTTCCAATCACTGGTGAGCTGACTCGCCGTGAGCAATTGCTGAGATCGAATTAACGGCCGACTTACCGGTCATGCATGAAAGTTGACGTTTTCGTAATATTGGCAACGAATTACCCAGAATTCTCAGCGATAAAACCACTTCCGTTATTTTCGTCTGCTATAGAGGAATGCATTTACGCTTGCGTCCCGCAAATAATACCGTATACAACGACGTCTGCGTCGTGCAATATTACGCCAATTCTCCTGTTCTTCCAGTTGAATTCTTTGGTAGACTCTATCAAATTCCTCTTCTCCGCATATACCGAAAACATGATCGAAGTCTTCAAGGTCCAACATCTTGGATAAAGCTGCAAAGGTTTCAAACTACATCGGTTCCCTTCGGGATTTTCACGATAAGTTTCTATCTTGAGCTATGATCTTAAGGTACCTCATCAGGTAGCTTACAATTATTATCGCATGAATAGATTTCTGAGTAAGCAAAAATGTATTTGGATAAAACTTCCTCAGCAGAGAACGCCTTTTACTGTCTAATGCGTTCAAACATTCGACCCTTATAGAAGTCTTTAGAATTAACAGTTTGGGAAAAGATATGCATTCAAAAGAAGAAATATAGATCTATGAATTTTGAAATTCCTGGCAAGCAATAAATAAAAATTATTTTATGAAATAGGCACCAGATGGCAATTTGGAAAAATTATTTTATGAAATAGGCACCAGATGGCAATTTGGAAGATGGTGGTAATGGCAAAATTTCAAGAATTGGAGTTTCACTGAAGATAAAGGCAAACCTTTGAAACCGGTATTGTGTAAACACAGATCTTTATGAGGTGAGACGTAAAAACATTTTATCCAACTCAATTATAAACTTAAAACTACCTCATAGTGTTACTTCCCACTGTAATTTTGATTAAATTACAATTTGATAAATTTCTTATCCCAAATCATCTTATCAATCTGTATTGAGATTAGTAAAACTGATTTCTTCTGTAATTATTTTTGATTTTGAAGTAGTTGGTAAAGTCAATTTCCCTAATAGAGGGAGACATGTGGAAAAATATAAGTTACGTAAAACTGATTTTTGACTGAAAATAATTCAGGATTGTCCAGGTTAATCACTATCTCTAGAAAAGTATGCATTGTGGTATTGTTTAGTTAAATCAAGCCTTTGTCCCAACACATGATAGGAACATATTAACTACAATAAGACACAGTACATCATGAACACAAAAAAAAATCACATAATTTAAACTATTAATCAAATTAAGGTAGAATATTTTTTATCACTCACCTCATATTGTTCTACTAATCAAATGTTATATTATAAAATACAGTAATATTTGTATACTGGTATTGTAAATATAAGTAATGCATTTTTTTATTTAATGAGAAAAATATGAATCATATTTGAAGAGAAAAATTTAAATCATATTTGAAGTGAAAAATTATATGCTTAGGCTCGGGCTTGAACCCAGGACCTTTGGCTCTCTGTGTCAGTACTCTACCGACTGAGCTACCTGAACAAGTTTCAATCTAAATGCAAATTCTTCTCTTATATACGCTGTTAATTCCCGCACACCAATTGAAGCATGGCTCATATATTACTGAAAATAACTACCAACACATTGAAGTACAAAGAAGACTGGCCAACAAAGCTTATTACTCACTTCATAAAATAATGAAGAGTAATAACATACACTCAGCAACTAAAATCAGGCTATATAAAGTTTTAATAAGATCAGTTTAGATCTATGGTTGTGAGACATGGAGTCTCACTAAAAGAGGTAGCCCTAAATAATTTTGAAAAAAAGTACTCAGGAAAATATTTGGACTAATAAATATTAATGGTCAGTGGAGAATATGATACAACAAAGAACTGTATGACAAATACAATGAACCTGATCTTGTCAATTTTATTAAGTTAAAGAATTTAGAATGGGCTGGCCATGTACAAAGGCTCTCAACAGACAGCACCAAAAAAGGTGCTTACAACAAGTTTTATGGGGAATAGATGGGTTGGAAGACCGAAAAAACGATGGGAGGATGGTATTAAGGAAGATGCTGCAAACCTACTTAAGTGTCGCAACTGGAGACTTGCTGCGCAAAATAGAAATGATTGGAGGCACAAGTTAAGGGAGGCCAATCGTCCATTGGATGGATGGATGGAATTGAAGCATAGGTTTCATAGCATTTGGTGAGCAGGAATTAACAGCGTATATAAGAGAAGAATTTGTGTTTAGATTGGAACTTGCTCAGGTAGCTCAATTGGTTAAGTATTGACCTAGAAAGCCAAAGGTCCTGGGTTCAAGCCCCAGTCTGAGTGTATAATTTTTCTCTTCAAATATGGTTTATCCATTACTGAGATGTATGAAATAAATAATAATAACATAGAAAAATATAAACCTGAATCGGGATTTGAACCTGATGTCTCTGGATCTGTGCACCAGTGCTTTGACCACTGAACTACCAGTCTCCTAATTCAAATGAATATTAATTCTGTCCTTTATATGAATTCCTTTCCACCGCTGTGGTCTTGAGGTAGTGTGCTGCCTTGTCATGCAGTGGGCCCAGGTTTGATCCCCGGTCAGGACAGTTTTTCTTGGTGAGGTTTTTATCAGGGTTTTTCCTCACCTGCAAGACAAATGTCAGGAAAACTTTAAGGCCCAAACGGTCCCCAAAATCATATGGCCATCATCATCATCCTTATCATTATCATCATCAGCATCATCATCCTTCACCGGTGTGGAAAGCTACGGGAAGCTACCACACCTACAATTCCCTAGTAAAGCTGCAAAGCATAGCATGAAAATGCTATGATTGCAGTGAAAGACCTGCCCTCGAGCAGAATTACTATGGATGGATATGAATTCCTGTGTGCTGAGGCTATGAACCTTTCATTCTACATGCCGTCTGTGGAGAGAATTAATATTCGTTTGAATCAGGAGCCTGGTAGCTCAGTGGTCAGAGCACTGGTGTACAGAACCAGAGACATCGGATTCAAATATTTTTCTCTTCAATTAAAATTTGTCTTTCGGAGAGAAGTGATAAATTTAATATCTAAGATTGATACATATAATTCATTGCATACTTTCTTAATTGTATGATGACATCATGATGTTTGTTAACAAGGCAATTGGCTTGCCCGTCTGAATCACTAGGACACTAGGTCAATTAATTTATTACAGAATACTCAAACATGCATATTTGTACATACAAAGCTTATCAACTCATTCATGAATTTATATACATATCTACATTGCTATTATTATTTTAAAGAGTAATTTTTATAGAGATTATAGTAAGTAATGTCCACCGCTGTGATCTCTAGGTAGCGTGCTGTCTTGTTAGCAGCGGGCCCGGGTTCAATTCCCGGTCGGGACAGGCTCCTGGGTGAGGTTTTTTCGGGGTTTTTCCTCACCTGTAAGACAAATGTCAGGAAGTTTAGAGCCCAACGGTCCCCGAAAAGCATCTGGCCATCGTCATCAATCTTATCATTATCATCATCATCATCATCCTTCACCGTGGAAAGCAATGGGAAGCTACCACACCTATAATTCCCCTAGTAAAGCTGCAAAGCATAGCATGAAAATGCTATGATTGCAGTGAAAGACCTGCTCTTGGGCAGAATTACTATGGAATGGAATACTTACTTACTCACTGGCACTATCAAACCCGTAGGTTCATGGTCGCGCGGACATACACTCTCCATACATCCCTATCCTGAGCTAATGCTTTCCATTCATTCCCTGTATAATCTACTTCCCTCAAATCATAGTTAATGTTATTCTCCCACCTCATTCTTGGTCTACCAACTGGGCGTTTTCCCTCTGGCTTTCCTACAAGAAGCTTCCATGGAAGTCTTTCTTTCCCCATACGTGGAACATGTCCTGCCCATCGCAATCTACGAGACTTAACTATTCTTATTATATCTGGCTTCCTATAAAAGACCATGTAGTTCATTATTATGTAGTCTTCTCCATTCACCTATCTGTTCATCTCTCTTTGGTCCAAAAATTTTCCTAAGTACTTTATTCTCAAATACTTGTAATCTCCTTCCTCCCTTAAAGTAAGAGTCCTGTTTCGCACCCATATAATATAACTGGTAGAATAATAATTTTATATATTTTCAGTTTAACGTTTTTTGAAAGGAGTTAGGACATCAAGAGTCTCTGCAATACATAATAGCACGCATTTCCAGAATTGAGCCTATGTTTAATTTCTTTGTGCATCTCATTCCTATTTGTGATTATTGTTCCCAGGTATTTGAATTCAGCCACTTCCTCAAAATTTCCCTCATTTGTCATTAGCTGTCCATTTCCATTATATAATACATTTCTACATGATGGAATGGAACAGTAATGGAATAGTAGGTAATAATATTAAGCTATTGTAATCAATGATAAAGAGAGAAAAAACATTCCTTTATCATTAATTACAATAGTTTAGTTGTGTACATTAATTTATTATTTCAATCATAGTAATATCTTTAGCTTCTTTATGTTAATTTAATGATATGGCTGTGTGAAGTCCCTTCATGTCTTCTTAATTAGAAGCTATTCAATGTGTATTTGCGAATGATGATTCATTGCATTTGAATGTGGGACCAAGAGAGTAAGGTAAATGGAGGATTTATGCTTGGATGGAAGGGAAGCCTGAATTGTATCAGTGGTCAGAGCTTCAGCATGTAAAGCTGAAAGTTTGGGGTTCGATTCTGGTTCAGAAAAAAAAATTCTCTTTACCATTAGTTACAATAGTTAATATTAATAAAATTCATATCAAATTCCATTGAGTTGAATAGTCATGTGATAAAAACTTAAAATATGTACCTTTTTGGCAGATGCCGTCGTCCTCAACTGTGTTAAAATATTATCTGGAGGCCTTTCGGAAGTTAACTTCCATCATCAGCAGGGTGCGTATCTGCTACTGGTTGCTTAGTACTAAAGACACATCGAGTCTACAACATCTTAACCAACAACAACTAGTAGCAGATATGCACCCTGCTGATGATGGAAGTTAACTTCCAAAAGGCCTCCAGATAATATTTTAAACATAATATTTTAACACAGTTGAGGACGATGGCACCTGCCAAAAAGGTACATATTTTAAGTTTTTATCTCATAATAGTTTAGTCATGTTCATGAATTTACTTATTTTATTCATAGTAATAGCTTTAGCTTCTTAATATTAATTTAATAAATAATATTAAGGTTTAATATTGGATGAACTGCACATTTGTTTTGTATGTTTCAGATAGCTGTACTTATGTACCTTCTTTATTTGAAGCTGGGCATGAGTTCTGTTATTGGAGCTTTGATCTGCATTATCACCATGACACCACTCCAGTTCCTTATTGGGAAAAAAATGTCTACCAACTCCAAAGCCATTACAGTAAGCATATATTTTTGTAGTTATTCTCTAATGATTATTGTATTGTCCTCACTATCATTGTTTTTTTTAATAAAACACAATAGATGATCATATTAAATTAATGTTGGGAAGTAAACATTATGAGGTATAATCATTAAAATTCATCGGAGAACATATTGTTTAAACAACTCACCTCATAGGATTCATGCTTCCATGACATCGCGATTTCAAACATAGTCATGTTCATCTTCAGCCATAACTCCGACTGACAAAATTCTTTGGCCGTCAACTATTCTATTGTTGCCATCTTCAGTGCTGCCATCTATGGTTGAATTTATGAACTTTGAAATCAATGTAATTTCGTTAGGGATATCAAAATTCATTGATCTATTTTTGTTTTTCTGAATGTATATTTTTTCCCAAACTGTCAATTCCAAAGGTTTCTCTACTTGTTTTAAAAGTTTAGCTTCTCTTCCAATTTTATGATGTTCTAATAAACTATGTGCAGCAATTGCAGATTTTTCAATTTCACAATTTTTAATATTTCTGAAATGTTCTTTTGTCCGAATTTCCAAATTCCTTTTTGTTTTTCCTATATAAACTTTATTGCAATCTTCACAATTTATATAAAATATTATTGCAATAAATATAGGAAAAACAAAAAAGGAATTTGGAAATTCGGACAAAAGAACATTTCAGAAATATTAAAAATTGTGAAATTGAAAAATCTGCAATTGCTGCACATAGTTTATTAGAACATCATAAAATTGGAAGAGAAGCTAAACTTTTAAAACAAGTAGAGAAAACCTTTGGAATTGACAGTTTGGGAAAAAATATACATTCAGAAAAACAAAAATAGATCAATGAATTTTGATATCCCTAACGAAATTACATTGATTTCGAAGTTCATAAATTCTACCATAGATGGCAGCACTGAAGATGGTGACAATAGAATAGTTGACGGCCGAAGAATTTCGTCAGTCGGAGTTATGGCTGAAGATGAACATGACGATGTTTGAAATCGCGATATCATGGAAGCATGAATCCTATGAGGTGGGTTGTTTAAACAATATGTTCTCCGATGAATTTTAACAATAGATGATCACTTAAAATTCCACAGTAATTTTATTTGACCCTATAAACTTTCAGTGACATTTCAATTACAAATTATTGCAATAAGCAATCTTGTTTTAAAGTTGACCTATTACATAATTACCGTATTTACTTGCATAATTGACCCTCTTGTGTAATTTCCCCCTAGGTTTTCATATATAAATAAATATCCTCAACTCGTGTTCAACTCAGGGTCGGGTTGAGGAATGAGATGAGATGATTATTAGGATTATCATATAACACTAACATCCAAAATATGTACATATTAATGTAATAATATTATGTAAAATTAGTAAGGATACTTGAATTTTTCTTAAAATATGCAACATTAAACTCATTAGAATTTTATTTTTATATAAATGTTATATTAAACATTAAGTTTAAGGGTCGAATGTTTGAACGCATTAGACAGTAAAAGGCGTTCTCTGCTGAGAAAGTTTTATCCAAATACATTTTGCTTACTCAGAAATCTATTCATGCGATAATAATTGTAAGCTACCTGACGAGGTACCTTAAGATCATAGCTCAAGATAGAAACTTAGCATGAAAATCCCGAAGGGAACCGATGGTAACCAATGTAGTTTGAAACCTTTGCAGCTTTATCCAAGATGTCGGACCTTGAAGACTTCGACATGTTTTCGGTATACCCGGAGAAGAGGAATTTGATAAAGTCTACCAAAGAAATCAACTGGAAGAACAGGAGAATCGGCGTAATATTGCGCGATGCAGACGTCGTTGTATACGGTATTATTTGCGGGATGCAAGCGTAAATGCGTTCCTCTATAGCAGACGAAAATAACGGAAGTGGTTTTATCGCTGAGAATTCTGGGTAATTCGTTGCCAATATTACAAAAACATCAACTTTCATGCATGACCGGTAAGTCGGCCGTTAATTTGATCTCAGCAATTGCTCACGGTGAGTCAGCTCATCAGTGATTGGAAGTAATTTGAGTAGAGACTAATGTATTTGCATGCGGCCCTAAGATCAGATCAGTGTAGAAGAAATGTGGGGAGGGGGACTGCAAAATGCTTGACAACGAGTTATATTTACTATAACATATACCACTCCAGGACAAATTAATTTTTTGAAAAGAAAAATTAATGCTTGAATCTGGAATCGAACCACAGACTTCTGACTGTATGCATTAATATGCAGTTCATTACATCATTTAAGACCTGGTACAAACATAAAAGTTTCTTTCCTCTTATACAGTTCTCTTAAGTCTGAAGGCAGATTCATAAAAAAAAATTAACTTGTTAACAAGACACATGAAATACATGCAACTGTATAATGTAAACCTTCACAATCTATTGGCATACATCTAAGCATCCGGATCCAATATGATCTCACAAGGGAACTGTCAACAATTACATACTGAAACCTATGTTGAAATTTCTCCCAGACAAGCGTTGTGATGTACCAAAGCGTGTATTCAAAAAATTATCTACCATTTTTAACTGCAAGAGACAAAATTTGAAGCTAGAATCCAGCAATGATAACCCACCGTATGGAGCAACTGGACACCCAGCATGAGTAAGAGGGGAATTGAGTAAGGCAAGATGTGGCACAGATGGCAGATTGTGAGGGTTATCCAATCTACCAATTCACAAGTTGTATAAATTTTCTACAGTTTAAATGAGAGATTTTACACTGGATTTTAATTCCTTGAAGTTAAAAGGCAGATAATTTTTTGGTATATCACAACGCTTCTCTCAAAGAAATTTCAAGCTAGGTTTCAGCATGCAATGGTTGAGCCCTTTTTAGATGTCAAAACATTTAAAAATAAATTTGAAATTAAATATATATATATATATATATATATATATATATATATAGATCATTGGTTGATTAATGTCTTTGACATCGTCAGATTCCTAATAGCCAATTTCACGGTCCATCCAATCTCCTGGTTGTAGATGTTTCTCCTTCATGTATAAATATATTCCCACCTGACTCCAGGAGGTTTTAGGTCTTCCTCTGCCTCGTCTTCCCTCAGGTTTCCATTCCAAAACAGATTTTGGTAGTCGATCCTCTTCCATTCGCTGGACATGTCCGTACTATCATAATTGCTGAGTTTTAATATAATCTAAAATAGTGTCTTCAATCTTCATTTTCTCCCTTATAACTGAGTTCCTAATTTTTTCTCTTCTTCAAATTCTTGCTGCTCTTCATATAAAATCCATTTCCGTTGCCAAAAGATACTTATTTGCTTTTGTTGTTAATGGCCAAAGTTCTGCTCCATAAGTAATGATGCTTTTAACAATTGTATGATATATATATATATATATATATATATATATATATATATATATATAGTCCATAGTAATTCTGCCCGAAGGCAGGTCCTTCACTGCAATCATAGCATTTTCATGCTATGCTTGCAGCTTTACTAGGGAATTGTAGGTGTGGTAGCTCCCCGTTGCTTTCCACACCGGTAAAGGATGATAATGATAAGGATGATGATGATGGCCATATGATTTCGGGGACCGTTTAGGCCTTTAAGTTTTCCTGACATTTGTCTTATAGGTGAGGAAAAACCCCGATAAAAACCTCACCCAGAAAAACTGCCCCGACCGAGGATCGAACCCGGGCCCGCTGCGTGACAAGGCAGCATGCTACCTCGAGACCACAGCTGTGGACATATATATATCCATCCATAGTAATTCTGCCCGAAGGCAGGTCCTTCACCGCAATCATAGCATTTTCATGCTATGCTTGCAGCTTTACTAGAGAATTGTGTAGGTGTGGTAGCTTCCCGTTGCTTTTCACACCGGTGAAGGATGATGGTGATGATGATAATGATAAGGATGATTATGATGATGATGGCCATATGATTTTGGGGACCGTTTGGGCCTTAAAGTTTTCCTGACATTTGTCTTATAGGTGAGGAAAAACCCCGATAAAAACCTCACCCAGAAAAACTGCCCCGACCGGGGATTGAACCCGGGCCCGCTGCGTGACAAGGCAGAACGCTACCTCGAGACCACAGCGGTGGACATATATATATAATTTACCTTAATTAAAAACAATTATTTTGTAATAGTTGTTAATATTTCTGAAGTTGATGAGATTTATAATTTGTTAAGATTTTGTTTTTTCTGTCTGTATAACAGGACGTGAGTGATGAACGGTTACGACAAATGAATGAAGTGCTACAAGGTGTTCGACTTCTCAAGTTATATGGTTGGGAATGTTTGTATGGTAATCGTGTCCTCAAAACCCGATCAAAGGAACTCAAACTCTTAGATAAGGATTCTCTTTACTGGGCCTTAATGAGTGAGTTATGGCATCAAATTATTTTATTCTATAACTGAATAATTATTCTTTAAGTTTAATTTGAGATTAATTTTTATTCATTTACTAGCTAATACCCAGCGTGTGCTGCTACTCCTAAATAAATGTTAATGTGTTTCTACCACCAGACATGTGCTGTTATGCTTGAACGGGAATCTGCTTATCCCAATCTTCTTGACATCAACAAAAGACAAAAATGGTTATTGTGAGTTATCCGTAAAAGATAAACATATGCTGTCGCAGATTTTTTGTAGAGCTTTTTGAGATATTCAATTCTGTGTACATTAATGTTGTGTATTTGTTATGGTTTAGGCAGCATAAGTGATTTAAGCGTCAAAATAGACACTTCATTTCACGTTTTTCACTGCAAAGGGTGATTTTTTAGGGGTCAAGGGGTTTAATATCACAACTCTATTAAAGCCTATGTTCATCCCGAGAATCTCCTGAACAATTTGCAAAAAATCTCATAAAAATCGGATCAACAATATGGCCGTGCATAGAATACGAACAAACAAACTAACAAACAAACAAACATTGATTTTTATATATTAGATATTCTTATGATGAATAACAATTTTATATTGATTGTATGACAGTACTTCCCCAATCATATTCACTATGGTTACAAAAATTTTGAAATACCTTGCAGTGCAATCAATACCAATTAAAAATATCTTTAATCTTATTTTGATTTCCCGTAAAACTAGGATAGTATAAAATGAAAGAATTATTAATCAAGTAATAACAGAAAAAAAAAGGTGTCCCAAAAAATTGACTTTTTTATTTTTAACACATACTCTCTTTAATTTATTTGTATAATGATAAAACAATATTGTAAGAAGAATTTGGTGTAAGTAGGCTCATAGCAACCCATGCCGACTTGCTTCAAAACATGTCAGTACTTGCAAACTTTGAAAAGAAAATTTGAACAATAATGTTTTTTTTTATTGTAAGTAGTTTAACGTTTTGGGCATATTGATGTTTTATTTACTAAATAAACTTTTAGTTGTAGAATCCTTCTATACTAATCCAGTACAAATTTTCATATCTTATGTTTGACATGAAGTCGGCACGGGTTGTCATGATCCAATCACAATAATATTTTTTATTTGACTTATTAAGGTCAAACAGAAAAAAAAATAGAGGGTACACGTATTTGATTTTGTGAGAAAAAACCTCCTTTATATCTTGGGATACCCTAATATATATATATATATCCATCCATCCATAGTAATTCTGCCCGAAGGCAGGTCCTTCACTGCAATCATAGCATTTTCATGCTATGCTTGCAGCTTTACTAGGGAATTGTAGATGTGGTAGCTTCCCGTTGCTTTCCACTATATATATCCATCCATAGTAATTCTGTCCAAGAGCAGGTCTTTCACTGCAATCATAGCATTTTCATGCTATGCTTTGCAGCTTTACTAGGGAATTATAGGTGTGGTAACTTCCCATTGCTTTCCACACCGGTGAAGAATGATGATGGCCGGATGATTTTCAGGGACCATTGAGACCTAAGCTGCTGACATTTGTCTTACAGGTGAGGAAAAACCTGAAAAAACCTCACCCAGGAGCCTGTCCTGACCAGAAATTGAACCTGGGCCCACTGCATGACAAGGCAGCATGCTACCTCGAGATCACAGCAGTGGATATATATATAAATGAATAATTCATAATTTTTTTTTATTTATATTTAAGAAAACCATAACAATTTCTTTAATATGTGGGATGTTCAATAAAAAAATACACACCATTTTAGTTCTTGATTGCCTTTCACTCAAAATGAATGAAACTTTACAGGACGCATCTTTAATCCTTCCTTTATAACATCACAAAATTTCATTGTTTTCAACAGGTGGCTGTTATGTACTTTAGTTTTAAAATGACAGCTACTTGTGAAACATGTACAAAGCAGAGAACTGTGATTGAAGATCAAGGGGATCTGACAGTCTTGCTTCACCTCGTTCTACTGCTGACATTCTGCTGACAGTACTCCTATTTATTGTTTGATAGACATTTCGTAAGCGTCTGTGAATGTTTGGAATGGTCTCCTGCTCTGCAGAAAGAAATTCAATCACAGCTCTCTACTTTGTACGTGTTTCACAAACAGCCACCATTTTAAAACTCAAGTACATCACAGCCATCTATCGGAAAACAATGAAACTTCATGATGTTATAAAGGAAAGATTGAAGATATTCTTGTAAGTCCATGTTTCCCTTAACAGAGATTTAGGTACTCTCCCCCTACAGGGAAGAATTTGAACAATACTAATTTAGTTACACTTGTTTTCGTACAGATGTAATTTGAGTGATCCGTGGTCAGCGTTCCACCTCATACCGACATCTAGGAAACCAAGGTAGTACGGGAAAATTCAGTAAATTTTGCTTAGAGGCTCGGGACCCACGGCTTAAAGTTCCTCCCAGAGGACTTACTCCTTGGATTTTTCCATCCTAAAAAAATCCATCGACCCCGGCCGGATTTGAACCCATGACTCTCAATTCCAGAGACAAGGAGCACTATCCCTAGTCCACCGCGGCCGATTGAAGATGTGTTCTGTAAAGTTTTGTTGACTTCCAATGGAAAGCAATTGAGAACTAAAATTATATGCATTACTTATTAAATGTCCTAGTGCTATAAAAATGTTTTCTTTTTTTTTCAGCTTTTTTGACACATGCCTCTTCAGCGTTAGTAACGCTCGTGACGTTTGGAATGTATTATTTGATGGAATCAGATCCTCTTTTGCCTGACAACGTGTTTTCTGGTTTGGCATTGTTCAATCAGCTGACAGTGCCACTCTTCATCTTCCCCATTACAGTACCCATCATTATTAGTGCTATGGTGAGATTAATGTTAGTTGTAAAAGCAATATTTATTCATTGAGTATGTTATAAATACATTGTAGTTGAATTTTCTTCAATGAATGAATGAGTCACTTACCTCATATTTAATATTTTTTAAACATGGGAACTGCAGTTTTCAATAGGAGTCCCTCTCATTTTCAACTGACATTATGACTACCGTATTTTCACTGGAATCTTCATCTAGAACGTTGCCATCTGGTGCTGATTTGATGAACTTTGAAAACAAGTCCTATTCATGGGGAATTTCAAAATTCATGGATCTAAATTTGTTCTTCTGAATATAAATCTTTTCCCAAACTGTCAATTACAAAGGTTTTTCTAAATGTTTTAAAATTTTAGCCTCTTTTTCAATTTTATGACTCTCCAACAAACTATGTGCTGCAATAGCTGATTTTTCAATTTCACCATTTTTAACATTTACCTCAAAGTTCATCAAATCAGCACCAGATGCCAATGTTGTAGATGAAGATTCCAAGGAAAATCCAGTAGTCATAATGTTGGCTGAAGATAAGAGGGACTCCTCTTGAAAACTGTAGTTCTCGTGTTTAAAAAAACATAAAATATGAGGTAAGATAAGAAGTGACTCAATCATTCATTGAATTAAGAACCTCATAATATTAATTAAATTATTTTTAGTCTGATCATCTTACCTCAATATTAATGTTGATTTGTTCTTGAACATGTTTCAGTTATATCATAATCATCATCAGCATCTTGCCCAGACTGGTTAGATTTATGTTGCACACCCTGGATGTTGATGTCAGCTCCATCCTGTGGTTGGCCAAAGAACTCCAAACAAGGTCACACTCCGTCAGTATTTAAAAATTCATAACTCTGTTTTTGTTCTTCTGAATATATATTTTTTCCCAAATAGTCAGCTCTTTTGTATTTTCTGTTTTAATAATTTAGTGTCCGAATTTATATTATGTTTTTCAGACCAAAATGAGCAGCAACTGCAGATTTTCTATTTCCCCATTTTTAATATTTCTTATGTGTTATAAAAATTAGAACCAAACAACACATAAAAAATATTAAAAATGGGGAAATAGAAAAATATTTTGGTCTGAAAAACATGATATAAATTTGGACACTGAATTATTAAAACAGTTAGAAAAGACAAAAGAGCTGACTATTTGGAAAAAATCTATGTTCAGGATAACAATAACAGAGTTATGAATTTTGAAATACCGACAGAGCGTGACCTTCTTTGGACGTTCTTTGGCCAACCACAGGATGGAGCTGACATCGATATCCAGGGTGTGCAACATAAATCTAACCAGTCTGGGCAAGATGCTGATGATGATTATGATATAATCGAAACATGTTCAAGAACAAATCAACATTAATATTGAGGTAAGATGATCAGACTAAAAATAATTTAATTAAAATAAATTCCGTCCAATAAGCCTCCTAAACACAGGAGGAAAAGTACTGGAGAAGTTGTTAATAAACAGAATTATGCATCATGTCAACTCAAAAAACCTAATGTCAGACAAACAGTTCGGTTTCACTCCTCAAACTAGCACGGTGGACGCAGCGATGACACTAAAAGAATACATCGAGGAAAATCTAAAAGAAAAAATGTATTTGGTGCTAGTAAGCTTGGATATCCAAGGAGCTTTTGACTCGGCCTGGTGGCCGGGGATCATGAAAGCTCTGAGGGAATTCCAGTGCCCAAGGAACTTGTATAATCTTGCAAACAATTATTTTAACCAAAGAACAGCTACATTAGCAGTAAACAATGCTAAAGTAGACAAAATGTAACGAGAGGCTGCCCACAAGGATCTTGCTGCGGTCCGGGGTTCTGGAACATCCAGTACAACTCCATACTTCGATTAGATTACACCGAACATACTAAAGTAATAGCATTTGCAGACGACCTGATAGTAATAACAAAGGGAAAATCAGTTCTCGAAGCTGAGAATTATGCAAATATTGAAATGAGAAAGATTACATCCTGGGCCCACAACAATAAATCCAAATTCAATGAATGCAAATCAAAAACTATTCTAATAACAAGAAGAAAACGAAGGGAAAACAAACAAATACATATATTTCTAAATAATAAGCAGTTAGAACAGGTCGCCCAGATTAAATATCTTGGCATAATAATCGACAAGAGATTTACGTTCAACACCAGCATATCGAATATGTAGCAGAGAGATGCAAAAACTTATTAATGCTCTCTCGAAGACAGCAAAAATAAGCTGGGGTTTAAGTGACAAAGCCCTGTGCACAATTTATAACGGTGCAATTCTGCCACTGTTATCGTACGCGGCACCAGTATGGATAAGTGCACTGGACAGGAAATATAATATCCGAAAGTTTAAACAGGTACAGAGATTGATCAGCATACGAATGGCAAAGGCATACCGCACTGCGTCCTACGAAGCTCTCTGCATTCTGACGGGATTAACACCTATACATCTAAAAATACAAGAAATTTCGGCTATTCACCAAATAAGAGGAAGTTCCAAATACGAAACTCTTAACGTTGATCAGACAGTTAGTTACAAAAACTGGACACATCCGGCAAAATTCATAAAAATCCAGGATACAAGAGAAAACAAAGAATACACTTATGAAATATACACAGATGGAAGCAGAAGCAATGATGGAGTTGGATCGGGAATAGTTATATTCAAAAAACATGTATTAACAAACCAGCTGAAATTTAAGTTGTACGAAGAATGTTCAAATAACCAGGCTGAGCAACTTGCCATCATGAAAGCATTGGACACCTTAAAAGGACTTAACACCAGCGAAATACCGATTGACGAACGTAATGTGGCAATCTACACTGACAGCAAGATCACGTTAGACTCCCTAAGGAACAGAAATAATCGAAACAATTTAATTGAAGAAATTAGGAATAAGCTGAAATCTCTAGAAGGCAACAATTGGACAGTGGAATTCAGCTGGGTCAAGGCACATGCTGGAATCTAACGGCAACGAGATAGCGGATCGCCTAGCGAAGCAAGCAG
The DNA here is from genome assembly GCA_030220185.1 of Diploptera punctata. Taxonomy (NCBI): domain Eukaryota; kingdom Metazoa; phylum Arthropoda; class Insecta; order Blattodea; family Blaberidae; genus Diploptera; species Diploptera punctata. Next base: position 923,452 of record JASPKZ010001988.1, read on the forward strand.
CGTGCGACGGCGGCCTACAAACGAGTTACGATAGGATTCCAGTAAGTGCTGTGAAGAAACACCTGACAACCATTAGTGAAGAAAAATGGGAAAGGCAATGGCAATCAACCACCAATGGGAATTTGACGAAATCGTTCTTCCCGAAAGTCAGCGACAGACTACAGACAAGAATCCAGATATCTCCCAATTTCACAACGCTGGTGACCGGACACGGAATATAAACGCCTACTTCCATCGCTTCAAGATAAAGGACAGTGCAATGTGTGCATGCGGTGCTGGTGAGCAGACAGTGGACCATGTCATATATAACTGTATAGAATTTAAAAACGAAAGACAAACTCTTATAAACTTTGTAAATAGAGGTAGTGAAAGGTGGCCCATAAATAAGAGTAAATTAGCTTTTAAGTATACTAAACAATTCACCAAATTCACAAATAGCATAGACTTAAAAAAATTACAATAGAACATTACTTGGACAGTATACTTTAAGCAACTGTAAATCATAAAGTGATAGAACTAGATAATAAGTGTTAGGATAAGAACATTATTTTAAGGAAGTGTAAATATTGATCATGACTTGTTAGGATTAGTCAGTGCTATAAGTGTAAATAGGAACCTAATAGCCTAAATTTTTAGAACTTTCAATAGTAGATTACTCATAAAATGTTAGAATTAGTCCGTAACTTAAGTGTAAATAGGAGCTATATCTTCTTAGATTAGTAATGGATAGAACATTAACTTAGCGTGTAAATATAGATTATAGCTTGATAGGATTAGTCAATTTAAATGTAAATAGGAACTATATTTTGTTAGGAATAGTCATGAAGAATGCACTAATTTAACCCTTAACTTACAATGTATCTTATAAGAAACATTGATTTAATTTATTTGTTATAGTTTATTAAACAGTAAAAATAAAACAAATTATCATAAATTACCTAAGATTGTTTCAAATTACGTTAAAATACAGTAATAACTTACTTTTACATGATTTTATCTTTCTTTGCGGTCCGAAACACTTGAATGGTGGGCACATAAATTATTGTTTCGCCAATTTAAGGGTTAAGTAAGTGCTTAATAGGAACAATATCAAGCAACTGTAAATATTAATCATAACTTGTTAGTGATAAGAGGAACCATAACTTGCTTACGTATAATTAACAGAGAGCATTGTTTGAAATGCAAATAACAACCACAACGAAATAGAACAATTTAGCGTCACAATAACTCAAAATTATATTTTAAGGAATCAAAAATAGGAAAAAAAAAATAATAATTTCACACTTTAGAACTAGTAAATAACATTATAAATGCATAGTCAGGAACATCAACACACATAAAATGATAGAGATATTTTAATATTGCTAAACCAAAGCATGTAGTACTGCAGAAAACTGTAGTGGAGCATGCTGTCATATGAAGACTCTTAAAAAAAAAAAAAAATCAACATTAATATTGAGGTAAGATGATCAGACTAAAAATAATTTAATTAAAATAACCTAAAAATATCACTTCCTAAAATAAAATATCACCTCATAATATTATTTCCCATATTTAACTATGAGTTTAATTTTCTTGTTTATTATTAATAATAATCAATTGAACTATTATAAGGAATATCATTATGAGGTTAAATTTAAAATAAAATTATTTTTATCTCACCTCATATCCTGTCTTCTAATTAGATCTGTTTCAAAACCTAGGCGGTTTCATCATCAGTAATTTTACAACAGATATTCTGTCATCCAAGAGCATTGCTCCTTGCTCCATCTGTTGGTGGACTGATGAACCCCTGAATCAAATCAACTTCCCTTGGAATTACAAAATTCATTAATTCTTCTTTTTTTTTTAATGTGGCCACATTAAAAAATACTTGTAGAATAAGCATTAGTACTCCTGAATCACAGAATATTGATTGTAAAATTACTGATAATGAAACCGCCTAGGTTTTGAAAGAGGTGTAATTAGAAGATAGAATATTAAGTGAGATGGAAAGAATTGTATTTTAAATATAAATTAATAATCAAATCTTGTTTTTAAATGATTTTCTTTTGTTTTATAAATGACAGGTGAGTACTCGCAGATTGGAAAACTTCCTGGAGCAGCCCGAGATACACAGTGAAGTTCCCCAGAGAATTGAAACCAAACAGAATGGAGACATAGTCACAGAGGATGTTGTAGTCGAACAAGTTTCAATTGTTACTGAGAGTTACAATGAGGTAATTATTTTTTATGTAATTATATAGCAGAGTGTGAAGATTAAACATTAAATTGAAAAATTTTTCTCTTCAAATATAATTTATCCTTCAGTGAGAAGTGTTAAATTAAGAATAAAAACGTCAATAGAAGCTCTACTGGCTTTATAAAGTAGTGTTAAAATTCCCAATTAATGTCTTCTTAACTAAAAGGCCACAAAGATAGAAGCAACGGTTTCAAAGCATTTGGCGCGAGGGAATTACAACGTATAAAGAGAAAAATTTGCATCTAGATCGCAACTCGCCTCGGTAACTCAGTTGGTAGAGCATTTGGCCCGGAAAGCCAAAGGTCCCGGGTTCGAGTCTCGGTCTAGGCAAAAAATTTTCTCTTCAAATATAATATATAAAACTGTTATTTCCCCAGTTATATTATATGGATGCAAAACGTGGACTCTTACTTTAAAGAAGGAGAAAATATTACAAGTATTTGAGAATAAAGTTCTTAGGAATTTTTTTGGACCAAACGGTGATGAACAGACAGGTGAATGAAGAAGACTACACAACAATGAGATACATGATCTTTATAGGAAACCAGATATAATAATAATAACAGTTAAGTCTCTTAGATTGCAATGGGCAGGACATGTGGCACAAATGGGGAAGGAAAGAGGGACATGGAAGCTTCTTGTAGAAAACCAGAAGCAAAATGCCCATTTGGTAGATCAAGAATGATATGGGAGAATAACATAATTCATGATTTGAGGGAAGTATAGATTATACAGGGGATGATTGTAAAACATTAGCTCAGGATAGGGATGTGTGGAGAGCTTATGTCTGCGTGGCTATGAATCTATGAGTTTGGTAGTGCCAATGAGTTAATTAAGGTGTAAGAGTAAGAGACATAGGTCTAATATGTGAAAACTGAAACTTATTATATTGTTTGCTTATTTTGCATTTACAGTCAAGCAACAATATATGTGGAGATGGTGAAGGAGATAATCCTCGCACTGAGAGAGCAGACAGCGTGTTTGGACTTGGAGACATCATAGAGCAGGAAGCAGAGGAAGAAACTGATGAAGGAGAATTGGATGAAGAGACTGCAGTTACTTCAGAACTAGACAACGAATCTGCCGTGTCTGTACATAATGGAAGATTCACTTGGAATGCAGAACCTGGAAAAGCAAACCTTACCATTTCTAACATGTACATTCCTTCTGGTATGTTGAAAGTTTATAGCAGTTATAAACACATTGGTGACCGAATATTTAAATTGTTTAAATGCCTGCTCCCTGGGTCAAATGGCTTTTTAATTAATTTTTCTTCATCATCATCATCATCCAAGGATTAAGCCTGTTGGCTCGTTCTGGTTTCGTGAAAAATTAATTAATTTTTACCATATTCAATTTTAAAACTTTTATAATTTTTTTTAAATATATTAATTAATTACATTTTAGTTGTATATTTTGACTGACCTCATATTTCTTGATTTTTATTCAGATTAGTTTTGTCACTTCTGTGTGACATTCTCGATGCCATACAACTGTTGCAAGGCAATAGTTGAATGCAAGGCAAGAGTTGCAAGGCATCGAGAATGTTGCACAGAAGTGACAAAACTAGTCTGCATAAAAATCAAGAAATATGAGGCGAACCAAAATATACAACTCAAATATAATTAAAATAAACTTCATAGTGTTATTTCCTACATATATTCAATATATTTATTAAATTAAATTTCAAGGCAGTACTTACCAAAGAATTTTTAGTGGGATTTATTTAAGTAAAATTTTATTATTTCAACTCATAATCTTCTTAGATTAGTTTCAAAACCTTCTTAGGTTCCATTACCAATATTTTCACGACCATTGTTGTGTCATCCTGAAGAGCCATGTCTTACTTCCTCTGTTGGTAGACTGAAGAACCTCAAAATCAAATAATTTTCCCCAAACTTCATAAATTTCTTCTTCCCATTTTTTTCATCATCAATATCATCCATGCAAGTATTAGGCCATGTTGCCTGTTATGGTCCCAAAGAGGAATTTTCCATCCAGCACTTTTTGGATGTCCCAGCGATCTTTTGCCTTGGGGGCAGTAACAAAGCATAGCTTTTGGAATTATGTGAGATGGTATTCATTGAAAATGGGCTTTCCAGTTGTTCTGGTAGTTTTGTATATGATGTAGAATGGATTCTACGCCCAATTATTCCATAATTTCCTCATTACCATTTTTTTTAAATGTAGATTTTTTCCCAAACAGTGAGTTCTTTGGACTTTTCTATTTGTTTTAATAATGTAGCCTTTCTTTTGATCAGATGTTTTTCTGACCATGTGTGAACTGCTACTGCAGATTTTTCTACTTTCTCATTCTTCACATTCCTGAGATAGACATGGTCAGAAAAACATCTAATCAAAAGAAAGACTGAATTAATAAAACAAATAGAAAAACCCAAAGAACTCATACTTTGGGAAAAAAATCTACATTTAAAAAAAAAAAAGGAAAGGAGAAATTAATGAACTTTGAAATTGCCGGGGAAAATTATTTGATTTTGAAGTTCTTCAGTCTACTAAGAGAGGGAGCAAGAAGTGACTCTTGAAGACAACTTAACAATGGTCATGAAAATACTGATGATGGAACCGAAAAAGATTTTGAAACTAGTCTAAGAAGAAGATGAATATGAGGTGAGATAATAACATTTTACTTAAATAAATAATACTTCATAGTGTTAATTCCTAAGAAAGTAATTTTAGTGAGATTTTAAAATTACTTTTATAGCTAGTATAGCTTCATTCTTGTTGATTAAGAAGTTGCTAGAATCTAGGAAAAATGTTCTCAACCTCAAGCTTAAGGGATTGTAAGAGAAAAATGTTCTGTCTAAATCAGGAGCCTAGATAACTCAATGGATAAAAACTGAAATGGATTTCCGGAGATCTTGGTTTCAAATCCCGGTTTAGACAAACATTTTTCTCTTAAAATATTAATTTGTCCTTTAATATAAGTGACCAATTTAAATAAAAACATTTAAAATAACAGATATTGTTGTAGAATGCAGGCTTTCATGACCGGAATTATTGTATTAAAAGATTCTGGGCTATAGGACTGTTGTCTATAACTGATGTTTCTTCCTCCACTAAGGAGGGCGTCTTCAGTGGAAAGTTCTTCTAAGTGGTGTTCCCTGGTCGGAGGCCATCAGTCTACCATTCGTACACAGCCGAGCCTCTGAGCAGGGAACACCACCTAGTAGAACTCGCCATTGAAGATGCCCTCTGTAGTTGAAGGAGAAATGTCTGGGAGAAACACCAATTATGGACCATGGGCCTACAGCCCAGAATCTTTTAATACAAATTTTGTAGTTTCATGCACTTTATTTGTTATAGAATATGATAAAAAAAACTTTGTTTCTTGAAATTTAATACAACTGGAATGGACTCTTCCAGTAATTCTTTTAATTTTTATTATTGAATCTCCAAACCCTATTTTGTTAAGAAGGCATGTTAGGGTTGTAGCTTACTATAACAATTATTTTAATTTATAGTGATGTCATAAATTAAAGATTTAAAAGAAAAGTAAATTTTAATCTAGAGTATACAGGTTTTTTTTACTATAATTTTAAAATTATTATTATTACAAAATTAAATTGAATTATTAATTAATCTATTGATTTCAATTGAATTAACTCTCGGGATTAAGAATGTATAAGAGAAAAATTTACATTTAGATTGGAGTGCTCAGGTAATTCAGTTGATAGAGCATTGGCATAGAAAGCCAAAGGTCCTAGGTTCAAACCCCAATCTGAGCATATATTTTTCGCTTCAAATGTAATTGATTTCATGTTTACTTGATGAAAATCCATTATGAATTTAATAAATAAAGCCATCATAGTTTTGTATGATTTTCCATAAATATTTATTTTATTTAACATTTATAACGGCTGTTTCAATACACTGTATCTTTTTTCAAACGAATATCAGAAATAAAAATAAATTATCTATTTATAAATATAATAGTTCTATTTATTAAATAAATTATTATTACTTTAATTTTTTCAGGAAAGTTAACTGTAATTGTCGGACGTGTTGGAAGTGGGAAAACTTCATTACTCTCTGCATTGCTTGGAGAAATGCATACCATGAACGGTAGCATTAAATGGGCAAGGTAAACAATAATAACAGTAATTGCATTATGATTGCCTTCTTCTTCACACTCCAGGGTTTAAGTAAAACTGCTTGTTCGAGCTCCAAAACATGTTTGACTATAATTTTCTTAGTCTTCCCGGATGTCTTCTTCCCTTAGATGTATATAACAACACTCTTATTGGGATCCTTTCTTCAGACATTCTATCAATATGCTGTCTCCATTCAATTCTATAATTTATAATTTTTTCTTCCAAAGAATTTATTTCTAGCTCTTTCCTTATTTTTTTTATGTAGCTCTGTAGTAAGAAAATCTTGCTCCAATGAGTTACAAGCCCTATGAAAGCACGTTCTGATAGTGGGATTGCACCTTACTGCATTCAGACTTACAGGATTTTTAAATAAGGTTTTCTCACCTAGAGAAGCACTGATAGCAATGGTTATCTGCCTTGGACAAAAAAGAGAATAATATGTAAATAACACTAACACACAAAGTTAGAGGTCTTGGATTCAAATCCCGAATCAGGCATTAATTTTTTTTTTCAAAATAATCAGTTTCTTATGGTGGAATTAAATGTTTCTTACCTCTCCTCATATAAATCTTCTAAGTAGATCGCGATTTCAAGACCATAATGGTCTCATCTTCAGTACAATCTTGGCGACTGATGTTATGTCGATCGGAAGAAACTCTTCTTCTTCCCTCTGTTGGTGGACAGATGAACCTCTGGATCAGGTCAAAATTTGCGGTAATTTATGTTTTTCGGACCAAGCATGAGCAGCTACTGCTCATGCTTGGTCCGAAAAACATTTAATTGAATCAAAAGCCAGTCCAATTAAACAAATAGACAAACAAAAGGAACTAATGATTTGGGAAAAGATCCACATTCAGAAAAACAAAAGAAAACTTATGAACTTCGAAATTCCCACAAATTTTGACCTGATCCAGAGGTTCATCGGTCCACCAACAGAGGGAAAAAGAAGAGTTTCTTCCAATCGACATAACATCAGTCGCCAAGATTGTACTGAAGATGAGACCATTATGGTCTCGAAATCGCGATCTACTTAGAAGATTTATATTAGGAGAGGTAAAGAAACATTTAATTCCACCATAAATTAAACCGCATAGTGATTAATTCATATAAAAGTTAAATTAAATCAGTTTCTTAGCTTATTCAATTATTTTTAAGCATTTTGTATAGAAGATAAAATGAAATTAGAAGCAATAAGAAAATGTGAAACAATAGACTTGATTATCTGGAATTGTTATATATTCATTATGTTTATAATAATAAATAGGTTTGTCATATTATTTATTTTCTCTATATTGTAACAATATTAATAATCATCCTTCTAAAATTCCCATTTTATATATATTTATTAGATTTTTAGGGACAAAATTGTAGGACTGTAAATTTAATATTTTGAAATAAGATGTCATTAATCAGAAATTATATTTCAACACCATGAGTTCTTGAACTTAAGGCAAGATAGTCGTTATCCAGGTCAAAAAATGCATGAAAATTTGGTCCCAAATAGGTGGTCATATATTATGCCCTTTAATGATATCACACTGAAAATTTTTATGGAAGCAGAGGGGGATGAAAGTTATGGTGCTGGAAAATTCTAAATGTGAATTTTTAAGGTTAGAGCATGTAATTAATTTTCTTTTCTTTTCTCCGAAAGTTACATTTTTCATTGCATTGGTACACTTTTCTCAAAAACCATTTAACCTAGGGTCATGAAATTTTCAGAGCATGTTAACAGGTGTATGTTTGTATGAACCATGCAAGATTGTAAGTAAATTTTAGAAAATATTCATATTATTTAATTTTTTACATATATAATAAGTCATTAATTTATTGACGCATACTAACTAGAACCATACGACCATAAAAATGCATGTATTAATGTAATACTGCATGGGTTACATCTTCACATACAGTGATGATGAGCAGTTAAAATTTCATTGCCATCAGAATTACGGAATATGATTAAAGTGTACCAATGTAAGATAATGTAATGTCGCATTTTAAAAAATCTTTAAATTAAAAAAAATAATTCCTTCTTCATAACAAAGTGTACGTTAACCATTCTAGGCTAAATCCAAAGCAGGAAGTCCCCAGATATACCATAAAAATTTTAAGTGTGATATCATTAAAAGGACATAATATATGACCACCTATTTGGGACCAAATTTTCATGTATTTTCTTACCCGGATAACGACTATCTTGCCTTTAGAGAGATTGGGTCATTCATGTCACAGAGAGCTGGTCAGGATGCTAAACAAATAACAGTCCACACACCAGACTTTGAGGAAATGATGTTAGATTATACTTACACCTCTTCCAAGCTAAATTCCAGTTGTAACGTAAATAAACCAGATGTATGAGTGTGTTTTAATTTTTTTTTTTTTTTTTTCCGGTCTGAGCGTATAATTTTTCTCTTCAAATATGATTTATCCATCATTGAGATGTATGAAATTAATAATAAAAACATCGAAAAAAGCCGTACTGGCATTTATAATGTAATGTATAATTCCCAAATATGTCTTCTTAATATAGGAGCTGCCATTTGCAAAGATAGAAGCAAAAGGCTTCAAAGCATTTGGTGGGCGGGAATTACAACGTATATAGAGAAAAATTTGCGTTTAGATCGATACTTGCTCAGGTAGCTCAAATGGTAGAGCACTTGGACTAGAAAACCAAGGGTCCCGGGTTCAAGTCCCGGTCTGAGCGTATAATTTTTCTCTTCAAATATGATTTATCCATCATTGAGATGTATGAAATTAATAATAAAAACATTGTGTTTTAATTGGTTAAAAAAACAATTTTACCTTTAAACATTTTAGAAAATGTAGTTTGCTCTCTAATAATTGATATAAAGAAAATAAAAATAATATAAATATATATTATCTAGCACATGTCTATATAAGTTAAATGGGAGAATCTTAAAATATACAATTACAATTTTAATACACCAAATAAGCATTGTTTTATTCTTATGCATGTCCAATGCAGCATATGTTGGAATTTCAGTTGCTCAAATGGTTGCTTCTTTATAATTTTAAGACATTGGAAAAAAAAAGAAAAAGCATTTGAAAAGTAAAGAGAAACAAATTATTTTGAATGCTTTCAAACAGTTTAGTGAAAAATATCCCTATTAGCCATTGAATATGTGGTAAAAATAAAACAGAATTTACCAGTGAGTCAGCATGGAACAAAAATTCTGCTCGTAATGAAAATTTAATTAAAGGATATCTATCAATATTATGGAAAAAGCAAAAACATCTATTTAGGTAGGCCCATATATATATATATATATATATATATATATATATATATATATTAAATAACTAAGAAATGGAGGAAGTTCCTAATTACTGGTATCATCTCACCTTGTATTCTGTCTTATTTCCCGTAAAATACAATGTTGCCTAAGAACAATGTTTGTGTCAATGACAGTTTTGTACACAATTCAGTCATATGGCAGGTAAAAGTAGCACCACAGTTCCCCCAATAAATGGAGTCGACGGAGAAATACCTTATGCAAGTTTGTTTACAGTACAATTGGAACTTAGCTCGGAATTAGTATACATCACATAGCAGGAGCATCATCAATAAATACCAGTCAATTAACCATGAAATTCATTCTCTGAAGAATATTATATGGTTAGTGCTGAGGCACTAGTTATTTAATGATGTGTCTCAATTATTTTGATCTCTGATTGAATTTCTGTCAGTGAATTATCTTTCACTATACTACAATACATGTCCACCACTGTGGTCTCGAGGTAGCATGCTGCCTTGTCATACAGCAGGCCCGGGTTCGATCCCCGGTCGGGACAGTTTTTCTGGGTGAGGTTTTTATCGGGGTTTTTCCTCACCTGTAAGACAAATGTCAGGAAAACTTTAAGGCCTAAATGGTCCCCGAAATCATATGGCCATCATCATTATCATCATCATCATCATCATCCTTCACCGGTGTGGAAAGCAATGGGAAGCTACCACACCTACAATTCCCTAGTAAAGCTGCAAAGCATAGCATGAAAATGCTATGATTGCAGTGAAAGACCTGCCCCTCAGGCAGAATTACTATAGATGGATGGATACTACAGTACCAAACTTCATACAATGTGCATTTTCATGGAAAGTGCCTGTCTCATGTAAGTTGGTTCCACCTCAAAATATTCAGTTTATAGGTATATATTATCTGTAAAATTATTATTTAAAAGTTTTGAGACAAAATGTGAAAAAAGTTTAGATTACCTCAACCAATGCATTTTACTAATTCTACAAAATCATAATGTGCATGCACATACGCTTAAAAAACTTCAACTAGATGGCAGACATATGTGTGAAATTGGTATGACCAACCTTCACAATAAATTCCCAAATAATGTTTATAATAAATGGATTCACACCAATTTCTATCTTCCCAACCTAAAAAAATAAATTACATACATATTAATTAATGAAGTGTACACTAATCTGATGTACGTACTTGTCCCATCAGAACCTAACAAAATGAAGTGAGTGAACATCCATTTCTTAAAATATACTTTCAAATTAATTGTGAATGTTGATCATTCCAATTTGACAGATATCTCTGCAATCACACATGTGCACAATTATTCTGTAGAACTTTGAAATAAATGTGACAATTTGCATACCTAGATAAATATTTAATAATTTTAAAAGAGTGTTATAGTATTATTGAAAAACATTTAAAATAGTATGAAATGTTAGTAAAGACAGAAAAAAATATGTAGAGCAACAGTATTACAAGAATGTAGTATGGAAAATCACAAGTCAAAGTATTCTGTACTTGAGCCCAAATGTAATTGTGTTTATTTTCTTCTAGTGGATCAAAGATAGCATATGCTGCTCAGAAACCATGGCTTTTGAATGCTACTTTGAGGGACAACATTCTTTTTGGAGAGCCGTTCAGACCTCGTCGCTACAGAAGAGTCATCTCAGCATGCTCTTTACAACCTGACATAGACATCTTGCCAGGGAAAGATCTCACTGAAATTGGAGAGAAAGGAATTAATTTGTCGGGAGGTCAGAAACAGAGAGTAGCAGTCGCTCGTGCTCTATATTCACAGGCTGATGTAGTCCTTCTGGTAAGGCAGCTTTCCTTAAACACAAGAAGTCATTATTTATAACATGATTATCCTATATGACAAAAATAAATGACTGTGATTATTTATAAATACTAGCTACTACCTGGAGTGCATTACTACGCCTAAATAAATGAAATATTAAAGGTTAATTAAATTGTATGTTATACACTGAGACAGACCAAACATGGTGGTTGCTAGTCAGTTTTTAATTTCAGATTTCAGATAAACCTCCATATCTAATTGTCATTTTGGTCATTTTTGGATAATACCTACCTTGGTTTATTATAATAGGATATACTGAGTTTTCTTATGAAACATTATGAAAATTGTAACCCAGATTTCAGGTAAATCTCCACTTCTAATTGTCAGACTTCACTCATTTTTTAATAATACCAATATTTAAATTAATATCGGGAAGTAAACATTATGAGATTATATCATTAATAGTGAGTGGAGAACATATTTTAATTGACTCACCTCATACATTTTCAAACTTCTTTGATACCGATGGTTTCAGACAATATCATGTCCTTCATCAGTCATGGCATCCACTGATGAAATTCCGTGATTGTTGACTTCTTTAGTGACAACACCTCTTGTGCTGCCATCTTTCGTTGGGATTATAAACTTTGTAATTAAATTTTTATCCACCGGAATATCGAAATTCATAGATCCTTCTGAAGAATAAATATCGATCTATGAATTTCGATATTGCGGTGGATAAAAATTTAATTACAAAGTTTATAATCCCAACGAAAGATGGCAGCACAAGAGGTGATGTCACTAAAGAAATCAACAATCACGGAATTTCATCAGTGGACGCCATGACTGATGAAGGACATGACATTGTCTGAAACCGTCGGTATCAAAGAAGTTTGAAAATGTATGAGGTGAGTCGATTAAAATATGTTCTCCACTCACTATTAATACCAATATTGTTTAACTTTTATAGGAATTAATCACTATGAGGTTTAATTTATGGTGAAATTAAATGTTTCTTACCTCTCCTCATATAAATCTTCTAAGTAGATTGCGATTTCGAGACCATAACGGTCTCATCTTCAGTACTTCTTTGGCAACTGATGTTATGTCGATCAGAAGAAACTCTACTTCTTCCCTCTGTTAGTGGACCGATGAACTTCTGGATCAGGTCAAAATTTGCGGGAATTTCAAAGTTCATAAGTTTTCCTTTGTTTTTCTGAATGTGGATCTTTTCCCAAACCGTGAGTTCCAAATAGACAAACAAAAGGAACTATGAGGTGAGTCAAGAAACAACTCAACAAAATTGATACATATGTCTGAAAGAAACAACTATATGAAGATATGAATATAGACTAAACTTATTTATTAAGTGAAACCTCATATTGTTACTTCCTATTGTATTTTCAAATTTTGTTTTACAGGATGATCCTCTTTCAGCATTGGATTACCAAGTGGGACAAAAATTATTTGAAACTGGTGTTCGACGGCTACTGTTACGACAGAAGAGAACTGTTATCTTAGTGACACACAGATTACAACTACTGGCACATGCACATCAGGTAACCAAAACATCCAAAACAATCTAACAACTAGTATATTATATATAACTAATTCACTAAAACTCTCCACACATCCCTATCCTGAGCTAATGTTTTACAATCATCTCCTGTATAATCTACTTCCTCAAATCATGGTTATGTATTCTCCCACCTCATTCTTGGTCTACCAACTGGGCAATTTCCCTCTGGTTTTCCTACTAGAAACTTCCATTCCCTTCTTTCATTCCCAATTCATGCCACATGTCCTGCCCATTGCACACTATGAGACATAACTGTTCTTATTATATCTGGTTTCCTATAAAGATCATGTAGCTTACTGTTATGAAATCTTCTCCATTCACATGTTTATTTATCTCTCTTTGGTTCAAAAATTTTCCTAAGAACTTTATTCTCAAATATTTGTAATCTTTTCTCCTCCCTTAAAGTAAGAGTCCATGTTTCGTTTCCATATAATAAAACTGGGAGAATAAGAGTTTATATATTTTCAGTTTAACATTTTTTAATAGAAGTTGAGATGACAAGAGCCCCTGTAATGTATAACAACATGCATTTCCCGAATTGAGCCTATGTTTAATTTCTTCGTGCATCTCATTCCTATTTGTAATTATTGTTCCTAGCTTTTTGAATTCAAAATGTCCCTCATTTGTCATTAACTGTCCATTTGCATTATATATAATGTATTTCTATGTGTGAACATATATCTAGTTTTATTGATGTTTACTTCCAGTCCCAATTTCTTTGTGTTACTCAATAGTGTGTCATGTTGGCCCTTAATATCTCTTCACTATCGTCTAATAATTCTACATCATCAGCATAAACTAACAGCTCATTAACACCATTGAATTGTAAGCTTTGTTAATCCTTTAAAGATTTGATGACATGCTCTAGTACAAAATTGAGTAACTAATATTTAATTTAAGGAAGTTATATTTTGAGGTTATTTTAATTATATTATTTTTGGTCTGGACATATCATTAAAATTGAGGTAAGATGTCCAGACCAAAAATAATATAACAAAATTGAGTAATGGAAGAGATAGTGTCTCCATGTTTTAACCTATTGTAAATTTCAAAAATATCTGAAAATTGTTTGCCTATAAGGCACCCTATTGTTTGAGTCATTTAGGGCCGCATGCAAATACATTAGTCTCTACTCAAATTACTTCCAATCACTGGTGAGCTGACTTTCTGTGAGCAAGTGCAAAGATCGAATTAGCTACCCACTAACTGGTCATGCATGAAAGTCGTCGTTTTCGTAATATTGGCAAGATTTTACCCAGAATTCTCAGCAATAAAACCACTTCTGTTATTTTCGTCTGCTAGAGGAACGTATTTACGCTTGCGTCCCACAAATAATACTGTATACAACGACGTCTGCATCGTGCAGTATTACGCCGATTCTCCTGTTCTTCCAGTTGGATTCTTTGGTAGACTCTATCAAATTCCTCTTCTCCGCATATACCGAAAACATGATCAAAGTCTTCAAGGTCCGACATCTTGGATAAAGCAGCAAGGTACGCGGCAAGGTTTCAAACTACATCGGTTACCATTGGTTCCCATCGGTTCCCTTTGGAATTCTCATGATTCGTTTCTCTCTTAAGTCACCTTGCCAGGGAGCTTAGGAATTTCAACAATTATTATCGCATGAACAGATTTTTGAGTATGCAAAAATGTATTTGGACACAACTTTCTCAGGAGAGAATGACTTTTACGGTCTAATGCATTCATAGATTCGAGCCTTAGACACATCAGGAACTTAATTATAAAAATACTTTGAATAGAAGTCATCTGATGGCATTGTTAATAGCTCCAGCTATCTGCCTTCAGACGATAGAGAGTTGTATAAGTGGAAAGAAATGTTAGTGTTGTATCGTGTCTCAAATAGTTTAATGGACTGCACACTGTCATACGGAGTCAGAGGGGTTTGGGGTTCAATTCCTGGTTCAGATGTTAATTTTTCTTTTCAAAAATTTAATTTGTCCAGGTCTTCTTCTTCTTAACAAGGTGCTACAGCTTCAATTGGAGAATGCTTTGGCCTTCTCAACGAGTTCTTTCCACACTTTTCTATTCTGGACACATTTGTTCCAATTTTTTATCTTCATCAATTTTATATCATTTACCACATCATCTTCCCATCTTTTTTTGGGTTGTCCAATATATTTAGTATTTAGGGATTAACGGCTTCCATTTGTATATCTTTTTTATCATTTTATCTTCATCAATTTTATATCATTTACCACATCATCTTCCCATCTTTTTTTGGGTTGTCCAATATATTTAGTATTTAGGGATTAACGGCTTCCATTTGTATATCTTTTTTATCATCCTTTCATCATCCATTCTATACAGAGTGTAACAGGACCTCACCGATAAAATTATAGGGATGATGGGCCATGCAGAGAGGATAATTTTTTGTGAAGGAACATATAGTCGCAAACACGTAATTTATGAGTTATGTGCAGATGAAGGTGTTCACCCGTAAGGGTCGGAATTGAATACAAACAATTGTACACATATAATTTTATTGAAAAAGACATGTTTTTATAATAAGTGTTCAAACAATAAGTGTTTTGACGACGTCAAAAAGAATCCTGCCATGATCGGCAGTGCTGGCCGATCATTGCTGTGACGATATTAAACATGCAATGAGGCACTGTTTGAACATTTATTGTAAAAACATGTATTTTTCAATAAAATGATACGTGTACAATTGTTTGTATTCAATTCCAACACTTACAGGTGAACACTTTCATCTGCGCATAACTCATAAATGACATGTTTGCAACTATATGTTCCTTCACAAAAAATGATCCTCTTTCCATGGCATATCATCCCTATAATTTTGTTGGTGAGGTCCTGTTACACCCTGTATATGTGTCCAATCCAGCTTAATCTTTGTGCTTTAATGAAGTTAATTATATTTTTGTTTTGTACTATTTAACTCGTGCCCCAAATGGGAATCAATGACTAATCATGTTTCAATGAATTCTGTTTTATAACCAATGACAGTCATGTTTCACCTTGCTATTTATTGAATTCTGTTTACCAAAATAAAGAAAGTTCCTCCTTTTTAATATTCTGAACAGGGCAGAGCATTATTTTGCAGTGACTGATTCTCCAACAAATACACAGAATATAGCAAGTAATGAATAGATTCCTTTAATTTAATATAATAAATTTGGGAATTTTTACATTATGAGGATTTCTTAATAAGAATCAAATGAATCGTGAATTCTTCTTACTTCACACATCTATGTAGATGGAAAAGATGTTTTTTCCGATACTGCAGTTCTGTGTTAAAAGACATAGATGTATGAGGTAAGAAGAATTCACGATTCATTTGATTCTTAGATTCCTTTAAACTACATATTTGATAATTGTGTGTTCGATAATTGTGTTTTTAAATAATGATTTTACTGATTGTTTCCAAAAAAATAAATTAATAACCTATAATGTTGATTATAATATATAGTTTGATCTGTTTCATTTTTTCTCCACTGGGGTTCATTCTTACAATATTGCCATCTTAGAGGGATATTGCTGAATGCAATCCTATTTGGCAGTAAATAATATGATCAAGTTGCAGTGAATAAACAACCACACATTTCTGATTTGTTTTCAAACATTGGCATTTACGTTAAATTGTACCGAAATCAAGTTTTCGATACATGGATTACGTCATGCTGCGCAACTATATGTCATCGCGTCTCCATTTCTTCTGTGATCTTAGTGAACAGTGCCAAATTCTCTCCTATGTACCCCCTCCTTTCCTTTATGCACCATGTGCTATCGCGCATACTCCCCTCTCCTAGTGAACTCTCAAATAGAGCTGTGCTTACTAACATCAGGGGATCATCTGTTTGTCAACCGAAGGAGTCAGGTCGATATAGCTCGGAGGAGCTGGTTTTGTTTATTAGTCCCTTAGGCCAGGGTGGGGCCACAAGGAACGTGTACCCTAGCCCTTGGCAGGACTAGTGTGAATGTAATAGTGTACGTATGTTTTATTATTATTGTTTTGTTAGATGATCAAGGAGATTATTGTTTTCTTTTGTCAAGTTATTTTCAATGTTAAGCTAACTATTTCTTTTATTTATTTCAATGTTATATCTGACTGTTTTTTGACTCTCATTAAACTTTAGTTATCTGCTTTTACATAACTTCTGCATATTGATTTAGTAGCTAGTCAATGTCAGATATGAGCGTAAACTTCCCAAGCTTTCTCAAGCGAATATGATTTCCTCTTTCCTAAGAACTTCCACGATTATAATCTGTATAGCTTACAACATATTACATGTTTAACAATTCATTAATCTTTGTCTTTTATGGGCCCGGGCAAAGATATGTTAATTTGAGCAATCTATGTTTTCAACTCAAGGTATTTATCAACAACATTGGTATGATCCAGCACCAACACGCGGTGCAATAAATGGTAGCAGTCAGAGTGGTTCTGGGTTCATGACCCCGTTCAATATATGGTAGCAGACAGCGTAGTTACGGTGCAAAATATATAAATATTTGAAAATGCTGGTAACTATATTTAAATAATGAGTAAACAGCTTAATTTTATTCGTTAAATAGTCCTAACAAATGCCACTCTTGATTTCCAATTCCTCTAGATAAATTGGAAATCACTCGTGGCATTACTTATGATAATTCTCCAAAGATTTTTCTTATTATGTTCGTTTCAAAGACTAAATGCTTTTGCTGTTGTGCTTATTTAAGTGCCCATGTTAAACTAAATATAACATCATAAGATTTGTTTTCTTTTGATATTCATGTCGTAATGTGACTTGGTATGAATTTTGTTGATCAGATAATAGCATTGGATGGGGGAACAGTGAGAGCGCACGGAAGTCTAGCAGAGATTGAGGCAAGTGACAGTGAGTTGGTAAAGAACTGGAAAGCCATGATGTCACGTGAGGCTCTAGAAGAGAAGAGAGGTGTTCGCAGTGAGGCAGCTAGAGAGAGGTGGCAACTGTTGAGACTTGTGTCTCGTATCGGAGTGCAGCTAAAGCAACGTAACATTGTTGATGGAACATGGCAGACAGATGAGGTGGCACATGTGGTAAGTATAAACTTTACTTCATTAACATCATTTCTGTTTATAAATTGAGCCGGATAAATGTTTTTTGATCTCACCTCATAAATCTTCATGTTTTCACAGTACCGGTTTCAAAGCCCTTCACTTCCATCATCAGCCAAAACTCTGATTGTTGAAATTCCTGATCTTAGATATTACATTTATCATTTCTCACCAAATGAAACATTTTATTTGAAGAGAAAAATATAGCCTGAATCAGAATTTAAACCCAATATCTCTGATTCTGCACACCAGTGCTCTGACCACTAAGCTACCAGGCTTCTGATTGAAATGAATATTAATTCTCTCGTTATATCAAAGCTATGAATTTTTCGTTCTACCTGCTATCTTCTAATATCTGCCGTTACCATCATCTTCCAAACTATCATCTGATGCCAATTTCATGAACTTGAAGATTAAATTTTGCTTGCTTGTGAACTTAAAAATTCATAAATCTTAATTTGTTCTTCTGAATGTATATATTTTCCCAAACTATTAATTCCAAAGGCTTCTCTAAGTGTTTCAAAAGTTTAGTTTCTCTTCCAATTTTGTGATTTTCTAGTAAACTATGAGCTGCAATTCCCGATTTTTCAATTTCACAATTTTTAATGTTTCTATTCTAGTTCTAAAAGAAAGCTTCAGTAATAATAAAAATGGTGAAATTGAAAAATTACAATTGCAACTCATAATTTGCTATAGAATCACATAATTAAAAGAGAAACTAAACTTTTGAAACATTTAGAGAAGCTTTTAGAATTAACAGTTTGGGAAAAGATATACATTCCGAAGAACAACTATAGATGCATGAATTTTGAATTTTTGGGCAAGCAAAATTTAATCTCAAAGTTCATAAAATCAACACCAGATGTCAGTTTGGAAGATGATGGTAATGGAAGAATTTCAACAGACGGAGTTTTGGTTAATGAAGACCTTTGAAATCAGTATCATGAAAACATGGAACTTTATGAGGTGAGATTTAAAAACATTTTATTCACTCATTAATAAATTTAAAATTACCTCATAGTGTTACTTCCCACTGTAATTTTGATTAAAAGCATCTCTGTTGTTGTTTTATCAGAGGTGACAAGTATTTGCATTAAGTTATGTAGTAGGAAATAACACTATGAGGTTTATTTTAATTAATTCTGTGCTGTTTTTGACTCAACTCATATTTCTTGACTTCCATGCAGACCCAGGGTTTCGTCATTGCTTTTGTGACATTATCAATGCAAAAGCAGTGACAAAACCCTGGGTCTGCATGGAAGTCAAGAAATATGAGGGGGATCAAAAAGCAATGCAGATTTAAGTATTTGCATTATTTAAATGTGAAATTAAAAAATATATATATGTCTATGATTGGTGCAATAGATAATCTATTTATATTCATCTTTGGAGCTTGTAAGTATTTTGAAGTGTCCCCTGAGTACGCTACTAACATACTGCAGGGTTAGTCCTTTGGAGGGGCTGCCTCCTTAAAGCCTTTGGACTTGCTTCCTTGTGTTTTATCCCCATAAGGAGGGTTGCCTCTTTCGCCTTATGCCGTTGAGGACTTCACTCTTGTTTCCCTGAGCTGGGTCTTTCATCGGCAGAGATTGGGTTGCCACTTCCGCAATTTTTGCCGTTCCGATATTTCTATCTCTGCCATGTCTGCCGTTGTGGTCTTCTGTGTTTGCAGCTTCCAGTGTGGTTGTTGCTCCCACATTGCAGATTATTCTTAGTTCCCTCTCCTCTTATCTAACTGCAAGCCATGGCTTCCCGGTTATGATCGTCTGGGTCATTGGTACTAAGCCTCCCTACCACGCCAAGGTGATAATCCACAGAAGTTTGGGAAGACCAAAGAAAAGATGGAAAGAGCAGCAATTTGGAGCCGGAACAGGCTAGTAAATAAGCCTAAACCATGAAGAAGAAGAAGACTTATATTTGTAGGTCCAAACCCAGTCATTGTCAATACATTTTTTCAGAGTATAAAATACTTTGAGAGTGATTTCCTTCAGAAGGAAAATACAGCTATAGACCCCAATATAATAATTTGCAACACATAAAAAAGCCTTACCCTGGAAACTTGTATGGATCAAACCCAGGCCACCGCATTAGGAGTGATGATGAAATGTCTAGATTGTAGAAATGGACATATTATATCTTCATTGTTTATTTTTTTAATTTATCACTTCACACTGAAGGACAAATTATATTTGAAGAGAAAAATTTACTTTAATAATGAGTGGAGAACATATTTTTAACGACTCACCTAATATAATTTCAAATTTTCTTTGATACCGGCGGTTTCAGAGTGGAAGTCATGACTGAAGAGGGACGATATTGTCTGATACCGCCGGTATCAAAGAAATTTGAAATTATATGAGGTGAGTCATTAAAAATATGTTCTCCGCTCATTATTAATGATATAACCTCATAATGTTTACTTTCCAATATTAATTTAAATATAGAAAAATTTATGCATAAACTGGGATTTGAACCCAAGGTCTTTGGTTTTATACAGCAGCACTCTGTCACTAGGTACCTCAGTAGCAGAATACTGGTGTAAAAACTAGAGATCTTGGGTTTAAATCCCAGTTTATGCATAAATTTTTCTCTTCAAATATATGAAAAAGTTACTAGTTATAATAAAAGTTTAGGAATTATTAATCAAGTTATGAAACCATCCCTTGTACAAAAAACACCAGATTACGTTTATATAACACTTTGGCTAGACCAGTGTTGACCTATGGTAGTGAAGCATGGACACTAAAAAAACAACATGAAAGCAGAATAACGGCTTGTGAAATGAGATTCATGCGCAGAACAGCGGGTTACACCAGATAAGATCGGAAAAGGAACACCGATATCTTAAAAGAATTGAAGACTATGCCAATTTTGGAATATATTAAACAGTACCAACTAAATTGGAAACACCATCTTGAAAAAATGAGTTCAAATCGGATCCCCAAAGCTGTTTATAATTATATACCAAGAGGACGAAGATCACTGGGCCGTCCTATGAAACGCTGGAGGGAAAATTTTCTATAGGATCGTAACAGGCCTTGGCCTAATACTTGGAAGGAAGAAGAAGAAGAAATATATATGAAATCAGGGTCTACTGGATGTTGGCATCTTTTAAAAGAAATCTGAATTTTAGTCCACTGCTGTGGTCTCGAGGGAGCATGCTGCCTTGTCACTCAGTGGGCCTGGATTCAATCCCCAGTCAGGACAAGTTTCCTGGGTGAGGTTTTTTTAAGGGTTTTTCCTCACATGTAAGATGAGTGTCAGGAAACTTTAAGGCCCAAATGGTCCCCAAACACCATCTGGCCATCATTATTATCAATATCATATTCACATAATTAGCTTAAATTTAGTTTAAGGCCTCTCCTGGTGCATCATTACCATCATCATCAACTCTCATATCATCAGAGCAGCGTAACCCTGCCTTCCAGGCGCCCCAACCTCTGAAGTGAGTTACAAGTATGCCATGCCAGGAGACCACCAGAAATGTTGAAATGACAACCTGGGGATTTGGCGAAAGATAAAATATATATATGTGTGTATATATATATTTGCTCTAATCTTGACTTCATCATTACTCAGTGTAAGGTACATATATGAAATGGTGTTTCTCATATAATTTATCACATTTATATTATTATTATTATTATTATTATTATTATTATTATTATTATTATTATTTTTGGACAAGAAAAGAAGTGAGGATATTAGGAATGACTTAAATATTTTCAATTTAACAAATAGAATTGACAACATGAGAAATAACTGGTATGAACATGTCAAGAGAATGCCTACAGATAGAATCCCTCAGCTGTTACTAAAGTACAAACCAATAGGACATAGAAATGTTGGACGCCCATTTACTAGATGGGAGGATTCATTAAATCCCACTTGATATGAAAACAGGTCAAAAGGCCTAATTTCATGAAGCAGAAGAAGAAGAAGAAGATTATTATTGTTAGAGGCTGAGTCGACCCCAGGGCCATAGTGCCGCCAGAGGGTTTAAACTGACCCAAACCCTCTGGCGGAACTATGCCCCTGGGGTCGACTCAGCCTCTAATGGAAATGAGTACCAGACGCTTGTTCTGGGGGTAAAGGCGGCCGTCACACAGGGCTGACAACCTGGCTGACATAAAGTGCCGATTGTCTAGAAAAAGTGGGAGCCTTAACCTCCTACTACCCCAAGGGCCTCCGGGTCTGTTGTGGGATCACTTTACTTTACTTTTACTTTATTATCATCATCATATAAAATGGTATCTACCTGAAAGAAGAAGGAAAAAAAGACCCCGAAACTTGTAGATGCAAGAAATAAGGACTGGAGGACATGAAGTGGATGGATAGGGATGAATGGAGAAGTAAATAAAACTTTAGGCACAGAAAGATGTGTAAACATTGAAAATCTGTATAACAATAAAATAAAAAATAAAATGTTGTATGTACATAAAATTTACATTGCAACATTAAATATCTTTTATTAATTAAATAAAAATAAAACGTAGTTTTATTTGATTTTCATATTTATTATATAATTCAGTGACAGCTGTTTCGGTACACTGTACCTTCTTCAGACATGTTAACAAATTATGAATTGTGTTCCAACTGATCTAAGCAACAATACAACAATATTTATTTAAATTTTTTAATTTAACAAAGGGGATTCATTCAAATCAAGTTGAGAATTTAACAGTTTTTTACTACTTTCAAACTTATTAATTTCTACAGCCTCCAAAAGATCTAACTTCTTACCCTTATCACAAATATGTAAAATTTCAAAATTTGGATCAAAACAATGATTAAATTGGAATAGGTGGTTAGCATAGTTTGAATTTTCTAAATTTCTGTTATATGCTCTCATGTGTTCCTTTATCCGAGATATAAAAGGTCTACCAGTTTGTCCTATATAGACATTGTCACATGTGCCACACTTCAATTTATATACACCTGATAATTTTTCTTTTTTTGTTTTGGTTTTATTGTTTTTTATTATATTTTGTAGAGTTTTATTAGTTTTAAATGCCACATTAATGTTCAACTTTTTGAAGTGTTTAGATATTTTATTTGAAAGTAATGTATGACATTACGACATATTTCTTATTGTTTTCTTTGGGTACAGGAAAAACTTTGTTAATTGCTTTTTTGTAATTAACCTTCTTAATTAAACATTCTATAATTTCAGGGTCGTATCCATTATTAACAGCCAATTGTTTAATAATATTCAATTCATTATTATATTCCAAGGGTGAAAGAGAGATATTTAAAAGTCTATGAATGTAACTATTAAAGGCTGCCATCTTATGAGTATATGGGTGAAGAGAAGAACTATGGATAGTGGTATCAGTATGAGATGGTTTGTGAAAGATACCAAACTCAAACTTATTATCAATGTGTTTTATTGATAAATCCAAGAAATTTATACTATTATTTGTTTCTAATTCCATTGTGGAATTAATACTTCTGTGAATGTTATTAATAAAATTTAAAAAGGAATTCAATTGTCTTTTAACTCTTTATAATTAGTATAGTGTATATATAATGTATACTGTTAAATATGTAATGGTAATTTGTGAAGTGAAGGCATTATGGTTTTAACTCTGCCAGAATAAATAAAATATTATTATTATTTATTAATAAAATTGAAATGAGTTGTACATCATCTCGCCTTATGCACCTCTGTGTTCTTCACAGTACAGGACCGTGGTTTCAGGAACAGTTATTCCTTTCTTCAGCCATATTATTGACTGTTGAATATTTGCAAAAATTGATTTATAATTATATTTGAAGAGAAAAATTTTCGCCTAGACCGGGACTCGAACCCGGGACCCTTGGCTTTCCAGGCCAAGTGCTCTACCAACTGAGCTACCGAGGCGAGTTACGATCTAGACGCAAATTTTTCTCTTATATTTGCATCTAGATCGTAACTCGCCTCGGTAGCTCAGTTGGTAGAGCACTTGGCCCGGAAAGCCAAGGGTCCCGGGTTCGAGTCCCGGTCTAGGCAAAAATATTTTTCTCTTCAAATATAATTTATCTTTCATTGAGAAATGTTAAATCAATAATAAAAACATGATTTATAATTCTTTGTGATATCGGTTATTTTGATGAAATTTTGTTGGAAATTTAATTAAACCACTATTACTCCTAATATTTAAATGTAATTCTGATCCGTAGACACCTCCACCATTCTTACCATTAAGACGGCGCCGTGGCACATTTTCTGGCTCACGGTACTTCACTCACGACCTGCCACTCCCCACAGATGAATGTGAGGATGAGTTCTTGGAACAGTCTGGTCGCACAGGAGCAGGAGGGTGGCTCCGCAGCAGAGCAGCTACAACCACAGAGACTCCCTCTACTGTGTCATTAAAACATCGCAACATACTACGAGCATCTTCACTTCAAGCAGGTCGTACAATAGTTCATCCTGAAGTAAACACAAGGCACAGTACTCCTCCTCCGCAAATAGTGCGACAGTTCTCCTCTCCAAGCATGCAGAATTCAGGAGACGGCAGCTGCAGGTATATCTCAAATCTTTATCTTTATATATATATAATTCTTCTGTACATGTGTTTGTCACTGAACTCCTCCTAAATGATTGGTTTGATTTTGATGATTTTTTTTTGTGTATCTGATTGGGTCCCTGGATGGTTTTAGATTCATAATCAGACTCTATGAAACCATTAGGTGTAAGAGTTTACCAGAAGTGAAAATTTAAAAATTGCTCTAGCGGACACATTTTTCAGTGTTTCACAATGAAACTCAGTATATCATATTAAAATAAACTGAAGTAGCTATTATCCAAAAATGAGTAAAATCTGACAATTTGAAGTGGAGATTTACCTGAAATCGAAAATTAAAAACTGCTTAAATGATTGGACCGATTTTGTTGAAATTTTTTTGTGTGTGTCTGATTGGTCCCTCGGTGGTTTAGATGACAATTGGACCCTCTAAAGCCATTAGATGTGGGAGTTCACCTGAAGTGATAATTTAAAAATCACTCTAGTGGTCATAATTTTCAATGTTTCACAACGAAACTCAGTATATCCTATTAAAATAAACCGAGGTAGGTATTGTCCAAAAATGAGTGAAATCTGACAATTAGAAGTGGAGGTTTACTTGAAATCCAAAATTAAAAACTCTCTAGCAACCAGCATGTTTGGTTCGTCTCAACATATACCATGTAATTTAATTAGCCTTTAATATATAATTTATTTAGGCATAGGAACACATGTTGGGTATTAGTTAGTATTATTATAAAAGTTCAGTCTTGATATGTTTGTGATTTATAGGCTTCTAAACCGCTCAACAGATCTTCATGAAAATTTGTATTTACAGGTTTTCAGTTACAGCAAGTGTTTATCCACTATCAATTTTGCTCTAAAACCATTGGTTTTAGGAGTTCACCTGATACAAAAATTTAGAAATTGCTCTAGAAGTTGCAATTTTCAATGTTTTACAACAAAATCCAATATTAATAGTGAGTGGAGAACATATTTTTAATGACTCACCTCATATAATTTCAAATTTCTTTGATACCGGCGGTTTCAGACAATATCTTGTCCCCCTTCAGTCATGGCTTCCATGACTGAAGAGGGACAAGATATTGTCTGAAACCGCCAGTATCAAAGAAATTTGAAATTACATGAGGTGAGTCATTAAAAATATGTTCTCCACTCACTATTAATGATATAACCTCATAATGTTTACTTCCCAATATTAATTTAAATATAAAATCCAATATATTCTATTAAAATAAACCGAGGTTGAATTTTTATTCCCTGAAAAAAAATATATTGACCCCCAGCTGGATATGAAGGAGAGGCAAGCATGGTAACTGCAAGTCCACCAGATTGACCCTTGTGCTCACTTAACCTCCTATGAAATAAAAACCAGGAACCTTCCAGGTAGTAAAGTTAATTGAATCATACATTTTCTCTGTCTTGTGATGTTGGCTGAGAATGTGTGGATCTTTGATTCCATATCTCCCATGAGCCTTTGTGGTCTGATACCAAATTTTATCACTTACAAGATTCTTGAAAATCAGATATCAGGAGCTACAATATTTGCTTTTTAAAGATTTTACAAAGGAAAAAGAAGAGCTACAATTTTACTAGGACATTCCATAAGTAATGACAACATCATAAAAAATGTATCTAGGTTACTTTTGACATTAGGAACTTCATTTATAGTCTCCTACCAAGTCAACTACGTATATGTTGCCAAATCCTTGGAATACAACACACTCTATCTGCAGCACTATTTCTGGATATATATATATATATCTCAACTGATCAATCTAGATCTTTCTGGATATCAACCCTTGATTGTAATCGAATGCCTTGTAGAAGTTCTTTGATGTTTGAGAATAAGTTATAGTCACAAGGGCTTCTGTCTGGTGAATTTGGTGGATGTTCCGAGTACTTCCCAATTCCACTTTCCAAACAAATTCTACTGAACATCTCTTCAGGGCAGTATTATTTACTAAATGAGAGAAACAGTGAATGTATTCACAAAATATTGCTATTTCGAGACTTTCAATGTTACAGATTTATACAACAAAGACTGCTCAACAATATACTACAAGGTACAATGGTCATCACTAGGACCGCTGATTTACAACTGTGTTGTCATTAGTTACCAAATGCCCTAGTATATTTGTAACTACAATGATTTTTAGAACAGTGAGTGATATATGGAACTTTAAAAAAGAATCAGTACTATTTCTATCCTTCATCTAAGTATCGCTTTTAGTTCCATTTATTCTTTATTCTGCTTGTTTGTAATTATTAATGTTATAGTATGTTCTTGTAATAATATACTTTCAATTTTTCATTGCTTTAAATTTTCTATGATTCTTTACTTATTGTATTTTGTAATTTTTAAAGAATGCCCTAAATATAGCTTTCTTCTAATACATCTAAGATTCCTATTTCTTATTATACCGGTACCAATTCTGAGCTAAGTTCCAGCTGTACTGTAAACAATCTTGTATAAGGTATTACTCTGCCGATTCTGTCTATTGGGAGAATTGTGGTGCTACTTTTATCCACCATATGACTGAATTGTATAAGGAACTGTCATTGATTGAAACATTGTTCTTAGGCAACATCATATTTTACAGGAAATAAGATTGAATACAAGATAAGATGGTACCAATAATTAGGAACTTCCTCCATTTTCTATTTATTAAGATAAAAAATTATATATGGGCTACCAATCAGATGTTTATGCTTTTCCAAGATATCAATAGATACCCTTTATTTACTTTTTCATTATGAGTAGATTTTATGCTCCATGCTGACTCATCTGTAAATTCTGGTGTTATTTTCATCACATCTTCAATGGCTAATGTACTTTTTCTTCACTAAACTGTTTGAAAACATTCAAAATAATTTGTTTCTCTCCGCTTTTCAAATGTGTTTCTTTCCAGTGTTTTAAGAAGTTCTACAGAAGTGGCCATTTTAAAACAACTAAATTCTAACATATTCTGCATTGTGCATTCATAAGAATAAAACAATGCTTATTTATTCTATTAAAATTGCATTTATATATTTTAAGATTCTCCCATATAACTTACATAGACATGTGCTAGATAATGTATGTTTTTATTACTTTTATTTTCTTTATTTTGATTGTTAGAGACTGAACTACATTTTCTTCCATGCTCTAAAGTATAATTGTTCTTCGACCAATGAAAATGCCATCATACAATAATTTCTGGCCGTGATAGTCTGAATTCAACATACTATATATTAAATATAAAATGTTATGTCCTTACCCTATTATAAAATAAATATATATAAAGTAAAAAAATTAACTTAAATGTAAAATTTTAAGTCCTTACACTATTTTACTTACATGAAAGTAAATTCTTTTTAAATATATTGTACATTACTTAAATATAATATATTAAGTCCATAAACTATTTTATTTATCATATAATAAATATACATAAATACAATTCAATTTAAAAATTAACTTGTTTTAAAGAAAAGATTGAAATGAAAGTTATTATCCAACAGGTCGCGTGCTTACACAGGCTTGGATCACTCTACCCAACATACCAGCTTGCTTCGTCGTATTTTTTCCGTCCAGTCGCAGAGGTTTGTTACCCTTCTTCAGCTTCTTCTTCTTGAAATCTCTAAGTATAACTTCTTTATCTTTCTTGGCTTGCTATAACTCACAGCTTTTTTTTACCTACATAAGTTCACATGAAGTTACATTGTTGATTATTATCTTAGAGACTAACTTAATATTAAGTGCAGTAGTTAATCAATATATACATTTAAATATTTGGAAATAAAGTGCTTAGAAAAAATTTTGGGTTAAAAAAGGCAAACTGTTGTATGAAAGAAATGCATAACAGTGAGCTATATGTCCTTTATGATATAATAAGAAGATTCAATAACTTAAGATGAATCTGTAATCATCTTACCTCATAACTTATTGTGTTCTATTTGAACATGTTTCGGTGTATCATGTGTACCATCATCAGCTCTTCCAGACTTTTCAATTTTACATTCTCGGCCCTGGATATTAGCCCATTCCATCTTTTGTCTGATCAAAGAATTTATAAATCAAATCTTTTTTGGTAGGAATTTCAAAATTCATTATCTTGTTTTTGTTCTCCTGGATGTAGATCTTATCCCAAACAGTGAGTTCTTTTGTGTTTTCCAACAGTTTTAATAATTTTGTGTTTACATCGATTTTATGTTTTTGTGACCAAACATGAGCCACCACTCTAGTTTTTTACAGTAAAAAATTGAGAAATAGAAAAATCTGTAGTGACTGCTCACATTTAGTCGGAAAAACATAAAACTGATGTAAACACAAAATTATTAAAATAGTTGGAAAACATAAAAGAACACACTGTTTAGGAGAAGATATACATATAGAAGAACAAAAATAAGATTATGAATTTTTAAATTCCCAGAGAAAAATATTTGAATTACAAGTTCTTTGGTCAGCCAAAAGATGGAGTGGGAGCCGACATCCAGGGCCAACAATATAAATTTCAACAGTCTGGAAAAGCTGATGATGGTGTACATGATATACCGAAACTGGTTTGAAGTTATGAGTTAAGATGACTCCATATTCAAATTACACTGGTCGACAAAAATGAGCTTTTTTTCTTTCACAAGAATAAAAATATGAGATTTTATAAGTATTTTTCATCCTGAATTTAAACATTATTTCAGTTTTTTCCTATCAGGCAAGAGTTTTCTGTGATATTCATTTACATTTTTTACAATTTTTAATAAAATCCATCTAACTCTAACTCATTCTGACTTACCTAAAAAATGGTAGATAGTGATTTTCGGGCATATTTTGCATCTGGAACATCTCTCTTCTTGGTCCAACAGTAGTCAGCCAGCATATTAGAACTCCGCTTGCCTTTGTAACTTTTTTCCATTGTGGAAATTTGCTGATGAAAATACTCACCGTGCTCATCAGAGACATCCCTTAAATACAGCTGGAATAAAATCGCTACATATAAGTTAAAGGTTCCTATGATAGATCAAAGGGAATGCTAAAATCAATTTTAAAAAAGTAGCTGTCACAAAAAGCTGTGTCTGATGGAAAAATTCTGACTACATATCTGAATTCAGTATGAAAAAATACACTAGATTCACCAATCACATTTCTTGTGAAGAAAACCTTGTCGACCAGTGTTATGTTAAGAAGAACCTCATAATGTTACTTCCTATTGTAATTGATTAAGAACAGTTATGTCTCATATATGTCCACCGCTGTGGTCTCGAGGTAGCGTGCTGCCTTGTCACGCAGTGGGCCTGGGTTCGATCCCCGGTCAGGGCAGTTTTTCTGGGTGAGGTTTTTATTGGGGTTTTTCCTCATCTGTAAGACAAATGTCAGGAAAACGTTAAGGCCCAAACGCTCCCCGAAATCATATGGCCATCATCATCATCATCCTTATCATTATCATATCATCATCATCATCATCCTTCACCGGTGTGGAAAGCAATGGGGGAAGCTACCACACCTACAATTCCCTAGTAAAGCTGCAAGCATAGCAAGAAAATGCTATGATTGCAGTGAAGGACCTGCCTTCGGGCATAATTACTATGAATGGATAGATGTCTCATATATTGTGATAGGCAGGACATGTGTCATGAATGGGGATTAAAAACTTCTTGTACAATAGGAAGATTCTTTTATTTCTGCCTGCATGATGTTTTCACTCAAAACTCCTTTTGGTACTACTTTTGTGAGCTTGTGGTATTTCCCTGAGCAACTTCCAACACAATAATCTGCAGTCTATTAACTTTCCATTTAATCTAGTAACTTAATTCTGTTTCCTGGTGGAATCTATATCTGTGTTGTAAGTAATTTGAAATGTTTAAGAATTTGCAAATTTAAATCTGAAATTAACCACAATAATAATATTATAAATAAATTAAAACCGCATTGAAAGTGTTTGTAATATTTGTTCACAGATCTGTGCTAGAGTCCAATAACAGCATTAATGAGAAGAATGTACTGAAACGCCTCATATCACCATCCAGTAGGTATGTCAGTTTTAATTATATTATTTTTAGTCTGGACATCTTACCTCAATATTAATGTTGATTTGTTCTTGGACATGTTTCAAAACAATTCTGTTTTATCGTCAGCTTTCCCAGCTATCCCAGCTGACGATAAAACAGAATTGTTTTGAAACATGTCCAAGAACAAATCAACATTAATATTGAGGTAAGATGTCCAGACTAAAAATAATATAATTAAAATAACCTCAAAATATAACTTCCTAAAATTAAATATTATGTCAGTTTTATTTATCCTTAGATAAGTTAAAATATGGAAAAATAATACCCGTCTTGAATTTAACTTTTATGAAAAAATCACTATGAGGTTTAATTTAAGATTTAAATTAAAATGCTTTATATCTCACCTCAATGTCCACTGCTGTGGTCTCGAGGTAGAGTGCTGCCTTGTCATGCAGTGGGCCCGGGTTCGATCCCCGATCGGGGTAGTTTTTCTGGATGAGGTTTTTATCGGGGTTTTTCCTGACCCGTAAGACAAATGTCAGGAAAACTTTAAGGCCCAAACGGTCCCCGAAATCATATGGCCATCATCATCATCATCCTTAACCGGTGTGGAAAGCAACGGGAAGCTACCACATGTACAATTCCCTAGTAAAGCTGCAAGCATAGAATGAAAATGCTATGATTGCAGTGAAGGACCTGCCTTCTGGCAGAATTACTATGGATGGATACCTCACCTCATATCCAGTCTTCTAATTATACCAGTTTCAAAACTTAGGCAGCTTCATCTTCAGTGATTTCAGTTGATAAGAAATCACTGAAGATGAAGCTGCCTAAACTTTGGAACCAGTATAATTAGAAGACTGGATATGAGGTGAGGTGTAAAGAATTTTAATTTAAATATTAATAACCTATCTTTGATTAAAAAATTTTCCTAAGAACTTTATTCTCAAATATTTGTAATATTTTCTCCTCCCTTAAAGTAAGTGTCCATGTTTCACATACATATAATATAACTGGGAGAATAACAGTTTTATATATTTTTAGTTTGTTGTTTTTTTGAGAGAAGTTGGGACAACAAGAGTTCCTGTAATACATAATAGCATGCATTTCCAGAATTGAACCTATATTTATTTTGTTTGTGCACCTCATTCTTGTTTGTAATTATTGTTTGTAGGTATTTGAATTCAGCCACTTCTTCAAAGTTCCCTAATTTCTCATTAACTGTCCATTTCAATTATATAATGTATTTCTATATGTGAACATATATTTAGTTTTATTGATATTTACTTCCAGTCCTAAAATATGGTATAAAAGTAAAGTAGTCCCACTACAGGCCTCAGGAGGCCCTTGGGGTAGTAGGAGGTTAAGGCTCCCACTTTTTCTAGACAATCGGCACTTGATGTCAGCCGGGTTGTCAGCCCTGCGTGACGGCCGCCTTTACCTCAGAACAAGCGTCTGGTACTCATTTCCGTTAGAGGCTGAGTCGACCCCAGGACCATAGTGCTGCCAGAAGGTTTTGGTCAGTTTAAAAATCCTGACCCCACCGGGACTTGAACCGTCGACCTTCCGGCTTGTAGTTAGCATAAATAGAGCATACATGTATACTGTATATGGCAATTTTGAGTATGGTATGTTCACAATTTCAAATTTTATTATTTTGACTTTCATATTTTATGTAAATGCAATATGCACCTTAATATTAAACAGATGAATGGTACACACTAAAATACAACAATTCAATTATCTATGATACAATTAAACACACTTTATTGAATAAAACTAGAAAAGAAATTATTTTAAAATTTTACAAAGTATTGGCACTTCCATCTCTTATCTATGGATGTGAAACCTGGACATTAACAAAGGCAGATAGTAAACAAATAGAGGATGCAGAAATGAAGATGTTGAGAGCAATAGCAGGATACCAAAGGACCGATAAAAAAGAAAAACGAATATATAAGAACAGAAGTTAATATATTTAATCTCTGTGAAAGAATAAAATACTATCAAAATGCCTACCTTCAGCACGTATTACGAATGAATGAACAGCGCATACCAAGAAGAATGTATAATTATAAACCAAAAGGGATAAAAATGTTGGGAAGACCATTGATTAGATGGAAGGACCAATTTGACCTATAATGAGATCAGAACAGGCCAATGGGCTTAATCCTTGTTGTTGATGATGATGAATGGTAAAAAAGAAAAGGATATACCATACCTTTTATTTCAGTAGTATATAATAACTTATGTTATATGTTAGTCATTAATTTACCTTTTCTTTACAGACCAAACAGTATAACAGCAATTGCAATGTCAGATCATGACCAACTCAAAAGGCTTCCTTCAACTGCTTCAGCTATAAGTGAAGATTTTGATGATGAGACTGAACTGTGTAAGTATTATATTCATTAAAATTTATAACATCACGTTTCTTGATGAGTGATTTTAAATCTTAAAAAAAATGATAAAATTCCTCTAAAATCTTGTTAAAATTCATGGATCTGTATTTGTTCCTCTGAATGAAGAGAACAACAAATATAGATCCATGAATTTTGAAGTTCCCACAATAAAATAAAATTTAATCTCCAAGTTCATAAAAATCAACACCATTTATTAAATATAAATTGTGAAAACCTAAATGAAAATTAAAAGTACTGTACCTAAAACAGAATCTTGTTTCAACAGGTGAAGAAGCTGTGGATATTCAAGCTGGTAAATTAATATTTGAAGAAGAACGAGAATATGGAAAGATACCAAAGAGAATTTATCTGGAATACTTGTGGGCGTGTTCAGCTTGTGTGGGAATGAGTTACCTATTATCAGCTATAGCATGGCAGGGGTTGAGGGTGTATACAGATTACTGGCTCAACCGTTGGACGGAGAGCGAGAACAAGACTGTGACTGCAGAGCAGCGAAAACCACACATTCAAGATTCAAATGTATGTCAAACATCTGTTTATGAACAACATTCATTTATAGAATTTTCTCTTTTTAAGATTATACGTATAACAGTTTACCCAAAATTATTTTTCCCAATATGTATGAATATCTATATTAATTTTTCACAAACTAATTATTTCTATGTATATATGTATATATAGTCCACTGCTGTGGTCTCGAGGTAGTGTGCTGCCTTGTCACGCAGCGGGCCCGGGTTCGATCCCCGGTCAGGGCAGTTTTTCTGGGTGAGGTTTTTATCAGGGTTTTTCCTCACCTGTAAGACAAATGTCAGGAAAACTTTAAGGCCCAAACGGTCCCCGAAATCATATGGCCATCATCATCCTCATCCTTATCATTATCATCATCATCATTATCCTTCACCGGTGTGGAAAGCAACAGGAAGCTACCACACCTACAATTCCGTGGTAAAGCTGCAAGCATAGCATGAAAATGCTATGATTGCAGTGAAGGCCTGCCCTCGGGCAGAATTACTATGGATGGAGATATATATGTATATATATATTCTTTTTCTTCTTCTATGTCATGGAATTTTCACATCAAGAGACTGTATCCCTCCATCTAGTTATGGGGCATCCAATATTTCTTCTTCCTTTGGGTTGGTAGTGAAGCAAAATTTATGGGAGTCTATTGGGTGTCATTCTTTCTATATGTTGGAGTCAGTTAGATCTTGAATTTTATGTATAATACTATAGATGTTTAATTCTGTTCTTATTTCTTCATTATATTTCTTATTTAACAATGTATAACTGCTACTGAATGTAAGAATTTAATTTCAGCTACTTCTATTTTCCTTTTATCTGATCTATTAAGTGTCCAGTTTTCATAAGCATATGGTATATTCATTTATAGAAAATATTTTTTTAGATAAAATAACGTTATCAGATGATATTAATAATTTTTTTGTCCAATGCCACCAGGTTGTCTTATATGACATTTCTGGCTTTCTCCCCTGGCATTAGCAGAATTGTAATCTGTTTCTTAGGTTGGGGCACCTGGAAGGTGGAGTTACATTATGATATGATGGGCGATAAATGATAATGAAACACCAGGAGAGTTCTTAACCTAAACTTAACCTAAATTCTAGACCATGGGCAACCAAAGAAATAATTCCCTTTAAGGAAAAATTCCTGTGCTCTCACCGGGAATCGAACCCGGGACTTCATGAACTGTAATCAGAAATTCTGACCACTAGTCCATGAGGCTGTCTGTGTTTTAATGTATCTGTTATGATTTGCGTTTCTGTGATTTTCATTATTTTAAAAAATGGAATGAAATCAAATTGGAAATAATTATTTTGGGGAAATTACTTTGAAGACAAAGATACTTACAAAATATTTTATTTAAGTATTCTACAATTTTCAGAGAATGTTTTAATATTGTTAAATGAGTTATTTATATGAAATTTTAGTCCACTGCTGTGGTCTAGAGGTAGCATGCTGTCTTGTCATGCAGCGGGCCCGGGTTCGATTCCCGGTCGAGACAGGCTCCTGGGTGAGGTTTTTTCGGGGTTTTTCCTCACCTGTAAGACAAATGTCAGGACGCTTAGGGCCCCAATGGTCACCGAAAATCATCCGGCCATCATCATCATTATTATCATCATCTCTCACCGGTGTGGAAAGCAAAGAGAAGCCACCACACCTATAAATCCCTAGTAAAGCTGCAAAGCATAGCATGAAAATGCTATGATTGCAGTGAAAGACCTGCCTTTGGGCAGAATTACTATGGATGAATGGATGGATATGAAATTTTGTTCAGATGTAGTACATGTGTTAAATTTCGAACATTTGTTTAATTAAATTATTTATTGTTTTTTTTAATGAAGTAATGTGTCAGTAACATATTTCACTATTTAATGCTATTTTTATTATTTACAGATGACATTTTACCTTATGGTATATGGGGTACTCTCATTGGCTTCTATTGTTCTCTCCTTACTATCAAATGGAATCGGACAGTATGCTGGAGCAAGAGCACGTAAAGTTCTGCATGATTCCATGCTTCGTAACATTCTCCGCTGTCCTGTTAGATTTTTTGAATGCACACCAGTTGGACGAATCATCAACCGTTTTTCAACTGACATGAGTGTCATCGATAAGGTATTATTATTTGTCTGTGTTCTATGACCTTTCAAAATAAAAAACTTAATGCAATGTAATTTAAATTTTGATCTAACAGTCATAACATTTTTAACACTGTGTAATTCAGTGCCACCCATTGCACTTCTCATGTTATGGGTTCCATGTTAGACAGACTATTTAACTCATAAGAATTAAATGAATCGTGAATTCTTCTTACCTCATACTTCTGTTTTTTTTTAATCACAGCACTGCAGTATCAGCGACCATCATCACCATCCTCAGTTTTCACAGCTGAGGATGGTGATGATGGTCACTGATACTGCAGTGCTGTGTTTTAAAAAAAACATAGAAGTATGAGGTAAGAAGAATTCATGATTCATTTAATTTTTATTAATAATACCTCATAATGTTAAAAATTCCCAAATTTATTATATATATTTAACTCATGCCTCAAATGGGAGTCAATGACCAATCCTGTTTCAATGAATTTTGTTTTATAACCAATGACAGTCATGTTTAACCTTGCTATTTATCAAATTCTGTTTACCAAAATAAAGAAAGCTCCCCCTATTTAATATTCTGAACAGGTCAGAGCATTATTTTGTGGTGACTGACTCTCCAACAAATACATTGACTATAGCAAATAATGAACAGATTCCATCGAACTACACATTTGATAAGTGTGTGTTCAATAATTGTGTATTTAAATAATGATTTTACTGAGTTGTTTACTAAAAAAATTAATTAATAACTCATAATGTTGGTTATAATATATACAGTTTGACGTGTTTAATTTTTTCTCCTCTAGGGTGCATTCTTATGAAATTGCGATCCTATTTGGCAATAAATAATATCATCAAGTTGCAATGAATAAACCTGACCACACATTTCTGATTTGTTTTCAAACATTGCCATTTATATTAAATATACAAATATTTTAAAATTCTGGTAACTATATTTAAATAGTGATTTTTGAGTAAACAGCTTAATTTTATTCGTTAAAAAGTCCTAACAAATGTCACTCTTGATTTTAAAATCCTCTAGATAAATTGGAAATCACTCATGACATTACTTATGAAAAATGGCATTAATTAATAAAGAGTTAGAAATTTCATGACTCATCTCATATTTGTAGATTTCTTGATACATTACATAACATTCTCAATTCCTTCTAATTGTTGAATTGGTGATTGGCAGTCCTGTAAAAATTAACCTACTGGATCACCAACTGCTGATTCAACAGTTAGAATGATAAATTATATTTGAAGAGAAAAATTATACACTCAGATTGGGGCTTGAACCCAGGACCCTTGGCTTTTTAGGTCCATCTCTACTACTGAGCTACCTGAGCACTGCAATCTAAATACTCATTTTTCTCTTAGACACTGTTAATTTCCAAGCGCTGAATTCTATGACCATTTGCTCAATCAGTTAGAAGGAATTGAGAATGATACATAACATATTGAAACGGGTCTTCAATAAATCTACAAATATGAGGTCAGTCTTGAAATTTCTAACTCTCTATTAATTAAAGTAAACCTCACACTTCCTTTAAATATTATTACTTACTTACTTACTGGCACTATCGAACCCATAGGTTCATGGCCGTGCGGACATAAGCTCTCCATACATCCCTATCCTGAGCTAATGCTTTCCAATCATTCCCTGTATAATCTACTTCCCTCAAATCAGTTAATGTTGTTCTCCCACCTCATTCTTGGTCTACCAACTGGGCGTTTTCCCTCTGGCTTTCCTACAAGAAGCTTCCATGCACGTCTTTCATTCCCCATATGCGCAACATGTCCTGCCCATCGCAGTCTACGAGACTTAACAGTTCGTATTATATCTGGCTTCCTATAAAGACCATGTAGTTCATTGTTATGTAGTCTTCTCCATTCACCTGTCTGTTCTTCTCTCTTTGGTCCAAAAATTTTCCTAAGTACTTTATTCTCAAATACTTGTAATCTCCTTTCCTCCCTTAAAGTAAGAGTCCATGTTTCGCATCCATATAATATAACTGGTAGAATAATAGTTTTATATATTTTCAGTTTAACGTTTTTTGAAAGGAGTTGGGACATCAGGAGTCTCTGCAATGCATAATAGCACGCATTTCCAGAATTGAGCCTATGTTTAATTTCTTTGTGCATCTCATTCCTATTTGTGATTACTGTTCCTAGGTATTCGAATTCAGCCACTTCCTCAAAATTTCCCTCATTTGTCAATAGCTGTCCATTTCCATTATATAATGAATTTCTACGTGTGACCATATATTTAGTTTTATTGATTTTCACTTCCAGTCCTAATTCTTTAGTATTACTCAATAGTGTGTGCGTGTTGTCCTTTAGTATCTCCTCTCTATCGGCCAATAGTTAAATATTATTATTGAATCTGCATATATTTTGAAATCCTATTTCGCCACAAAGGCATGTTAGGCTGTAGCTTACTATAACAATATCATATTATATATTGTAAAACAGAAATATTAACTTATGGTTTTGAATGAATGTTATGAATTACATAAATTGTCTATAAGAGTCTTGGCAAAATCCTTTAAATATTAAGAAAAAATGTAATTAAATTTGTCTATTTTATATTAATATACCACTTCACATAGATATAATGTTCTTGTTTTGTGTATGGATATGAGTGTTATTGTATTGATAAAGTTTCCCTTAAAGTAAGTGTGTTGTGTGAGGGATGGTGATGGAGAGAAGGGAGAAGGTGAAACCTGGTGGTAACATATAGCCTGCTTTTTTGTCAAAAAGCACCAAGTGGTCCCACCAGGTTTAATTTCCCTATTTGATGGACAAATTGCTATAAATAATACCATATTCTTCTCAAAATACATACAGCAGAGGAATTTGGAATTTAAACCAGGCATCTAGTGCATAATCTAATAATTAAAATTGTCCACAAGTCTTTTAACCCTAACTAATTTACTCACTGGCACTATTAAACCCATGGGTTCATGGCCGCACAGACATACGCTCTCCACACATCCCTATCCAAAGATATTATTTTCCTCTGTATAATCTACTTCCCTCAAATCATTGTTAATGTTATTCTCCCACCTCATTCTTCGTCTACCAACTGGGCATTTTCCCTCTGGTTTTCTTACATGAAGCTTCTATGACCCTCTTTCATTCCCCATTTGTGTCACATGTCCTGCTCATCACAGTCTATGAGACTTAACTGTTCTGATTTTATCTGATTTCTTATAAAGATCACTCTAGCTTTCTGTTATGCAGTCTTTTCCATTTGCCTACCTGTTCATCTCTCTTTGCTCCAAAAATTTTCCTAAGAACTTCATTCTCAAATATCCATATCTTTTCACGTCCCTTAAAATAAGAGTCAATGTTTTGCTTCCATATAATGTAACTGGGAGAATAACAGTTTTATATATTTATTTATTATAACAGTTTAACATTTTTTGAGAGAAAATGGGATGACAAGAGTCCTTGTAATGCATAATAGCATGGATTTTCAGAATTGAGCCTATGTTTAATTTCTTTGTGCATCTCATTCCTGCTTTTAATTATTGTTCCAAGGTATTTGAATTCAGCCACTTCTTCAAAATTTCCCTCATTTGTCATTAACTGTCCATTTCCATTATATAATGTATTATTTGAAAATTTTACAATTAAAATTTTCAAATCCTGCTGATCAACCAATCCATACCAACTAGCCAGGAAGCAGTCATGCTACCAACTGAGCTAGTGCGATGGACAAACCTTGCACAGTGTAAAATATATTCAATTTGGTGTTATTATTGCCGGAAATAAGATTAATTCTCATCATATTAGAAGATTTTGGGCTATAAAGCTGCAGTTCATAACTGATGTTTCTCCTAGATATTTCTCCCTTGGCTACGGAGGGTATCTTCAGTGGTGAGTTCTTCTAGGTGATGTTCATATACACAGCCAAGCTTCCAACCAGGGAACACCACCTAAAAGAACTAGCCACTGAATATACCCTCCATATGCAAGGGAGAAATGTCTGGGAAAAACACCAGTTATGGACCACAGTCTTATAGCCCGAAGTCATCTTCTTATACCATGATTTCTGGTCATGAAAGCCTGCATTCTACAATTAATTCTCATTGTCCAATGAATGAATGAGCCACTTCTTATTTTACCATTTTTTCATGTTTTTTAAACATGTGAACTGCAGTTTTCAAGAGAAGTCCCTCTTATCTTGAACCGACATTATGACTAATGGATTTTTGTTGGAATCTTCACCTATAACATTGCAATCTGGAGCTGATTTGATGAACTTTGAGATCAAGTCTTGTTCATTGGAATTTCAAAATTCATGGATCTAAATTTGTTCTTTTGAATATGTATCTTTTCCCAAACTGTCAATTTCAAAGGTTTTTCCAAATAATAAATTTGTATCCATGAATTTTTAAGTTCCCGATGAACAGAACTTGATCTCAAAGTTCATCAAATCAGCACCAGATGGCAACATTACAGATTAAGATTCCAACGAAAATATGATAGTCATAATGTTGGGTGAAGATACGAGGGCGGATCGGAAAGTAACGTACAATAATTTTTTTCTGCCTTGGTATTGCAGCTAGAATGTTGAAATTTCACAGAGATATAGTTTGAAGTTTTCACT
The DNA here is from genome assembly GCA_030220185.1 of Diploptera punctata. Lineage (NCBI taxonomy): Eukaryota > Metazoa > Arthropoda > Insecta > Blattodea > Blaberidae > Diploptera > Diploptera punctata. Next base: position 963,679 of record JASPKZ010001988.1, read on the forward strand.
ACAGATGGTATTTTTTTCTCAGGTGCACCTCTTGCGAGGGAAGCTTGAACTATGCAACAAAGATGGCGCGCATGCTACAGTCGTCCACCTGTGAGGAACAGGGCGGATCGGAAAGTAACGCACAATAATTTTTTTTAAAAAGTTTAATAGTAAAAAAAAAGGAAAAAAAATCACAAATGAACTTACATCTTTTACCTACTTTTCGACATAGTCACCAACTTTCTCAACACATTTTTCCCATCGTGTTACCAGTTTCAATATGCCCTGTTCGTAGAAGTCCGTTTGGTTGGAGTATAACCATCTGTGCACTGCTGATTTCACTTCCACATCTGTCTCAAAGCGTTTGCCGGCCAGGAATTTCTTCATGGGACCAAACAGATGAAAGTCCGATGGTGCGGGATTGCTGCTGTTGTCGGTCGGCCGGAGCATGGCGAATCACTAAGGTTCACGCGTCCCTCTTGGAAGAATGTGCACCACCTGGAGACATTGCTACAGTCCATACAATCATCCCCATACACGCCACATACACATGTCCCTGTGAATTTCACTGGGTTTATGCCCTTTGGCCCACAAAAATCGAACAACACTTCTCTGTTCCTCACAGGTGGACGACTGTAGTATGCACGCCATTTTTGTTGCATAGTTCAAGCTTCTCTCGCAAGAGGTGCATCTGAGAAAAAAATACCATCTGTAGTGAAAACTTCAAACTATATCTCTGTGAAATTTCAACATTCTAGCTGCAATACCAAGGCAGAAAAAAATTATTGTGCGTTACTTTCCGATCCGCCCTCGTAAGAGGGATTCCTCTTGAAAACTGCAGTTCCCATGTTTGAAAAACATAAAATATGAGGTAAGATAAGAAATGACTCATTCATTCATTGAATTAAGAACCTCATAATGTTATTTCCCATATTTAACTATGAATTCTCATTGTGTTGCAGAAAATAGCAACATCAATTCAAAGGCTAGTACAATTCCTGTTGCTGTGTTTTTCTGCGATTGTGGTGAATGCTGTGGTGACACCTTGGTTCCTCACAGTAGCTGTTCCCATCTGTGTCATTTATTTTGTAACACAGCGATTTTACAGATGTTCTTCAAGGTATTTCATCTTACAGATAAATTACATTTTATATAATCAATAAGAAATATTAAAAAAATAAAGTGAATCTGGTCATCATCATCATCATCCTCTTATCGTGTCCTCCTTTTGGAAAGTAGATTCCAAATATGCCTCCAACCATCTCTATCTTCGCATGCTCTCCTTCTTTTTAGTTCTTTCCAGTCGTATCCTCTTTCTTGTAAACTTTTCTTCACCTGGTTAAACCATCTTTCTCGTGATCTATCATGGTTGTATCTTGAGGTTTAAGTCTTTGTGTTAATCTTTCCTTTTTCATTCTTTTTAAATGTCCAAACCATTTTAGTCTATTTGTTCTATGTCTGTTGTTAATAAATTACACCATATACAAAACTACCAGAACAACTGGAAAGCCTATCTTCAATTAATGCCATCTCATAGAATTCCAAAAACAACAGGGATAATTAACGGTATAATGAAACCATCTTTAGTACAAAAGAACACAAAGTTACAGAATGGGTTCTACATCCAACTCTTCCATAATTTCCTCATTTGCTTTCATCTCTTCTTCATATTGTCCATGCTTCACTACCATATCTTAATACTGGTCTTGCGAGAACCTTAGAAGGAAATTATGGAAGAGTTGGATGTAGAACCTATTCTCCACCATAAACAAAACTACCAGAACTACTGGAAAGCCCATCTTCAATGAATGCCATCTCATAGAATTCCAAAAAAGCCATGCTTTGTTACTGCCCCCAAGGCAAAAGATCGCTGGGACGTCCAAAAAAGCGCTGGATGGAAAATTCCTCTTTGAGACCATAACAAGCCACATGGCCTAATACTTGCATGGATGATGATGATGAAATATTAAACTAATCAAATGCATATTATAACAATAAAATCATAAATTCTACAGTGGAACTGATCTATAAAGTTCACTCCATGGCGTTATCCATTAATTATAAAATTAATAACCGTAAGCATTGGTATTAATTAGAAACACCAGTAATTAAAATATAAGAATATATAGAAAATTATATTAAATTTGAAGAGAAAAATTTTTGCCCAGACTGGGATCCGAATCCGGGACCTTTGGTTTACCGTACCAATGCTCTTACCAACTGAGCTACCAGGGTGAGTTTCAATTTTCCTCTTCATATTTAATTTATCCTTCAATGAGATGTGTTAAATTAATAATAAAAACAGAAAATTATGGTTGGTTGGTATCTAATGTCGAGCACTTGATAATGAAATCATTCGCTCTCTTGCACTCCAATATTTAGCAGAAAGGCTGGTCTCTTCTACAAAAGCTGGACAATGGAGGAGATGGTTTCTTTCCATAAAACAGAAAATTATATAATTTGCTTTCTGACAATATGCACAAATCAAATATATTAACAACTAAAAATATTAACAACTTATTAAAAATATTTATTTATTTTTCAAAATGCGACTGAATTTAAAGAAAACATTAATTGAAAAACAGATTATTTCCTATATTTTATTACAGAGATTTGATCAGATTTATTCTTACTAAAAATTTTAATTAGAATTGATTTTGTGTTCCAGAGAACTTCAAAGATTGGACAGCATTACAAGATCTCCGATATTCTCCCACTTCTCAGAGACACTGGGAGGTCTCACAACTATACGTGCATTTGGTCATCAGCCGCGCTTCAGAAACATTCTGTTCAGCAAGGCAGATGCTCATACAAATGCATTTCTCATAATGAACACTAGCAATCGATGGCTAGGTATAGCATTGGTATGTATATTTATCAACAGTAATCTAACAAGAGGTTATGATTCTCTCTAATGAAAAACTCAACCTCACATTGGATTTGGAGTGACTATTTAGTGAATAATACAATTTCAGAAGCTAAAAATAATTGTAACTTTCACAGGCAAAATCACACCATATTAAGCTTGCATTGCTCAATCTTAAACATTTAATTATAACATCGATAAAGCGTCACTGCTATAAAGTAAAAATATTCTCTTTAATTTGCTTACTTGTTATAGTCAGCTACTAGGTGGCAGTGAAGACCGAGTTCTCGCGACATCTAATAATAATGGAGAATATAATACATATATAAGAAAAATAAGTGTTTGAATTGGATTCGCCTGGTGGTGTAATTGATAACACGCTGAGGTACAGACTCAGAGTTCCGGGTTCGAATCCCGTCCAGGCATTTATTTTTCTTATCATGCCATACATATATATATATATATATATATATATTTCTGGTTTTAACAATGTTGGTACATTTTTCTGGCATCAATGATTTCTCTTCAATTTCGCTTTATAATTTCCTCCATTCATCTCTATTATAACACATTTCTTCCTCTATTTCCCAGTCCTTCAAAGTTTCTCTAATCCCTTGGATCCATGTGAGATCTGGTCGTCTTTTCTTTCTCGTTCCTGATGGTGTCCATTCCATTATTTTCTTTGGTAATCTTTCGTCCTCCATTCTCCTAATATGTCCGCACCATTTCAGTTGCTTTTCTTGGATAAATTCTAAAATTGAGTTTCGTACATTCATGTTCTCTTTTATAATTTCATTTCTAATTTTCTCTCTCCTTGATATCCTATCTTCTCCAATAGTCCATTTCTGCTAACATTAATTTTCTTTTCATCTGGGAAAAATCACTATGATTCTTAATAATTATAATGTTTAATATTTACCAAATGTGAGATTATGTATGGTGAAATTAAACCTCACAGTGATTAATTCCTATAAAAGTTAAATGTGAGATTATGTGTTCCAATCTTACTTCTGGGTGATTTGTAAGCCAGTTGGATAGTTATAAATAGCATATCTCTACTGTTAATTGGGCTTGGGGAAAATCAATAACAGATGATTGTATGAGAAATAACATTTAATTTCACCATAAATTAAACCTCACAGTGATTAATTCCTATAAAAGTTAAATGTGAGATTATGTGTTCCAATCTTACTTCTGGGTGATTTGTAAGCCAGTTGGATAGTTATAAATAGCATATCTCTACTGTTAATTGGGCTTGGGGAAAATCAATAACAGATGATTGTATGAGAAATAACATTTAATTTCACCATAAATTAAACCTCACAGTGATTAATTCCTATAAAAGTTAAATGTGAGATTATGTGTTCCAATCTTACTTCTGGGTGATTTGTAAGCCAGTTGGATAGTTATAAATAGCATATCTCTACTGTTAATTGGGCTTGGGGAAAATCAATAACAGATGATTGTATGAGAAATAACATTTAATTTCACCATAAATTAAACCTCACAGTGATTAATTCCTATAAAAGTTAAATGTGAGATTATGTGTTCCAATCTTACTTCTGGGTGATTTGTAAGCCAGTTGGATAGTTATAAATAGCATATCTCTACTGTTAATTGGGCTTGGGGAAAATCAATAACAGATGATTGTATGAGAAATAACATTTAATTTCACCATAAATTAAACCTCACAGTGATTAATTCCTATAAAAGTTAATTGTGAGATTATGTGTTCCAATCTTACTTCTGGGTGATTTGTAAGCCAGTTGGATAGTTATAAATAGCATATCTCTACTGTTAATTGGGCTTGGGGAAAATCAATAACAGATGATTGTATGAGAAATAACATTTAATTTCACCATAAATTAAACCTCACAGTGATTAATTCCTATAAAAGTTAAATGTGAGATTATGTGTTCCAATCTTACTTCCGGGTGATTTGTAAGCCAGTTGGATAGTTATAAATAGCATATCTCTACTGTTAATTGGGCTTGGGGAAAATCAATAACAGATGATTGTATGAGAAATAACATTTAATTTCACCATAAATTAAACCTCACAGTGATTAATTCCTATAAAAGTTAAATGTGAGATTAATGTGTTCCAATCTTACTTCTGGGTGATTTGTAAGCCAGTTGGATAGTTATAAATAGCATATCTCTACTGTTAATTGGGCTTGGGGAAAATCAATAACAGATGATTGTATGAGAAATAACATTTAATTTCACCATAAATTAAACCTCACAGTGATTAATTCCTATAAAAGTTAAATGTGAGATTATGTGTTCCAATCTTACTTCCGGGTGATTTGTAAGCCAGTTGGATAGTTATAAATAGCATATCTCTACTGTTAATTGGGCTTGGGGAAAATCAATAACAGATGATTGTATGAGAAATAACATTTAATTTCACCATAAATTAAACCTCACAGTGATTAATTCCTATAAAAGTTAAATGTGAGATTATGTGTTCCAATCTTACTTCCGGGTGATTTGTAAGCCAGTTGGATAGTTATAAATAGCATATCTCTACTGTTAATTGGACTTGGGGAAAATCAATAACAGATGATTGTATGAGAAATAACTATTAACAATAATGCACATTCATTATACAACATTTAATAAATTTTTTAGAGCAACAGAACTAACCTTTTTTTTTTGGTAATTTTTAAAGTTGTTTTCTTTTGTCATTTCTTGCTGTACCATATCGATCGTACATTGTTCAATCAATATCCTTATCAAAGAAGTTATTTTGCGGAGATATCTCTCATTATGGACAGGAAGAGGCACGATTATCAACAGGAAGAGGAACGATTATCGGTCTATGAGTTAAATAGTCAAACTAATACATTTAAATAAAATTGTATGTTTCTAACAAGTGAACTGTCAACATTGCGTGCCGAAATCTACCTTGAAATTTCTCCCAGAGAAGCGTTCTCATGTAGCAAGGCCATGTCCAAAAAATTATCTGCCTTTTTATCTGCAAGGCACAGAAATTGAAGCCAGAATTCAATAATGGCAATGGCAATGAATGAGTAAGAGCAGAGTGGAGTGAGACAGAACACAGCACAGATGGCAGGTAGTGAGGATTACTCAATCTACCAATTCAGGAGTTTATATAGTTTAAATGAGAGATTTGGCACTGGATTTTAATGCCTTGAAGTTTAAAATGGCAGATAATTTTTTTTGGACAAGGCTTTGGTACATCAGAACGTTTCTCTGGAAGAAATTTCAAGTTAGGTTTCAGCATGCAATGGTCGACATTTCCCTTGTGAATTCAGCATACCTATTATTTTTTTCTATTACTAATTCTTTCCATATTTGATGCTCACCGAAATTGGGGGCAGCTCCTTGAGTTGGCACATGAGGGCTCTATTTGGATATAGTGCATCACTTATTTTAGGAATTCACACCATGAGGTATATTCATTTAGGTAAAAATGTATCACTCACCTCATATTTTTCTTCTTTTTTTATTTAAACTAGTTTTGGAACTTTACATATCAGTTCCATCATCAGTATCCCACGACTGTTGTTCTGTTGTCCTGAAGAGCCGTCTTTTGCTCCCTCTGTTGGCAGAACAGAGAGAGCGAAAGATGGCTCTTCAAGAGACAGAAAAATGGTCGCGGGGATACTGATGATGGAACTGATATGTAAAGTTCCAAAACTAGTTTAAATAAACGAAGAAGAAAAATATGAGGTGAGTGATAAAATTTTACCTAAATAGTGCATTAGTTTATAAAATTTATAGCGCATCCATGGCTTTGAGTAGTATTCGAATTTTATTTTTAAAGGGGGTAAAATTTGAATTGGAATGTATCTAAATTCTAATTTTAACTTGCAAGTGCTATAAATTTCAAAATGTATATTTTATTTTAATGGGATTATATCATTACTGAATATTATAATTTTCATTTTAAACAAATGTTTGTGTAAAGAAATGTGCTAAGAAATGTAAATTGTTTGTATTGCAGGACTATTTGGGTGGAGTGATAGTGTTTGTGTCAGTGATAGCAGCTCTTTTAACTGCTAAATTTTGCCCTTCAGTCACATCATCTCTAGTAGGTTTAGCAGTTAATTACACTCTTCTTGTTCCTATCTATCTGAACTGGGTGGTGAAGTTCCTGGCAGACATGGAGATGTATATGGGAGCAGTGGAGAGAGTGCAGCAGTATGCAAACAATCCCACAGAAGATTACCGTCTCAAAGGTAACATATCATTAACTCTTTTGGAAATACTGTACTTTACAAATCATATTTGAAGAGAAAAATGATATTATTTCTTGCAAGATAGAAGCGAAGGTTTCATAGTGTTTGGTGTGTAGGAATTAACAGTGTATATAAGAGAAAAATTTGCATTTAGATTGGAATTTGCTCAGGTAGCTCAGTTGGTAGAGTATTGGCCTAGAAAGCCAAAGGTCCTGGGTTCAAGCCCAAGTCTGAGCATATAATTTTTCTCTTCAAAATGATTTATCCATCATTGAGATGTATGAAATGAATAATAAAAACATACTTTACAAATATATTTAATTAATGTTGGGAAGTAAACATTATGAGGTATAATCATTAAAATTTATCGGAGAATATATTGTTTAAACAACTCACCTCATAGGATTCATGCTTCCATGATATCGCGATTTCAAACATAATCCTGTTCATCGTCAGTAATAACTCCGACTGATGAAATTCTTCGGACGTCAACTATTTCTATTGTCGCCAATTACATTAAGAAAAAAAAAAAATAGATCAATGAATTTGGGATATCCCTAACTGAAATTACATTGATTCGAGAAAAGTTCATAAAGTCAACCATAGGTGGCAGCACTGAAGGTGGCGACAATAGAATAGTTGACGGCCGAAGAATTTCATCAGTCGGAGTACAGACTGCCGCACGAAACTGATTATGTTTGATATATGCGCTATAATGGAAGCCATTGAATCCTATGAGGTGAAGTTGTTATTAACAATATATTCTCTGAAAAATTTTTAATACTTTACAAAGTTCAAATCATTAGCATGCATATTCATGCACTGTACCAACAAACACAAAGCAGTTTACACTATGGAATCACAGGATGCACCATATTACACCATCTTTAAACGAAACCGGAAGCTAACCTAATGCATATTTAAGCTACCTTTAACCTACGAAAGACCAACCTCCTAAAGAGCTAAACATAACACATTTAATACTTTGAAAGAATCGCAGCGCCCAAAAATAAATAATAAGTTCTGAAGTATATGTGTACAGTTAATTAGTACATACTCTATGTTGGCTGCACTGGAACATGTCTTTGTTGTTGCTTAGAATATTCATTAAAATCAATATGGCTGTCACATCTTCATGCTATGTATGTAGTTAAATATCATAGAATATATATTGAAATAATCATTGGATAAAATGTAAAAATCATTCTAAATGGTGGGAAATAATTTGAAAAATGAAACCCTAAGAATAAAATTTGACAGGAGTTTATGAAGGAATTAAAAAAGTCGTGTCATAGGTTGTAAAGTTTAGCCAGCCTTTTAATCTCAATAATTATGTCCTCTGTCGGCCGCAGTGAATAGTGGTCATGGTCCTTGCTTCTGATCCCAAGGGTCACAGGTTCAAAACCGGTTCATTAATTAATTTTTTTTTATGATGGAAAAATCCAAGGAACAAGTTCTCCGGGATGGAGTCTGAAGATTTTTGGACTTATAAAAGATTCTCAAGTCCCACTACCTGAGCAGATAAGGCAAGATGCCTTTGCACAGAGCTATGGGACTCACATTGGTTTGGGTCTCCATGGGGGAAGAAATTTTCTCATGGAATTTCACCCAGTATGGGACTGGTGTCCACCAGCATCATGAAGGATTTGGGTAGCTACAGTAAATAGCAGCTCCTGGTTGAGAAAACCAGTTATAATGGTCGGGGGACCCGACATGCTAACCACATGTCATCCTTACATTGTCTGGATAATCATCCACCTCTGTGATTAACACATGTGGATGTGAGGCAGGCAGCCGGCTGATAGACCAAGTGCCTTGTAGGTCTGACGCGCTGTGGAGTTTAGTTTTTAAAAGATCCTTAAGTCTGAATAAAGAGGCTTCTAAACAAAAATGTACCAACTTTTTCATTTTAGTAATGCCTACTAGATGTCTCGTTGGGTCAGTTGACCGCATAACATTCATGACATCTTTAGGAACTAATCTCAACTAATTGAACCATTATAGGAAATATCACTATGAGGTTTAATTTAAGATTTAAATTCAAATTCATTACACCTCATCTCATATACAATCTTCTAATTAGACCGGTTTCAAAACCCAGGTGGTTACATCTTCAGTAATTTCATGACGGAATATTGGTCATAAAATACTGATGATGAAACTGCCTAGGTTTTGAAACTAATTTAATTAGAAGACTTGATATGAGATTAAATCTTAAGTGTAAATCTGAAGTGTAACTAAATTAACTTGTTTTTATTATTCATTTCATATATCTCAATGTTGGATAAATCATATCTGAAGAGAAAATTATATACTCAGACTGTGACTCGAACCCAGGACTTTTTGGCTTTACAGACCAATGCTCTACTGATTGGGCTATCTGGATGAGTTCCAATCTAAATGCAAATTTTTCTTTTATATATGTTGTCAATTTCCATGCACCAAATGCTATGAAACCTTTGCTTCTATCTTTTGCAAAATTCCCAAATAAATGTCTTCTTAATAAAGAAGCTGCTATTTGCAAAGATAGAAGCAAAGGTTTCATTGCATTTGGTGTGCAGGAATTGACAACATATATAAGAAAAAAAATTGCATTTACATTGGAACTCGCCCAGATAGTTCAGACGGTAGAGCATTGGTTTAGAAAGTCAAAGGTCCTGGGTTAAGAGTCCCAGTCTGAGCATATAATTTATCTCTTCAAATAAATTAACTTGGTCTAGTCACTCGTAAAAAAAATGAGGGATAAGGACCTACATTAGGCTTTTACGCCATTGTAGATGTAGAATTATGTCCTTTGTTATGACCATGCAACCTAAAGCATCTCGCCTTGGTGTGGAGCTATGGCAGATTATGTACAGATTTAAGTCCCATGAGGGAAATTTGGCCAATGTATGGAATTGTTATCCATGCCATAGCTGAGCAGTTTAAGGCATGATGCCTTGGTGCAGAGCTATGGGATCTATGCTGGTTTGAGTCCTCAAAAAGGAAGGAATTTTCTCATGAAATTTCAGTCAGTGTGGGACGGTGGCCACCCAGTATTGTGATGAATTTTGGTAGTTACAATAAATAGCTGCTCCAAGTTGAGAAAACCAGCTATAATGGTTGGGGTAGATGGTGATGATAAAATAATGTGGAAGTAAGTTTGAGTAAGTTAACTTATGGAGAATAATAATTTTTAGATATGAAAAGAGGCTTAGAATAGGTCAGATGGTAGAGCACTAGCTTATAAAGTGAAAGATCCTGGGTTCAAACTCCAGTTTAGGCATATATTTTTTTTAAAAATCATTATGAAGTAACATTATGAGTTTTAATTTAATAATTGAATGTATTTTTTAACATTCTTACCTCATATGATTGTTTAGCAATGCTGACGATGGGGCAACAGCCTTGAAACATATGTCTGGCTAAACAATCATATGAGGTAAGAATGTTAAAAAATACAAACTCAATTAATATATTTTTCTAATTAATAAATAGAGTTACATTTACCACCTCACCTCATAATTGTAGATTTCTCGAAGACACATTTTGATTTAGGTAGGTTCAATATGAACAATATGAGGTGAGTGATAAAAAATTCTACCTAAATGAATATACCTCATAGTGTGAATTCCTAAAATAAGTAATTAATACATAATGATGTTTTTATTATTAATTTAACATTTAATACATATTTTGATACCTCTATCTAACTGTTGAATTTGTGGTTCTGATACTGTAGGTTGCTTCCTGCTCTCTCTGTTAGCTGACTGACAAACTTCCAAATTAAACCCATTTCCCCAGGAATTTAAAAAAATTCATGATTTTCCTTTTATTTTTCTGGATGTGAATTTTCTCCAACTGTGAGTTTTTGAGATTTATCTAGCTGTTTTATTAATTTGGCCTTTGTTTCAATTCTATTTTTTTTTCTGACCATGCATGTGCAACTATTGCAGATTTATCTATTTCCCCATTTTTAAAATTTCTAAGATGTTCTTTCAATCTTGTATTCAAGTTTTTTTTTCTATGTATATTTTTCACAATCTTTGCAATCTCAGTTTTATAATCCCTGATTTGTTGCCTTCATTAATATTTTCATTTTTGTTGGTTTTAATTAATTAATTTAGGCTGTAATAATTTTTTGGTACTAATTTAATGTTAAATTTGCTGAATTTTTTTAATGTATATTTTTCTCTTAAAATATGAAGAAAAATGTTGAATATTACAACAAACATTTAAAAAATATTATTGTATAACTAACAAATAAAAAATATAAATAATATTATTTGACTGTATTGTATAACTTCATATATTTTGAACTATATAATTATAAACAAATTCCAGGGATTACTGTACCAAAATCATGGCCACCAAAAGGTGATATTGTGTTTGAAGGAGTGTCTTTACGTTATGATGAAAATCGAGAACCAGTGATCTCCAACCTGAACCTACATATTCCAGCTGGACAAAAGGTAAAATGAATTGAATAAATGTCTATGTAATGTTCCATATGTGCTGTGAAAAATAGCATCAAATTTGGTTGTTGTCCACAGAGTTATGTCCACCAAGTCATGCAGACACAGAAACATATATTTTTTTTTTCACTCATTTTATGTAAAGTAAAGTAAAGTGATCCCACAATAGGCCCGGAGGCCCTTGGGGTAGTAGGAGGTTAAGGCTCCCACTTTTTCTAGACAATCAGCACTTTATGTCAGCCCTGCATGACGGCTGCCTTTACCCCCAGAACAAGCGTCTGGTAATCATTTCTGTTAGAGGCTGAGTCGACCCCAGGGCCATAGTGCCGCCAGAGGGTTTGGCTCAGTTTAAAAATCCTGACCCCAACGGGACTTGAACCCTCGACCCTCCAGCTTGTAGCTCAGTGCCTTAACCACTACGCTACGGTGTGCTCCCAACTCATTTTATGTGACTCTGTAAATGAAAGAAAATAATTTTAAAATATTTTATATTTTATTTACTAATGTGATTTATTATAATTATTATAATAATTTAGTCAAAGTAATATAATTTTAATTTTAAGATATAGAGTGCAGCATAAGTCTGTTAACCGAAAATGCAAATATATTATTTTCTGTAGCTTACATCTATACAAAAAAAACAACTACTGAAATTGTTACCTAGTTAGCAAATTACCTCAAGCAGTAGTGTTTGAGATTATATTCTAAAGGTCCTGTGTTCAAACTCCAGTTTCAAGCAGTCTGATTTTTTACCTTGCAACCATGTGCAGTGGTTAACTGACTTATGCCGTAACCTGTATATTGGATACTTTGCAATATATTTAAACATGCTGTAAATAATACAAACTTAGTGTTTTTATTGCCATCTGGATACAGTTTCGAGTTTATACTATGTAGGCAGCCAGTTTTATTAGGCACTTTGTGAGAACTTTAAAGCTATTCACTTAATGAAGTCAAGTTGTTAAGATGAATTTTCAACTTTGGGTGCATGCATCAGGGTTTTCAGATAGGCCTACTATAGTTGTTATTTCTGATAGAAATCAGACTGAAAATTTCATTCATAATGCTCAAATAAACATATCATATATGTCCAAATGTAAGACGCACCCCAAATTCAAGGTGTAAGAAAGTAAAAAAAATTGAATATAAGGTTAACCTCAATATCAGCGATGTACGACAGAAAAGCAAAAAGTTAAGATCAGATTGTGAAAATATCTTACCTTATATCATAAGTTTAATGTTCTGACTTTTGTTGGGTATACTGTTTTTTGTCTCTATCAAGTGTGTATTGTTGGAAGTACTTCCTGAGAACAACAATAAGAGTTGTTAAATTTAACAATAAGAAGTTGAATTGTTAAATTTAACAATAAGAAATATTAAATTTACAATAAAAACATAGAAAGAAATTCTACTGGCTTTATAAAGTCATGTAAAAATTCTCAATAAAAGTCTTCTTAAACAAGAAGCCATCATTTGCATGATCGAGCAACGGTTCATAGAATTTGGTGCTCTTGGGAATTAAAAATGTATAAGAAAAAAATTTGCATTTAGATTGGAGTGCTTAGGATAGCTCAGACAGTAGAGCATTAGTGTGTAAAGCTAAAGGTCCTGGGTTCAAACCCCAGTCTAAGCATATATTTTTCTCTTCACATATAATAATAATTATATTAACGATAGCTAATAATAGAAAATAAAAATTAGTAAGAAACCATAAGTGAGTATGTAGCATTAGGTTTGTATTTAAGCTGCTTGTAACGGAGAGAATACTAACCAAATGAATGTCTTTCGATGCGAGTTTAAAAAGAAAAGTTATCTTACACGCAGAAATATATGGACTCTAGGTTGTCCCAAGACATAAATGAGGTTTTTTCTTGCAAAATCCAATATGCATACCTTCTATTTTTTTTTCTGTTTGACCTTAATAACTCAACTAATATTATTGTGATTGGATCATGACAACCCGTGCCAACTTCATATCAGACATAAGACATGAAAATTTGTACTGAGTTAGTATAGATGGATTCTAGAACTAAAATTTTATGTAGTAAATAAAATCTGCAATCTGCAATCTGCAATCTGATTCAAAGAAAGGAAAACAATTTAAGAAAATCACTTATCATCCTGGAATACATAACAAATTTCAAAAAATTTTCAAGAAATTCAATATTACATTGGCACCGATAAATAAATTTAGCCTTGGTAACTTATTAACAACCAATAAGAAAATGAACACCCCAGATAGTAAAAAATCTGGAATTTATCAAATTGATTGTCGAGATTGCAATAAAGTATACATAGGAAAAACAAAAAGAAATTTGGACACTCGCACAAAGGAACACTTTAGAAATATTAAAAATGGTGATATTGAAAAATCAGCTATTGCAGCACATAGTTTGTTGGAAGGTCATAGAATTGAAAAAGAAGCTAAACTTCTAAAACATTTGGAAAAACCTTTGGATTTGACAGTTTGGGAGAAAATATTTATACAGAAGAACAAATTTAAATCTATGAATTTCGACATTCCGGATGAACGTGACCTCATCTCGAAGTTCATCGAATCAACACCAGATGGCAACGATATCTCGAAGTTCGTCAAATCAACACCAGATGGCAACGTTATAGAGGGAGATTCCAACGAATATCCGGTAGTCATAATGGCGGTTGAAAATGAATGACAAGATCATTTGAAAACTATAGTTACCGTGTTTGAAAAACATGAAATATGAGGTAAGATGTTAAAATGACTCATTAATTTATTAGTAAATAAAACGTCAATATGTCCAAAATGTATAACTATTTACTATTTTACAATAAAAAAAAAACATTATTGTTCAAATTTTCTTTTCAAAGTTTCAGGTACTGACAGTTTCAAAGCAAGTCAGCATGGGTTACCATGGGCATACATATACCAAATTGTTCTTTATTGTTTTAACATTATACAAATAAATGAAGAGGGTATGCATTACATATACAATACTTCAATTTTTTTGGGATGCACTAATGGACACAGGCATGCTAGTCGTACGTTCAGTGTTGCAGAAACAAATGTTCGACGATGGAGACTTACCATAACCTAAAATGTTATCATCTGTATGTGAATATAAGGAGCACCCCGATTTTGAGGGCCTAATAATTCAGTTAAAAGTGTGCCTTACATTTGGACATTTGCAAATATACGGTAAACAATATTAAATAAGAAAAACATTTAAAAATATTTTCTAATGACAAATTTTAATACCATTTGTTGTAAAAATATTGAATATCCTTAAGATCATGGATCACACTACAGCATCCCCACTGATAGTAGGCCTAAGCCATATTAATTCAGGGTAAAAATTTATTGGTATGAGTTAGAAAATGCATGACTCACCTCATATTTGTAGTTTCTTGAGTTAGAAAGAATTGACAATGAGACATAGGGTGTCGAAACCCAGGGTCTTAAAGAAACAACAAATATGAGGTGAGTCATGTATATTCTAACTCATATTATTTAAAATAAACCTCATAGTGTCACTTTTTTTAAATATTAAATAAAAATTGATGTTTAATTCAGGTTGGAATCTGTGGTCGTACTGGAAGTGGGAAATCTTCTCTAGTGATGTCACTATTTCACATGGTGGACATGTTTGAAGGGAAAATCCTAATTGATGATGTTGACACAAAACTCATCCCTCTGCAAATTCTCAGATCTAGATTGTCAATCATTCCACAGGATGTCATCATGTTCAGTGGAACAATCAGGTATGTTACTCACTCGATACAAGAACATTAGTTCTATTCTAATTCAGAACTAAGTTCCAGTTGTACTGTAAACAAATTGCATAACTCATATTTGAAGGGAAAAATTACGCGCTCAGACTGTGACTTGAACCCAGGACCCTTGGTTCTCTAGACCAAGTGCTCTACCACCTGAGCTACCTGAGCAAGTACCGATCTAAATGCAAATTTTTCTCTATATACATTGTAATTCCCGCCCACCAAATGCTATGAATGTAATGTAAAATTTCCAAATATGTCTTCTTAATAAAGGAGCCGCCATTTGCAAAGATAGAAGCAAAAGGCTTCATAGCATTTGATGGGTGGGAATTATAACGTATATAGAGAAAGATTTGCGTTTAGATCGGTACTTGCTTAGGTAGCTCAGGTGGTAGAGCACTTGGTCTAGAGAACCAAGGGTCCCGGGTTCAAGTCCCGGTCTGAGAACATAATTTTTCTCTTCAAATATGATTTATCCATCATTGAGATGTATGAAATTAATAATAAAAACATTAAAAAAACTTGCATAAGATATTATTCCACCGACTCCGTCTATGGGAAACCGTGGTGCTACTTTTAACTGCTATATGACTGAATTGTGTACAAAACTGTCATCGATAGAAACATTGTTCTTAGGCAACATCATATTTTACAGGAAATAAAACTGAATAGAAGGTAAGATGGTACCAATAATTAGGAACTTTCTCCATTTCTTATTTATTCTTCTTCTTCCTTCCAATTATTAGGCCAAGGCCTGTTATGATCCTATAGAAAATTTTCCCTCCAGTGTTTCACAGGATGGCCCAGAGATTCTCGTATAAGACTTGAAAGCATTAAAACAATCCCTTCGATTGATTGCTGGCCAAAGGAAGACAAGACCAGTGATGAGGCTGCCATCTTATAGCCTCTGGTCAGGCTTTTCTTATTTATTCATGACGAAGAATTATATATGGGCCTACTTAATTAGATGTTTGCACTTTTTCCATTATGACAATAGAAGACCTTTATTTACTGGTACAATTTCATTACAAGCAGAATTTATGTTTCATGCTAACTCACCTGTAAATTCTGCCGTTATTTTCACCACATCCTCAATGGTGAATGTGGGATATTTTTCACTAAACTATTTGAAAATATTCAAAATAATTTCTTTCTCTTTGGTTTTCAAATGCTTTGCTTTCCAATATTCTGGAAATTCTACAGAAATGTTGCCACTTCAAAACAATTGAAATTCCAATGTATTCTGCATAGTACATGCATACTTACTTACTTACTTACTTACTTACTCACTGGCACTATCGAACCCGTAGGTTCATGGCCTCACGGACATAAGCTCTCCATACATCCCTATCCTGAGCTAATGCTTTCCAATCATTCCCTGTATAATCTACTTCCCTCAAATCATAGTTAATGTTGTTCTCCCACCTCATTCTTGGTCTACCAACTGGGCGTTTTCCTTCTGGCTTTCCTACAAGAAGTTTCCATGCACGTCTTTCATTCCCCATACGCGCAACATGTCCTGCCCATCGCAGTCTACGGGACTTAACTGTTCTTATTATATCTGGCTTCCTATAAAGACCGTGTAGTTCATTGTTATGTAGTCTTCTCCATTCACCTGTCTGTTCATCTCTCTTTGGTCCAAAAATTTTCCTAAGAACTTTTGCATAGTACATGCATAAGAATGAAATAATGCTAATTTAATCTATTAAAATTGTAATTACATATTTTAAGATTCTCCCATATAACTTATATAGACATGTGTGCTAGATAATACATATTTTTATTATTTTTATTTCCTTTATTTTGAATGTTAGAGAGTGAACTACATTTTCTTACATGATTAAAGGTAAACCATTATTTGACCAACGAAAATGGTTTGTTTACATTACAACTGGATGAGGTATACAAATTTAATGTTCATAAAATCTTGTCTTCATAATTTTCCTTAACCTAGTTGGTCCATTCTGCCATTCTCAGGTGGTGGGATGCCTGCTTCTTGACTAGTAGCTCCAGATTAGGCACCTAGCAGGGTTTGAAATTTTAATTGTAAATTTTCAATCTTGGGGCCAGGAGAGGTGATGGTGTACAAGGCATATGGAACTGTTGATAGTGATTTGTCCATCAGATGGGGATGTAAAGCCTGGAAGATCATTGGTGTTTATTGGCTAAAATTTTGTGTAACACAATAAAGATTTATCAGATTGTCAACTTTAATAAATTATTTATTAAATTAATTTAAGAAGCTAAAGCTGTTACTATGATTGAAATAAGTATATTAAAGTACACTACTAAATTATTGTAATCAAATGGTAAAGAGAAAAATTTATGCCTGAACCGGGAATCGAACCCCGAACCTTCAGCTTTCCGTGCTGATGCTCTAACCATTGAGCTAATCCAGGCTTCCTTCCCATCTCAATGGTTAGAGCATCAGCACGGAAAGCTGAAGGTTCGGGGTTCGATTCCCGGTTCAGGCATAAATTTTTCTCTTTACCATTTGATTACAATAATTTAGTAGTGTACTTTAATATACTTATTTCAATCATAGTAACAGCTTTAGCTTCTTAAATTAATTTAATAAATAATGCTATAGCTATGTGGAGTCCCTTCATGTCTTCTTCAGGTAGAAGCCATTCATTGTGTATTTGTGAATGATGATTCATAGCATTTGAATGTGGGACCAAGACAGTAAGGTAAAGGAAGGATTTATGCTTGGATGGGAAGGAAGCCTGGATTAGCTCAATGGTTAGAGCATCAGCACGGAAAGCTGAAGGTTCGGGGTTCGATTCCCGGTTCAGGCATAAATTTTTCTCTTTACCATTTGATTACAATAATTTAGTAGTGTACTTTAATATACTTATTTCAATCATAGTAACAGCTTTAGCTTCTTAAATTAATTTAATAAATAATGCTATAGCTATGTGGAGTCCCTTCATGTCTTCTTCAGGTAGAAGCCATTCATTGTGTATTTGTGAATGATGATTCATAGCATTTGAATGTGGGACCAAGACAGTAAGGTAAAGGAAGGATTTATGCTTGGATGGGAAGGAAGCCTGGATTAGCTCAATGGTTAGAGCATCAGCACGGAAAGCTGAAGGTTCGGGGTTCGATTCCCGGTTCAGGCATAAATTTTTCTCTTTACCATTTGATTACAATAATTTAGTAGTGTACTTTAATATACTTATTTCAATCATAGTAACAGCTTTAGCTTCTTAAATTAATTTAATAAATAATGCTATAGCTATGTGGAGTCCCTTCATGTCTTCTTCAGGTAGAAGCCATTCATTGTGTATTTGTGAATGATGATTCATAGCATTTGAATGTGGGACCAAGACAGTAAGGTAAAGGAAGGATTTATGCTTGGATGGGAAGGAAGCCTGGATTAGCTCAATGGTTAGAGCATCAGCACGGAAAGCTGAAGGTTCGGGGTTCGATTCCCGGTTCAGGCATAAATTTTTCTCTTTACCATTTGATTACAATAATTTAGTAGTGTACTTTAATATACTTATTTCAATCATAGTAACAGCTTTAGCTTCTTAAATTAATTTAATAAATAATGCTATAGCTATGTGGAGTCCCTTCATGTCTTCTTCAGGTAGAAGCCATTCATTGTGTATTTGTGAATGATGATTCATAGCATTTGAATGTGGGACCAAGACAGTAAGGTAAAGGAAGGATTTATGCTTGGATGGGAAGGAAGCCTGGATTAGCTCAATGGTTAGAGCATCAGCACGGAAAGCTGAAGGTTCGGGGTTCGATTCCCGGTTCAGGCATAAATTTTCTCTTTACCATTTGATTACAATAATTTAGTAGTGTACTTTAATATACTTATTTCAATCATAGTAACAGCTTTAGCTTCTTAAATTAATTTAATAAATAATGCTATAGCTATGTGGAGTCCCTTCATGTCTTCTTCAGGTAGAAGCCATTCATTGTGTATTTGTGAATGATGATTCATAGCATTTGAATGTGGGACCAAGACAGTAAGGTAAAGGAAGGATTTATGCTTGGATGGGAAGGAAGCCTGGATTAGCTCAATGGTTAGAGCATCAGCACGGAAAGCTGAAGGTTCGGGGTTCGATTCCCGGTTCAGGCATAAATTTTTCTCTTTACCATTTGATTACAATAATTTAGTAGTGTACTTTAATATACTTATTTCAATCATAGTAACAGCTTTAGCTTCTTAAATTAATTTAATAAATAATGCTATAGCTATGTGGAGTCCCTTCATGTCTTCTTCAGGTAGAAGCCATTCATTGTGTATTTGTGAATGATGATTCATAGCATTTGAATGTGGGACCAAGACAGTAAGGTAAAGGAAGGATTTATGCTTGGATGGGAAGGAAGCCTGGATTAGCTCAATGGTTAGAGCATCAGCACGGAAAGCTGAAGGTTCGGGGTTCGATTCCCGGTTCAGGCATAAATTTTTCTCTTTACCATTTGATTACAATAATTTAGTAGTGTACTTTAATATACTTATTTCAATCATAGTAACAGCTTTAGCTTCTTAAATTAATTTAATAAATAATGCTATAGCTATGTGGAGTCCCTTCATGTCTTCTTCAGGTAGAAGCCATTCATTGTGTATTTGTGAATGATGATTCATAGCATTTGAATGTGGGACCAAGACAGTAAGGTAAAGGAAGGATTTATGCTTGGATGGGAAGGAAGCCTGGATTAGCTCAATGGTTAGAGCATCAGCACGGAAAGCTGAAGGTTCGGGGTTCGATTCCCGGTTCAGGCATAAATTTTTTCTTTACCATTTGATTACAATAATTTAGTAGTGTACTTTAATATACTTATTTCAATCATAGTAACAGCTTTAGCTTCTTAATTAATTTAATAAATAATGCTATAGCTATGTGGAGTCCCTTCATGTCTTCTTCAGGTAGAAGCCATTCATTGTGTATTTGTGAATGATGATTCATAGCATTTGAATGTGGGACCAAGACAGTAAGGTAAAGGAAGGATTTATGCTTGGATGGGAAGGAAGCCTGGATTAGCTCAATGGTTAGAGCATCAGCACGGAAAGCTGAAGGTTCGGGGTTCGATTCCCGGTTCAGGCATTAAATTTTTCTCTTTACCATTTGATACAATAATTTAGTAGTGTACTTTAATATACTTATTTCAATCATAGTAACAGCTTTAGCTTCTTAAATTAATTTAATAAATAATGCTATAGCTATGTGGAGTCCCTTCATGTCTTCTTCAGGTAGAAGCCATTCATTGTGTATTTGTGAATGATGATTCATAGCATTTGAATGTGGGACCAAGACAGTAAGGTAAAGGAAGGATTTATGCTTGGATGGGAAGGAAGCCTGGATTAGCTCAATGGTTAGAGCATCAGCACGGAAAGCTGAAGGTTCGGGGTTCGATTCCCGGTTCAGGCATAAATTTTTCTCTTTACCATTTGATTACAATAATTTAGTAGTGTACTTTAATATACTTATTTCAATCATAGTAACAGCTTTAGCTTCTTAAATTAATTTAATAAATAATGCTATAGCTATGTGGAGTCCCTTCATGTCTTCTTCAGGTAGAAGCCATTCATTGTGTATTTGTGAATGATGATTCATAGCATTTGAATGTGGGACCAAGACAGTAAGGTAAAGGAAGGATTTATGCTTGGATGGGAAGGAAGCCTGGATTAGCTCAATGGTTAGAGCATCAGCACGGAAAGCTGAAGGTTCGGGGTTCGATTCCCGGTTCAGGCATAAATTTTCTTCTTTACCATTTGATTACAATAATTTAGTAGTGTACTTTAATATACTTATTTCAATCATAGTAACAGCTTTAGCTTCTTAAATTAATTTAATAAATAATGCTATAGCTATGTGGAGTCCCTTCATGTCTTCTTCAGGTAGAAGCCATTCATTGTGTATTTGTGAATGATGATTCATAGCATTTGAATGTGGGACCAAGACAGTAAGGTAAAGGAAGGATTTATGCTTGGATGGGAAGGAAGCCTGGATTAGCTCAATGGTTAGAGCATCAGCACGGAAAGCTGAAGGTTCGGGGTTCGATTCCCGGTTCAGGCATAAATTTTTCTCTTTACCATTTGATTACAATAATTTAGTAGTGTACTTTAATATACTTATTTCAATCATAGTAACAGCTTTAGCTTCTTAAATTAATTTAATAAATAATGCTATAGCTATGTGGAGTCCCTTCATGTCTTCTTCAGGTAGAAGCCATTCATTGTGTATTTGTGAATGATGATTCATAGCATTTGAATGTGGGACCAAGACAGTAAGGTAAAGGAAGGATTTATGCTTGGATGGGAAGGAAGCCTGGATTAGCTCAATGGTTAGAGCATCAGCACGGAAAGCTGAAGGTTCGGGGTTCGATTCCGGTTCAGGCATAAATTTTTCTCTTTACCATTTGATTACAATAATTTAGTAGTGTACTTTAATATACTTATTTCAATCATAGTAACAGCTTTAGCTTCTTAATTAATTTAATAAATAATGCTATAGCTATGTGGAGTCCCTTCATGTCTTCTTCAGGTAGAAGCCATTCATTGTGTATTTGTGAATGATGATTCATAGCATTTGAATGTGGGACCAAGACAGTAAGGTAAAGGAAGGATTTATGCTTGGATGGGAAGGAAGCCTGGATTAGCTCAATGGTTAGAGCATCAGCACGGAAAGCTGAAGGTTCGGGGTTCGATTCCGGTTCAGGCATAAATTTTTCTCTTTACCATTTGATTACAATAATTTAGTAGTGTACTTTAATATACTTATTTCAATCATAGTAACAGCTTTAGCTTCTTAAATTAATTTAATAAATAATGCTATAGCTATGTGGAGTCCCTTCATGTCTTCTTCAGGTAGAAGCCATTCATTGTGTATTTGTGAATGATGATTCATAGCATTTGAATGTGGGACCAAGACAGTAAGGTAAAGGAAGGATTTATGCTTGGATGGGAAGGAAGCCTGGATTAGCTCAATGGTTAGAGCATCAGCACGGAAAGCTGAAGGTTCGGGGTTCGATTCCCGGTTCAGGCATAAATTTTTCTCTTTACCGTTTGATTACAATAATTTAGTAGTGTACTTTAATATACTTATTTCAATCATAGTAACAGCTTTAGCTTCTTAAATTAATTTAATAAATAATGCTATAGCTATGTGGAGTCCCTTCATGTCTTCTTCAGGTAGAAGCCATTCATTGTGTATTTGTGAATGATGATTCATAGCATTTGAATGTGGGACCAAGACAGTAAGGTAAAGGAAGGATTTATGCTTGGATGGGAAGGAAGCCTGGATTAGCTCAATGGTTAGAGCATCAGCACGGAAAGCTGAAGGTTCGGGGTTCGATTCCCGGTTCAGGCATAAATTTTTCTCTTTACCATTTGGTTTAATAAATTATTACTTATCAGATAGATATCTCAACTTTAGATCATCCTTGGTATATGGTACTGGTACATGGGAGTTAATAAATGTCAAATTTATTGTCCTGGGCCATGTATAATGTGAAAATTTTTCTTTCATTAACAATATTGTTGCCAGTGAGCTACCTGAGATTCCTAATTCAATTTTGCATTTTTTTTTTCAGAGAGAATTTGGATCCTCAATCAATGTACACAGATGAGGAACTGTGGAAGAGTTTAGAGCTGGCTCAACTTAAGGAAGTGGTATGCAGTCTTCCTGGATCTTTAGGTACATCATCATAACTTTGTTGATTTTGTTTTTATAAGGGAGCAATTAAGAACAGTTGTTGAATTCATTATATATGCGGTAGTCTGGACCATGTTCATACATCCTTCCATTAAGTATGAGCTGATAAACTGTATTTATTCGTTGCTAGTTTATTAATATTAAATTTGCTTCACTTGCTAACATTATGTTATTTCCTTTACTGTTAACTAACTCACTGGCACTATCGAACCCATAGATTCATGGCAGCGCAGACATAAGTTCTCCATACATTCCTTTCCTGAACTAATGTTTTCCAATCTTCCCCTGTTTAATCTGCTTCCCTAAAATCATGGTTAATGTTAATCTCCCACCTCATTCTTGGTCTACCAACTGAGTGTTTTCTCTCTTCTTCTTCTTCTTCACTTCACTTCACGGGCTGGGCTAAATGCCTGTTCTTCCTCACAGTTGTTCTGTCCATCTTTTCACTGGCCTTCCTACATTCCTTGAACCTCTTGGCTTGTAGTTAAATGCTGCTTTTGGTAATCTTGTTACGTTCATTCTTTCTACATGTCTAAACCATTATATGCTCAGACTGGGGCTCAAACCCAGGATCTTTCGCACTCTAGGCGAATGCTCTATTGAGTGAGCTCCAATCTAAACACAAATTTTTATCTTATATACTCTGTTAATTCCCATACACCAAATGCTATGAAACCTTTGCTTCTATCTTGCAAATGGTGGCTTCTTTATTAAGAAGACATTTAATTGGGAATTTTACTTTACATTATAAAGCCAGTATGGTTTCTTTTGATGTTTTTATTATTCATTTCATACATCTCAATGATGGATAAATTATATTTGAAGAGATTGTCCGGCCATGACTCGAGAATTGAACTTTCAGACAAGACATCTGCTGGCTCTGCTAGTATATAAAAAATAATACATAATAATAGAAATATACACAAATAACAGAACTTTAAAATGAGAACAATAAAGTCATAAAGGGACTATAAAGGATCGTCCAATATACATTATTTCCATTTAGTCATTTACTTTCAAAGATTTTTTATGATGTCAGTATTATCCCAACTAAACTACAGTTCATGATTTTATCTACTCACACTATTTCAGTTCACACTTTGTTTTTCAACTTTTCTCTTTCAAATCCATTTTTGACAATAAACCATATTACAAAATATCAATATCGGCCGTGGTGGACTAGTGGTTATGATCCTTGCCTCTGGTCCCGAGGGTCGTGGGCCGGGGTCGATGGATTTTTTTTAGAATGGAAAAATCCAAGGAGCAAGTCCTCGGGGAAGGACTTTAAGCCGTGGGTCCCAAGTCTGAAGATTTTCAGGCTCGTAAAAGATCCTTAAGCCTGAATGGAAAGGCCTCTAAGCAAAATTTACCGAATTTTCCCATCCTAGTACTACCTTGGTTTCCTAGGTGTCAGTATGAGGTGGAACGCTGACCACGGACCACTCAAGTGACATCTATACGAAAACAAGTGTAACTAAATTAGTATGGTTCAAATTCGTCCCTGTAGAGGGAGAGCGCCTAAATCTCTGTTAAGGGAAACATGGGCTTACAAGATACAAGAAGATACAAAATATCAATAATCTTCTTGAAAACATTGAATAATAATTTTTGTTAGGCATAGAGCTGTCATTTATTAACAGGGGAACTATCAATCATTGCATGCCGAAACCTACCTTGAAATTTCTCCCAGAGAAGTGTTGTGATGTACCAAAAAATTATCTGCCATTTTTAACTGCAAGACACAGAAATCAAAACGAGAATCCAGCAATGGCAAAATACTGGATGTAGTACATGGAGTCCCTGCTTCAGTAGGAGTGGAGTGAGGTGGGATACGATGCATAGGGTTATCCAATCTGTCAATTTGCTTAAATGAGATAATTGGCACTGGATTTTAGTGACTTGTAGTTAGAAACTGCAATTCTCTGGTTGAGTGGAAGAGAAGGCCTTATGACCATAACTCTCCCAGCGTTATTATTAATATTTTATTTTATTTAACTTCATATCTTCCTGTGCCTAATTAATCTACTGTGATTCTACTCCACATCTCTCTGTCATTCCAATTTCCATCATCCAATCCTTTTTCCCTCATGTTGCTCAAAACACCATCAATCCATGTTATTTTTGGCTGTCCTCTTCTTCTTCTACCAAGTGGCACCCATTCTAGTATTATTTATGGAAATCTGTATTCTGTCATTCTTTTTATATGACCACACCATTTTAATTGTTTGTTTTTTATTAAATGCACAATTGGAGTTTAAACATTCATTCATATTTTGTTTAATTAGATAAAAATAAAACTTACAGTTTTCATCATCATCATCGTCCATGCAAGTATTAGGCCGTGTGGCCTGTTATGGTCTCAACGAGGAATTTTCCATCCAGCGCTTTTTTGGACGTCCCAGCGATCTTTTGCCTTGGGGGCAGTAATGAAATATGGCATTCGTTGAAGATGGGCTTTCCAGTTGTTCTGGTAGTTTTGTATATGGTGAAGAATGGGTTCTACATTCAACTCTTCCATAATTTCCTCATTTCTTTTATGGCCCCACTTTGTGTAGCCTGCTGACTGGCGCATAAATCGCATCTCATTTGCTGTTATTCAGCTTACATCTCTTCTTCGTATTGTCCATGCTTCACTACCATATCTTAATACTGGTCTTGCGAGAACCTTATAAAGCCGTAATCTTGTGTTCTTCTGTACTAAAGATGGTTTCATTATACTGTTAATTATCCTATTTAATATAAATATAAATATGAAAATCACATAAAACTGTAAGTTTTATTTTTATCTAATTAAATAAGTTATGGATTTTCATCACGTAAACACCAATTCAATTGATTATTCATATTTTGTTTAATTTACACTGTTTTTTCTTTTATCTCTTCTAGAAATTTCAGCTGAACACCTTCAAAAATCAATTACTGTAGAATTTAATTTCCTTAATGTTCTAAATTTTAATTCCCATGTTTCTGCACTGTATGTCATTGTACTCCATATTATTGTATTCAAAATATTTGTTTTTTGTTTTAGAACTTATATTCTGATCCCATAAAACACCATTTAATTTTGGTATTGCAGATTTGCCTTTATTTATTCTATCATTAATTTCAGCATCATGAAATTTGTATTATTATTATTATTTTATTTATTTATTTATTTTGGATATGGCCTTGGAGGGTCGTTTCATAGCATAGTGGTTAAGGCACTGCACTACAAGCCAGAAGGTCGAGGGTTCGAGCCCCGTGGGTTCAGGATTTTAAACTGACCCAAACCCTCTGGTAGCACTATGGTCCTGGGGCCCACTCAGCCTCTGACGAAAATGAGTACCAGACACTTGTTCTGGGGGTAAAGGTGGCCGTCATGCAGGGCTGATAACCCGGCTGACATCAAGTTTCGATTGTCTAGAAAAAGTGGGAGCCTTAACATCCTACTACCCCAAGGGCCTCCTGAGGCCTGTTGTGGGATCACTTTAAAAATGGCCTTGGTACATCACAAAACTTCTCTGGAAGAAATTTCAAGGTAGATTTCAGCATGCGATGGTTGACAGTTCCCTTGTTAGTAAAAAAAAATATTTTACATTTTTTTTGTTATATTTTATGAGGCAAAACCTGTCCTTTAAACATCTTTGGAATGTTGAATGTGTTAATCTAGTAAAATTACATCTTTTCTTTTGCAATAAATTGAATAATAAAAGAATATCTCTTCGTTTTCAGTTGTTTCTGTTCCTTTTTTATGACTATTTATTTCATGCTCCAAATGGGAGTCAATGACCAATCATGTTACAATGATTTTTGATTTACAATCAATCACTGTCGTGTTCACCTAGAATTTACCAACTAAAGTTTATCATAATGAAGAAAGCACCTCGTTTTTAACATTCTGAATAGGTCATACCATTATTTTGCAGTGACTGACCCACTAAGAAATACAGCTACCAGATTGTATATATAGTGCATGAATGTCAACACATACTGCATGCAGGAGTTAATATAAAAACATTTGTAGCAATTGATTATACCACCAAAAAAAGAAACCACTGTTTGCACTTTCTTAAATGTATTTTTTCCCAGAAAAATATAATTGTCATATTTACATCATAGGATATGATAAATGAATTAATATACAGTTTGATGTGTTTCATTTTTTCTCCACTAGAGTGCATTCTTACAATATTGCGTTCCTTTGGAAATAAATAAAATGATCTGGTTGCAGTGATGAACAAAAGAACAAATGAAGAGTACCAATCGTTTCTCATTTGTTTTCAAACATCGCCGTTTACATTAAATATATAAATATTTTAAAATAACTATATTTAAATAATGATTTGTGAGTAAACAGCTTAATTTTATTTGTTAAATAGTCCTAACAAATGCCACTCTTGATTTCCAAATTCTATAGATAAATTCACTCCTCACTTCATGAGTCATGAATTTATCGATAATTTGGAAATCACTCGTGACATTACTTATGACAATTTCTCTTACTTTTGCCATAGGTGAATGTTTTTAATATGATTTCTTTAACAGATGCAGAAGTTCGTGAAGGTGGTAGTAACTTGAGTGCAGGGGAGCGCCAGTTGTTTTGTCTCGCTCGCGCCATTTTACACGATGCAGCATGTCTTGTGATGGACGAGGCAACAAGTTCAGTCGATCCCAGCACTGAGAAAGCTCTACTAGCAGCTGCTTCACGAGCTTTTGCTGGAAAAACAGTCATTACTATTGCAGTAAGTAGACATAACTTATCTCTATGTGTGGGCCTGGTTTAGAAGCTTCTTCCATCTGTCCCATTTCATTGCGATCCTTCTTCAGTTTTTCATTCCAAATGATGCAGCATCCCTATTTCATCCATCCATCGCAATCTTGGTCTTCCTCCTCCCCCCTTGACACCTGGTTCTAATGTAATTTATTTTTTTATGGGATTTTCTCATCATTCATCCTCAATCTAAATAATAATAATAATAATGATGATGACGACAATGATGCCGATGATGACGACAATTATGATTATTATGATGATTATGATTATTATTATTATTATTATTATTATTATTAATATTATTATTATTATTATTATTATTATTATTATTATTATTACTACTATTATGATTATGATGATAACGATAACAATAACAACAACAAGAACAAGAAGAAGAATAACAAGAACAACAAGAAGAACAACAACTAGAATTATTATTATAGTTATTGTTATAGTAATTGTTGTTGTTATTGTTGTAATTATCATCATCATGATCATAATCACCATGATCATCATCATTATCATAATCATGATCATCATCATCATCGTCATTATCATAATCATGATCATCATCATCGTCATGATCATCATCATAACAACAACAACAATGTGTTATTTATTCTAGCAGAGTTAAGGCCATAAGGCCTACTCTTCCACTCATCCATCCATAGTAATTCTGCCCGAAGGCAGGTCCTTCACTGCAATCATAGCATTTTCATGCTATGCTTGCAGCTTTGCTAGGGAATTGTAGGTGTGGTAGCTTCCCATTGCTTTCCACACCAGTGAAGGATGATGATGATAATGATAAGGATGATGATGATGGCCATATGATTTCGGGGACCGTTTGGGCCTTAAAGTTTTCCTGACATTTGTCTTACAGGTGAGGAAAAACCCCGATAAAAACCTCACCCAGAAAAACTGCCCCGACTGGGGATCGAACCCGGGCCCACTGCGTGACAAGACAGCATGCTACCTCGAGACCACAGCGGTGGACTCTTCCACTCAATCAGCACAAATTACCATTACATATTTAACAATATAGATTATATATACACTATACTAATTATAAAGAGTTTAATAGTATACTACAATGCGAGGTTGGGAAGTGGTTATTACGGAAGTGAGGAAGCGATAGCGAGGTAGATGCTGGTAAATAATTTAGTTGAGACTACAGCAGGCCATGACACCAATCAGTCATAAAATGGCAGCAAGTACAAAAATTATTGTTTTATATTGTTTCAAATAAAGTTCAGTTCATTTAAAATGCAGTGATTTGTTTCGTATAATGTATATTAACACTACCTTTTGGATATATTTTTGTATATACATTGTACATAGTATACATAAAGGGCAGTGGTTTTACTTGCCGCACTAGGTAAGTAATTTATTTACAATATAGTTATTTAGTTATGTATAGATTGGCAACCCTGAAATTTAGGAAACTGAACTTTCAATCATGGTCGCCATTGCTATAAGTACGACAGAACACACTATCATGTAAAAAAAAAAAAAAGATATTAAATGTTGCAATATAAATTTCATGTACAAACAACATTTTATATGATGGTAATAATAACAATAATAATACTATTAATAATAATAATAATAATAATAATAATAATAATAATATGATAAATTATACAAGAAACACCAATTAATATATATACTTTACACTGGATAATGATGAAGCCAATGTTAGAGATACTTTTATGGCAAATAAAATAATATCCTCAAATGTAAAACTATGAGGCATCTGAGTAAAATTTGTTGGCCCTTTAATGTCCTTATTTGAATTACGGTGCTAATGGCCTGAGATATTAATAAGCATTGTTAAATAAAAATTATAACTAGCTGAACAGCAATCATGGTTTTTTATTTCTTTATTGTTTCTATGAGAACTCTAAACATATGTGAAAATCCACAGTAATGGATAGAAAACAATGGTGTGGAAATATTTTAATTAAAATTCTTCACACCTCACCTCACATGCAGTTATCTAATTATACCAGTTTCAAAACCTAAGCAGTTGCATCTTCAGTAATATCTCAAATGATGTTATGTCGTTCCTAGGTTTTAAAACTGGTTTAATTGGAAGACTGGACATGAGGTAAGATACAAAGAATTTTGTCGGCCGCGATGAACTAGTGGTTATGCTCCTTGCCTCTGGTCCCAAGGGTCGCATGTTCAAACCTGGCTGGGGTAATTGGATTTTCTAGAACGGAAAATCCAAGGAGAAAGTCGTCCAGGATGGACTTTAAGCTGTGGGTCCCGAATCTGAAGATTTTTCAAGCTCGTAAAAAATCCTTATTGTATTGTATTGTAAGCCCATGTTTTCCCTTTACAGAGATTTAGGTGCTCTCCCCCTACAGGGAAGAATTTGAACCATACTAATTTAGTTACATTTGTTTTCGTATAGATGTCATTTTGAGTGGTCCGTGGTCAGCGTTCTGCCTCATACTGACATCTAGGAAACCAAGGTAGTACTAGGACGGGAAAATTCGGTAAATTTTGCTTAGAGGCCTTTTCATTCAGGCTTAAGGATTTTTTACGAGCCTGAAAATCTTCAGACTCGGGACCCATGGCTTAAAGTCTTGCTCCTTGGATTTTTCCATCCTAAAAAATCCATCGACCCCGGCCGGGTTTGAACCCGTGATCCTCGAGACCAGAGGCAAGGAGCATAACCACTAGTCCATCCTTAAGTCTGATAAAACGCCTCTAAGCAAAATTTACCAACCTCAACGTCCTACTAATACCTTAGTTGCCTGTTAGATGTCTCATTGAGTCAGTGTGTTGACCGCATATCATTCATGACATCTACCAGCAAATAACGTAACTAAAAATTAACTTGGTCTAGTACTCCTAATAAAGAAGATGCTATAGCTCAACAATGGACTATGCCATTATAGATAGATAGATAGATAGATAAAGAATTTTAATTAAAATCTTAAAATAAACCTCATAGTGATTTTTCCTATAATAGTTCAATGGTTGTGGTTCAGATTTGGGTTTTTTAATTAATGGCTGTAGATTTTGAGTTTCTAAAATTGTCATGGAAACAACAACAAAAAATTATAAAATTGTGGTTGTGGTTTTGCAATTGACTGAAAAGTTTGAGAACTATTTACTTAGGTAATTTTGTATTATGTTGCAGCATCGCCTACCTACAATCCTGGACTGTGATCGTATTCTAGTGCTTGAAGCAGGTAAAGTTGTGGAGGATGGAACTCCATCGCAACTTAGGCATCGTTCCATGGGTATCTTCTCTTCAATGTTAAGAGCCTCCCAGGAAGGAGTGCCTTTCACAAAAAATGGACAAAACATACATCCAGTTAATCATAAATGATCATAATCCAGGTTTGTTATATTTTAATGAAAGCAGCAGAAGGACCAGAAACTTATCTCAATATAAATAAAAATCTCTTGGGCTTTCTCAGCTACAAAGACTAACATAAGAACATATTTTTGGGCTGAACTAAGCAGACTTTCACGGCGGTGGTCATGGTATTAGAAGATTCCAGGCTATAAGGCCAGATATATATATATACTCGTCTTTATCAAATAATGGCTCGACCAGTCCTATGTTATGGGAATGAAGCATGGTCTATAAGAATGAGAGATGAAAGCAGACTAACAGCTTGTGAGATGAAATTTATGTGCCGAACAGCTGGCTACACTAAATGGGATCGAAAGAAAAATATAGAAATCCTTCAAGAACTTAATGTGTCACATACTGGACTACATCTCCAGATATCAGCTAAACTGGAAGGAACATGTCTCAAGAATGGCTAGATCCAGGATCCCCAAGGCAATAATGAACTACTGGTGAAATTAAACCTCATAGTGATTAATTCCTATAAAAGTTAAATTAACTACTGTCCAAATGGGAAACGGTCACTTGGTCGACCTATGAAAAGATGGCACGAAAACCGCTTTCTCAGGGTGTAACAGTTCTTCTAGGACTAATACCTGGCAGGATGTTGATGATGATATATATATATATATATATATATACTAGCTAATACCCGCCATGCATTGCTACACCTAAATAAATGAGATAGTAAAGGTTAATTAGATTGTATGTTATAAGCTCAGATGAACCAAACATGGCAGTTGCTAGTCAGTTTTTAATTTCGGATTTCAGGTAAACCTCCACTTCTAATTGTCAGATTTCACTCTTTTTTTATAATACCTATCTCGGTTTATTTTAATAGGATATACTGAGTTTCATTGTGAAACATTGAAAATTGTGACAGCTAGAGTGATTTTTAAATTTTTGCTTCAGGTGAATTCCTGCACTTAGTGGTTTTAGAGGGTCCAATTGTGAATCTAAACCATCCAGGGACCCACTCAAACACACACAAGAACATTAATCAAAATCAGTCCAGTTGTTTAGGCAGTTTTTAATTTCGAATTTCAGGTAAACGTCCATTTTTAATTGTTGGATTTCACTCACTTTTTGGATAATACTTACCTCTGTTTATTTTAATAGGATATACTGAGTGAAAATAAAAAATTCTGACTGCTAGAGCTATTTTTAAATTTTCACTTCAGGTGAATTCCTACATCTAATGGTTTTAGAGAGTCTAATTGCAAATCCAAACCATCTAGGGACCCACTGAAACACACACAAAAAATGTTATCCAAATTGGGCCAGTCATTTAAGAGGAGTTCAGTGGCATACACACATACAGAAGAATAATATTATGTATAAAGATATGGTAACTAAGAAGAGAAGCATAGCCACCCATTTATCAGAACATAGAAGACAATGCAGACTACGACAAATAGAAAATTCAGCTGCAGCAGAATACATTTTTATGGAGAGTGGACCTCGGATCTTGTATGGGGATACTCTAGTTTTAGCCACAACATCCTATTATTTTAATAACTATTAAATGTTGAGTCTTTAAATTTCACCTCATACTCCTTGATCTTCAAGCTCTGAACTGCAGTTTCTGGAGGTATCCCTCCCATCTTCAGCCATCTTTATGACTGTTGAATCCTGGTCTACGCCTTCATCTTCAAAGTTGCCATCTGGTGTTGATTTGATGAACTATGAGATCAAATCTTGTTCGTGGTCAGATGAAAGTGTAGGAATAGATGTCAAATAAGCATGTTAATAGGAAAAGGAAAATTCAGATGGCAACTTTGAAGATGAAGGTGTACACCAGGATGGGAAAATCCAAGGAGCAAGTCCTCAGGGAAGGACTTTAAGCTGTGGATCCCGAGTGTGAAGATTTTCAAGCTGGTAAAAGATCCTTAAGCCTGAATAAAAAGGCCTCTAAGCTAAACTTACCGACCTCAACATCCTAGTAATACCTTAGTTGCCTGTTAGATGTGTTGACCACATGTCATTCATGACATCTATGAATAAATAAGGTAACTAAAAATTAACTTGGTCTAATAACTCCTAAAAAAGGAGAGACTATGGCTCAACAAAGGGCTATGCCATTATAGATAGATGTGAGGTGAGGTGAAAAGAATTTTATTTTAAATTTTAAATTCTTCATAATGATATTTCCTATAATACTTGAATGCATCATATTATTTGTTCTTCTCTGCTCTATATATAGCAATGAGTTGTTTGTATTTCTTCAGAGGTAAGAATAATGAGTTACCCCTTGTATGTTGAAGAATTTTGTACAATTTAAGCTTGAGAGGTAGCATGTTTCTACTAATGATTATCTGTAACCTTTGCCTTGCCATTTTTTAATATAAATTTTCTTTGTATTGCCGGTAAATAAAAAATACTCATATTTAAATATATCTAAATATAGTAATATATGTTTATATTATATTTTTATCAATTTCTTCAGTTGTATGAAGATAATATACTGTATAATGTGAGTTTTACAAAATAATGTTTCTTACATTACATTAAATTTGTGCTGGTAAAATGTTTTACTATAGTCCTTGTATTTTCATTAGTCAGATCAAGGTCATACTGGAGTTTGTTCCCTTCCCCCCTTATGTCTTAAATCTCAGTTCAGGATTGCAAAGAGAGACAATCTCAACCCTCGCAACTCCTCATACCATACACCTTATCAGTGGATTCAGTGTGGCAGCTGAGCAGTTACCTTGATCTGGCATCAATGGGCAGCTTGAATACATGAAATGGTTGAAATTCGTTGGAGAATATTTTTTGAAAACTCACCTCATAATGATGTTTTTATTATTAATTTAACATTTCTCAATGAAAGATAAATTAAATTTGAAGAGAAAAATTTTTGCCTAGACCGGGACTCGAACCCGGGACCCTTGGCTTTCCGGGCCAAGTGCTCTACCAACTGAGCTACCGAGGCGAGTTACGATCTAGACGCAAATTTTTCTCTTATATACGTTGTAATTCCCTATCGCCAAATGCTTTTGAAACCATTGTTTCTATCTTTGCAAATGGCGGCTTCTTAGTTAAGAAGACATTTATTGGAAATTTGACATTACTTTAAAAGCCAGTAAGGCCTCTAATGATGTTTTTATTATTAATTTAACATTTCTCAATGAAAGATAAATTAAATTTGAAGAGAAAAATTTTTGCCTAGACAACGTATATAAGAGAAAAATTTGCGTCTAGATCGTAACTCGCCTCGGTAGCTCAGTTGGTAGAGCACTTGGCCCGGAAAGCCAAGGGTCCCGGGTTCGAGTCCCGGTCTAGGCAAAAATTTTTCTCTTCAAATTTAACTCACCTCATAAGTTTCGTGTTTTTCATGAAACTGCAGTTTCAAACGTAATCACGTCCATCTTCAGCCACGACTCCGACGGTTTCATGAAAAACACAAAATTTATGAGATGAGGTTTCACAAAATATTCTCCGATAAATTTCAATGATTATACAGTACTTCATAATGTTTACTTCCCATTTGGAGAGTAAGAACACTAATGGCTTCATTGCCAAGGCCCAGTATTTAATAATAACAACATTGATGTTTTTATTATTAATTTAACACTTCTCAGTGACATGTTTACTTCCCTGTGCAGTATGAACCACGTTCTGCTAAACCATTTTTGTGGCGTCTTATTATTATTTAACCATGTAATACAACCCATATTTGCACCGTTATATTTAACCTCGTTCTACTACCATTTTGCACCCACGCAGGGTTATATTGTTGATCACTATTTTGATTGGAAAGCATAGATTGTTCAAATTGTGACATCTTTGCCCGGGCCCATAGAGGCAAAGAGGAATTCAACTTTCTTTAATAAATTCTCCCAATATGTAATGATTACTGACTTATAAAATACAATCGTGGAAGCTTTGGGATAAAGGAACTAACACATGCTTGAGCAAGCTTTTGGAATTTGAATTTGATATCTGACTTATGCTAACTACCGGTTGAATGGTCATAGAGTAAGTAAAAGCACAACTAAAGCTTTTAATGCGAGTCAAAATATAGTCAGATATAATATAAAGATAAATAAATAAATATTCAATTTACAAAGAAAAGAAATCATAGTAGATCATCTATACAAAAAGAAAATATGATATAAATCAACATACATACATACATACATTATCACTCACTCTAGTCCAGCCTCGGGTTGGGGGAAACACTGTCCTAGCGTCCCCACCCTGGCTTACTGGACTAAACAAACAAAACCAGCTCTCCTGAGCTGCTCTGACCAGACTCCAATGGTGACTAAGTAGATGATGATTCGATGTTACAAAACACAGCTATTTATGAGAGTTCACAGGGAGAGGGGGGAATGCGCGATAGCACAGGGTGCGCACTAGGAAGGGAAGGGATAGATAGGAAAGCATTTTGGCACTGTTCATAAAGATGACACTCAAGATGGAGACGCGATGACGTATAGTTTGTGCAGTAAGACGTAATTCCTGTACCGACATGTCCATTGCGGCACATCCCAACATTGATTTAATACATGAAATGGTTTTAATTTATAAACCATAACCATGGTTGAAACTTCATTTATCCACCAAATTCGCCAGACCTAGCACCATGCTACTTTTTTCTCTTCCTTAAAGTCAAGTCTGCACTTAAGGGGACCAGGTTCAAATCTGTGGATGCAGTTAAAGCAAAAACAAAGCAACTCTTGAACAGCATTACAGAAGAAGGCCTGCAGCCTTGCTCCAAAAGTGGAAACTTTGCATGGAGCATTGTAGGGATCGGGGAGGGGACTACATTGAAGAGGATAAAATTGAAATTGTCTGATTTGTTTTCAATAAAGTTTTACAGCATGAATCCAATTTCTTTATTGCCACACCTCATATGTATCCAATGCTCAGGATTTGACCATAAAGCCATCTTCGTTCTAGCTTCCTAATGTATAGTGTGACATTCAGCTGCTATTTGATAACAGAATTTTGTATTTCTGAAATCTTATAATTTTATTTATATAAAGGTTCACAATTAACATGAAATGTTTTACTAGCATTGATTTAATGATAAATTTTATTTCAGAGATATAATTACAACTCGACAATCTTTTATATGTAAAAATTAATAAATATAAAATGTAATGAATTTTGTATAAATGTTAAAAATTCCAAAATGTATTTTATTTGAAGAGAAAATTGTATTTATTATTCATTTCATACATCTCAATGATGGATAAATTATATCTGAAAAGAAAGATATGCTCAGACTGGGGTTTGAACCGAGGACCTTTCACACTCTAGATGAATGCTCTACCAACTGAGCTACCTGAGAAATTCAAATCTAAATGCAAATTTCTCTGTTATATATGCTGTTAATTCCTGTGCACCAAATGCTATGAAGCCATTGCTTCTATCTTGCAAATGGTGGCTTCTTTTATTAAGAAGACCTTTAATTGGGAATTTTACATTACATTATAAAGCCAGTATGGCTTCTTTCGATATTTTTATTATTCAATTAAATTAATTAACAGCATATATAAGAGAGAAATTTGCATTTAGATTGGAGTTTCTTAGGTAGCTCAGTTAGTAGAGTGCAAAAGGTTCTACGTTCAAATCCCAGTCTGAGTGTATATTTTTCTCTTCAAATATAGAAAAATGTATGCTTGAATTGGGATTCAAACCTGATGTCCCTGGTTATGTACACTAGTACTCTTAACCACAGAGTAATCAGGCTTCTGATTCAAACATATGTGAAGGGGTATATGCAATAGTGGTGTAAGTCAGTTTTTTTACAAAAAATAGTAAAGTGTTGTCTGTCCAACGGATCTGTGCCCCATAAGATAAAAGTAAAGAGATCCGACGACAGACCTCAGGAGACCTTGGGGTAGTAGGAGGTAAGGCTCCCACTTTTTCTAGACAATTGGCACTTGATGTCAGCCGAGTTGTCAGCCCTGCGTGACGGCCGCCTTTACCCCCAGAACAAGTATCTGGTACTCATTTCCGTTAGAGGCTGAGTCGATCCCAGGACCATGGTGCCACCAGAGGGTTTGGGTCAGTTTAAAAATCCTGACCCCCCACAAGGCTCGAATCCTCGACCTTCCAGCTTGTAGCACAGTGCCTTAACCACTATGCTACGGCGCGTCCCGCCCCCATAAGATATGCGAACTAAAGCCTACTTCCTTTTCTGCCTCGGCAAATCATTTCCCTCCCTGCATTCCTATCTCTCTCTTGCACTTGCACTCCAGTGTTGTCAACTCAACTCCAACCTTGCATTATTCAATATTCAAAAGCTATGACACTGAGGGAAGTTTGGCAACATCCCAACTTGGCTGTTGTTTGATGTGGAAGGAGGAGAGTGCAGTGAAATGATGTGAGAATAGAGTGTACTTTTCTAGGAATGATATCAGCACTATAGGGGCACAGATCTGTTGGTCTGAGTATACACGGTTGTAAAGAAGAAACTACATACTGTATTTCAGATACATCAATAATTAATACCATCAGTTAGGACGATAAAATATCTCCATGATCATCAATATTAAGATAACTTGATTCTTTGTAAACTGACTAACAAAACATTGTTTTTCTCAAAATGAAGAAAAATGACTTACACCACTACGCCATGTACCCCTTCATATTATTTCTCTCTTTTAGATCCAAAATGTATATTTATAAATTATTCTACCTTACATAAAAATCAATCTTCTCATGTCCCCATTCCAGGGGTCGAATTTTGGACTAGCCTCTATCTGTCTCTTCCATCATTTCCATCCATTTGACTCCTTTTTTTCTTGACATTCTTCTTGTTTTTCCCTTATGTATCTCAACTGACCTCTTGGTCTCTTCCCATCTAATTTAAATTTCAGTGCTTGTCTTGATATCCTAGTATTCATTCTTTTAATATGGCCATACCATCTTACTCTACTATCTTCCAATTGGACGGCATTATGCATCAACTGGCTATGCGCCATTATGTAAGCTTTGAGAAAAATAAGTTTAAAGTTTTTTTTTTACATTTTAAACTCTAGCAAGAGCTATTTAATTATTTCTGACTTGATAATCATTTATTTGATAATATACTCAGTTATTGTTATATATGGCAAGACAGCCCACTTTGGGCCCTAACCTTCCTCAGAATGTCCTTCCAGACTTCTCTATTTACTGTTTAATTCTTCCAATTTGTAATTTTACTAATTCTAATAACCTGCAAGACATCATCCTCCCACCTTAATTTTGGTCTTTCAACTTTTCTAATTTGTAATGGTTGTGCCATATAGATCATTTTAACAGTTTTATTATTTTTTTCCGATTTTTTATTATTAATTTCATACACCTCAATGATGGATAAATCATATTTGAAAAGAAAAATTATATGCTCAGACCGGGACTTGAACCCGGGACCCTTGGTTCTCTAGACCAAGTGCTCTACCACCTGAGCAAGTACTGATCTAAATGCAAATTTATCTCTACATACATTGTAATTCCTGCCCACCAAATGCTATGAAGCCCTTGCTTCCATCTTTTGCAAATGGCAGCTCCTTTATTAAGAAGACATATTTGGGAATTATACATTACATTATAAATGCCAATATGGCTTTTTTTCGATGTTTTTATTATTAATTTCATACATCTCAATGATGGATAAATCATATTTGAAGAGAAAAATTATACACTCAGACCGGGACTTGAACCCGGGATCCTTGGTTCTCTAGACCAAGTGCTCTACCACCTGAGCTACCTGAGCAAGTACCAATCTAATTGCAAATTTCTCTCTATATACGTCCATATGAATCAAATGTCCAGCCCAGGCCAATCTATTAATTTTCATATACTTCACTTAAATTGGGTTCCTTATATAATAATGGTACTCAGTTGTGATGCTGCCTACCCAGCATTGTGAGGAATTTTGGAAGGTATAATAAGTAGTTACTCCATATTGAGAAAACCAGTTGTAACAGCTGGGAAATCACAGTGTCTGGATAATACACATTTGTAAATTACACAACTGGATATGAGGCCAGCAGCTGGATGGTATGTTAAGGTTAACATGCCATGGAATATTAGTGAAATTAATAGTTATGAAGAAACAATGTGAATATATAACAGACTAGCTAATACCCAGTGTGCGTTGCTATGTCTAAAAAATTAAATATTAAAGGTTAATTAAATTGTATGGTATATGCTGAGACAAATTAATCATGGTGGTTGCTAGTCAGTTTTTAATTTCAGGTTTCAGGTAAACCTTCATTTCTATTTGTTGTATTTTGCTCATTTTTGGATAATACATACCACGATTTATTTTAATGGGATATAAACATAAAAAAATATGACCGCTAGAGCAATTTTTCAGTTTTTACTTCAGGTGAACTCCTATACCCAATGGTTTTAGAGGGTCCAATTGTGACTCTAAACCATCGAGCAACTCAATCAGACACACACAAAAAATTTCATCAAAATCGCCCAGTTGTTTAGGAGGAGTAGAGTGGCAAACACACCTACAGAAGAATTATTTATATATATATGTATATATATATATATATAATAACAGCTATCCAACAAAAAAATGTACAGCCTCATGGGCTAGTGGTCAGAGTTTCTGACTACAGTTCATGAGGTCCCAGTTCAATTCCCGGTCAGACCATAGGAATTTTTCCTTAAAAGGGAATTATTGCTGTGGTTGCCTAAGGTCTATTTATTATGTTTCACATAATGGGAGAGACTACACTTTTTACACGCTTTATATTAGCTTGACCTGTATCTATCTATCTATGTAACTGAATCTTTTAACGCGATATTCACCCACTTAAAATTATTGGATCGACTTGAAACTTTGCATACTTGTAAAAGACCTGTGACAATATAATAATTTCATATTTTGTCTCTAAAATCATGGCCAGAATCATCAGAAAATCAAAAAAAGTGTCTTTGTATCTATGTAACGGAATTTTTGAACACGATTTTCACCCACTTAGAAACATTGGATCGACTTGAAACTTTGTATATGTGTAAAGGACCCGTGACAATATAATAATTTCATATTTGTTTTCTAAAATCCTGGCCAGAATCATCAGAAAATCAAAAAAAGTGTCTTTGTATCTATGTAATGGAATTTTTTAACACGATTTTCACCCACTTAGAAACATTGGATCAACTTGAAACTTTGTATATGTGTAAAGGACCCGTGACAATATAATAATTTCATATTTGTTTTCTAAAATCCTGGCCAGAATCATCAGAAAATCAAAAAAGTGTCTTTGTATCTATGTAATGGAATTTTTTAACACGATTTTCACCCACTTAGAAACATTGGATCGACCTTGAAACTTTGTGTACGTGTAAAGCACCCATGACAATACAATAATTTCTTATTTTGTTTCTAGAATCCTGGCCAGAATCGTCAGAAAATCAAAAAAATGAAAACTGGTATAATAGGTTGCGGACTTGTCGACTTTTTAGTCAATCGTTGTAAGAGCTCAGTTGGTAGAGCGGTACACTCTAGTGGTATATAATTTCAGTAATCCATAGGTCGCTGGTTCAAATCCGGCTGGGAGGTTTTTTTTAGAAGAGTATTACTTTCAGCTCATACTAAAATAGAATCGAAAATTAAAGATTTTTACATTTTTATCTTATTCTGTGAAATATTAAAACTAAAAAATAAAAAATAAATAATAGTTTTAAAAAACTAAAACAACACGCTTTATTAGAAAACCGAACTAAAAAAAATGAAAAATAATTTTAATTTCCAACATGCTTGGGATAAATAATTTTACCATGAAAAGCGTGGGGTTCTTTTTATGATTTTTATATTTTCTTCTTAGAGACTTTACTTTTACCAATATCTGTTTATTATCAAATATATTAATTGATAAAGAGCACCCCATGCTTTTGATGGTAAAATTATTTATCCCAAGCATGTTGGAAATTAAAATTATTTTTCATTTTTTTAGTTCGGTTTTCTAATAAAGCGTGTTGTTTTAGTTTTTTAAAACTATTATTTATTATACTGAAAGAGGAGTTAAACAGAGATGTCTGTTGTCCCCACTATTGTTTATTTTGGTTATAGATTGTGTAATGAATGAATTGAGAAGTAGGAAATGTCATGGTATACAATGGGATTTGAATGCAAGATTAGAAAGTTTAGAATATACAGATGATGTTTGTTTACTAGCCCAGAGATTTGCTGATATAAATGCAAAACTCCAAGATCTTTATAAATTGACAGCTAATATTGGACTGGAAATAAATAAAAATAAAACAAAAGAAATGAGAATTTATAATACAATTGATTCTGCTCTTACATTAGAAAGAGAAATAATAGAAGCTACAAATGAATTTGCATATCTGGGTAGTATAATATCTGTGAATGGTGGCTCAGATGAAGATGTTGATGCCAGAATAAATAAAAAAAGCAAGATATGCTTACATTCAATTGAAATAAATTTGGAGGTCGAATCAAATCACTTAAAGATTTAAACTAAGATTATTTAATTCAAATGTGGAATCAATTGTATTATACAACTGTGAAACTTGGAAGGCAACCAGAGGCTATAAGATGGCAGCCCCATCACTGGTCTTGCCTTCCTTTGGCCAGGAACCAATTGAAGGGACTATTATTATGCTTTCAAGTCTTATACGAGAATTTCCCATAAGGGAAAATTTTCTATAGGATCGTAACAGGCCTCGGCCTAATACTTGGAAGGAAGAAGAAGAAGAAGAAACTTGGAAGGCTACAAAACAAATTGGAAAGAAATTGCAAATTTTTGTAAATCGTTGCCTGAAAAATATCTTGGGTATATGGTGGCTAAAGATTATAACAAATGAAGACCTTTGGAGAAGAATAAATCAAAATGAAATTTGTAAAGAAATCAAATTTAGAAAATAGAAATAGGTTGGTCATGTGTTAAGGAGAGAGAATGATAACATTACAAAAAATGGCATTTGATTGGAATCCCCAAGGATTGAGAAGGCGAAGAGGAAGACCTAGGGCAACATGGAGTAATGCCATCAGGGATGAAGCTAAACAGGCAGGGATGAGTTGGAATGAAATTAAGGCATTGGCAAACAGAGTTAGTTGGCGAGGTTTTATCAAGACCCTACTTCCCAGTCGAGTGACCAGGACTACTACTACTACTTGCCTAGGTTAAGGACTGTCCTGGTGCTTCATTAACTATGTAACTAACATGAATAAAATCAGAGAATGAACCTGTGTAATTCTTGTTCTATTACTTTCAGTTAAATTGTACCTATGCTGTTGGTAGGACTATAAACACATTCACAGAGCTGTTTGGGCAAACTCTTTGTATTTGTGCTTGAAGGCCAATGGCATGTGCAGACAATTTACAGACAAAATTGAAGAAGAATTCAAATCAGGAATTTACCAGATTAAATGTAGAGATTG
Source organism: Diploptera punctata (assembly GCA_030220185.1). Lineage (NCBI taxonomy): Eukaryota > Metazoa > Arthropoda > Insecta > Blattodea > Blaberidae > Diploptera > Diploptera punctata. The sequence continues at coordinate 1,006,102 of JASPKZ010001988.1, forward strand.
TGATAAAATTTACATAGATAAAACTAATAAATTTGAAAACCAGAGTGAAGGAACGCTTTCAGAATGTCAAAAATGTGGAATTGGAAAAATCAGCAGTACGTAGCTGCTCATGCATGGTCGGAAAAAAACATAAAATTGAAAGAAAGGCTAGTTTAAAAACACAAATAGAAAACCAAAAGAGCTAACTGTTTGGAAAAAAACCCACATTCAAAAAACTAAGAAAGAAAAATGAATGAATTTTGAAATTTCTGGGGAATCAATACTAGTAAAATTCTGGGGAAGTTCATTTGATTGAGAGGTTCATTGGTCCACCAACAGATTGAGTTAGAAGCAGTGCTCCTGGATGACAGAACATTGGTCATGAAACTATTGAAGATTTGAGGTGCTTAGAATAGCAAGGGTGTTTACGCAAAATAGTAGTTTTGAGAAAAACGCATTTAAAATTTCACAAACTTTTTTCTCTATATCGTGTGACATAGCGTATCCGTCAATGTGAAGAAGTTAAATATTGTGTTCTGTAGTGGTTTAAAATTCAGACCGATATGAAAGTAATAATATTTATCGACTTTCCGGTAAAAATTGGGCCTATTGCAAGTTAAACTTATTAGGCTACTTCGGAAAGGACAATCTGTATTATTCACGTGATAAATTACAAATTTATATATTAATGGTGAATTTTGTAACCCTGGTTTCCAAAATAATCTTAAGATATTCTATTTTAATATTCATAATTTTTATTACAATTTAACAGTAAAATAAAAAATTAACTAGGGATTTTACTCTTAGACAATACTGTAGTTGTTCATTGACGTTCGTATTACGAAATGGAGTAATATGTTTAGTAAATTGTATCTTGTAAGCCTATGTTTCCCTTAACAGAGATTTAGGTGCTCTCTCCCTGCAGGGAAGAATTTGAACCATACTAATTTAGTTACATTTGTTTTTGTGTAGATGTCATTTGAGTGGTCCGTGGTCAGCGTTCTGCCTCATACTGACATCTAGGAAACCAAGGTAGTACTAGGACACGAAAATTCGGTAAAGTTTGCTTAGAGGCCTTTTCATTCAGGCTTAAGGATCATTTACGTGCCTGAAAATCTTCAGACTCGGGACCCACAGCTTAAAGTCCCTCCCAGAGGACTTTCTCCTTGGATTTTCCCATCCTAAAAAATCCATCGACCCCAACCGGGTTTGAACCCGCGACCCTCGGGACCAGAGGCAAGGAGCATAACCACTAGTCCACCGTGACTGATTAGTAAATTGTAAAATTCTAAATAAAAGATGAACACATTGATTAAAGAAACAAATAATTAAAAATCATTTCGAACTCACTAAGGCCAAAATGTGGATGCAGGCACAAGAACTTGTGAAAATACTGTTGTTGAAGCTGGATTAATAATTTAACAGGTCCTCATCCACTTTGTCCTCTTCTTCCTGGGATAAGCGATCCAAAGTTTCTTTAGCAGAAAATAATTATCCTGTTGAAGTACCCATGATGAGTTGCTGGAATGTAGGAAAGAAGCGCTCGCTCTTCTGAGGAAATAGCTGTGGTTTTGTATATTTTCTGGATAAGGTGATTGATGAAAAATTAAAATGATTCTGATCATACATTTTTCCATGTCCCTTTTGCACATTTATATTGTAAGGTTCTTCTGTATTGTAAGCAGGTTTGATTCCAAATCCCATTTTGTAATTATTGGAAAAAACTAACACTCTGCCTTCCGAAAACTTGGCGCCCAGAACTTGCAACTTTGTTATGTGATCCTGAAGAATTTGAACATCTTTAAAATCTTCTCTCCTCATTGACACTACTCGAAAGGGTTCTTTCTCTCTCATACTTTTATGTGTAGCCCATACTTTACGGCGGTAAACACTTCTCTTCTACAAAGATGTTTCTCTATATTACCAAAATCACGGTCACAGGGTAAGTATGAGTGTCCTGGCACCATGACTGTGTGTTCAATTTTCATAAAACGGTCTGCATGGACATATTGGAGGCAAGTCAAAACTATGTTTAAATTTTTGTTCTAAAAATTTGCAACATCTTCACTTCTGGTGCTATTTAATTTTCTATGTAATGCATGATGCAACTTCAAATTTCAGCAAACCCTCGTTTTCCAGTATTCTCATCCCAAATGAACATAGAGGGCATTTCAGGTTTTAAGATTGTGAATTCCAAAATTAGTCCATAATTTTCGTTTATAGTACTGTATACCCTATGTATTTTAGGAGTTTACAAGACACTGCTGAGAATGTATGTAATACCTAGCGTATACAGCGAAAGAACTGAATGAGAAACCTATTCATCTTCACATCTCCCTCGTAGAAATAATAAGACAACAATAAGCACTTAAGATAATATCTGGGCCTAAACAAACTCGAGAAATATAAGGGTAATATAAATACCCTGGATAAGATAAGCATGGGGCAGCTAGGCCGGCCGCATATGCCTTTGCTATTATCAAACTCATCTGTTATTGCACGCGATGCATCAGGTCTAACACCACATGTTATTGCAATGCAGATTTCATTCTCTTCCAAGGCGTATCAACAGTTCTTACTCACAGGAATGAAAGAAGAAGGTTCAGAGTTTTTATTGCAATAATAAAAAAAATGTGATTTTTGTTGATACGTCCTTGCTATTCTAAGCACCTCATATAGCTGTTTAGGTTATGAAACAAGTCTAAAAAGAGAAAGGGTATGAGGTGAGGTGTAAAAGAATTTTATTTGAAATTTAAAACGTTTAATTTACACCTCTTATTTTTCTTGAATTTTTACATGGAAAGGGAATTTTTTTATTGTTCATTTTACATTTTATCGTACTTTCAAATCATATCAAAGAGTGGTTTACAGGTTGTGAAAATACAAGCCTTTTATGAGATTTTGAGCTATATTGAATTTGCAAAAAATCATCATCGCAAACTTTTAATTTTTTAAGGAAAATTTTACGTTAAATATATGGTCAAATTGTTGGTTAAGATGGGACATGTCAAATACAGAGTTACATAAAAATATTAACTATGAATTGTGTAAACTGATAATTTTTACCCCATAGTGTTACTTCCCATATTCATTTTATTAAAGCACAAAGATTAGGATCATTCAATCACATTAATTGGATGGTAGATGATAGACTGGTGAAAAAAATTTTTAAAGTGGAGACCACTAGGTACAAGAATAATAGGAAGACCGAAGAATAGATGGATATATGATGTAATTGAATATATAAAATTATTAGGAATTAAAAATCAGCCAAAATAGAAATGAATGGAAGAAAATTGTAGAGAAGGCCAAAAGTTCTGTGAAGTTGTAGCACCTTATGAAGAAGTAATAATGATATAAATGATTTGTTTAGGTTAGAAAAAATATTATAAAAATTACAGGTCTCTTTTCAAATGAATTGTTTGTTATATAAAATTATGTATTGTGCATATGATTTATTCAATAAAAAATGTGAGTTTGGACGAAAAAAAATCATTAACAATCTTTGCAAGTTTTTTTATTTTATAACATTGATCAGATACATATAAGACCATTTTTATGGATTCCTAAAACAATAGAGCGTCATAATTAATGGAATAAAAACGTATCATTAAATTATAAAAAATAAATTAATAAATGTGCATATGATTAAAATTATTTTCTACAATTTAAAAAAAATCCTAATTAGTTATTAATTAAATTTATTATGACGTAATCAGGGGTAGTGGCACCTGAATGGTCAACAGTTCGTGACCTTGGCTCTATCACTTTATGTTGGGACTGCAAGATGTGAGGTCGTTAATGCGGCAACTCTATGGTAAGTATTATAAAGTTGCAATTTTTCTTATTAAATATTAATGTGACATTCAATAAATACCCTATTTAATCTACGTGACAATGTTCCGCTATCATTATTTCCGGGATATAATTCACGTACAATGTATCTTCTAAATGCTAAATCTTCGCTACCGACCGCATGCAAAGAGATCTTTGGGCGTCCGAAAAAGAGATGGATTGAAAATCCAGCCTTGAGATTGCAATAGACATACATTTGTATCGATTATTATGATGATTTTTTTTTTACATAAATATCCTTTTCCAATTTCCATTACGTTTTACCGTATTACTTTATTCCTTGTTGACATAATTTTTTGACATACTAAATGGAAGTACTATTCCTATAATAGAGGAAAGTATCTTAAATAAAGCTTCTTTTTCTTGTTTTACAATTTTTTCGTAATTGTCTTAATAGTTTAGCATTTGAACATTGTATTCATTATTATATTAGTGTTGTAAGATTCTCGGCTTCAGCCAATGAGAAAGCAGAAACTTGTAGTATTGCCGCAGTACTCTTTTACATTGAAGACAATTTTAAGAAATCGTTTAAAAATGTCAGAATAAGTGAAACAATTAAATTTAAATTTAGTTTAATGAAGTTTAAAATTGTTAGAAACAGGCATGAAAATATTGAAATAAGTTGCTTGTTTTATTCAAGTAGGTAAGATGGCGGTCTGTGGTTTAGCTTGATACAGCCAACCAGGTCGAATTGTAATACAAAGCGGGAAGGTTGAATTAGTGTCAATGACCTCTCGTCCTGCTCTCATCTCTATTGAGAGTAGATTAAAAAAAAAAAACGGAATATGTGGAATGATCATTCGAAGCAATGAAGTGACAGGATATTGATCGGTAAATATTAAATCTAAATTTAATCTAATTGAGTATAAAAGGGGACAAAGAGACACGAAAGTATTAAAATAAGTTACTTGCCTTATTCAAGTAGGTAAGATGGCGGTTTGTGATCTAGCTTGATTCCACCAATCAGGATGCCTTATATTTGCAAAGCGGGAAAAATGAGTTAGTGTCAATGACCTCCCGTCTCTATTGACCAATCAGAGAGGAGATTTAAAAAGGCGGAATATTAGGGATGTTGATTCGAAGCAATGCAATGACGGGATCTTAATCGGTAAGTTTTTTACTAGATTATTTATTGATAAAATTTATGTTTGGAGTAATATTATTGAGAATTAAGTAATTAGTTTAAGGCTGTGAAGCCTCTATCATATATTCAATATTAATTACGGCATACTGCTAAAGTGAAAAACATGTTGCAAATTGTAGAATCCATATCAGAGAAGTATTCAGATCCATAGTATGTATAAAATATTAAGCAAATATTAATTCCACCAGATTATATTTATTTCTTGATAGAAAATTGAACCAATAATTCTGTAGCCTCTGATGGCACATTATTCCCCTACTTTTAAGAGGTGAATATAGAGCCAATGATTGGAAAAATTTAGCTCAGGATATGCATGTATGGTCTGCGCGACCATGAACCTCCGGGTTTTATTGTACTAATTACTTAGTTGAATGTTAAAGTTGTTTCCTTGATGATCCTGTTTCCTAAATCATCTATAAATAAGAACTAAATTGCAATTATTTAATTTTCAGGTGATTTGACTGCAACCGGCAGTTGAATTGGAGCCGAAGATGTCAAAAGATGAGTATATTTGTCCTTACATGAATTTTATAAAAGTAGTTTATATACATTTGAGGAGACAGGTGTTTAGGTTTGGGCCCATATAAAAAATCTTTAGCTTCTTGCATGTAGGAACTTTCAAGATTAAAATTAGGTTTAATAGTGTAATTTTTCATGTCTAATTTTATCTTACATTTTCAGCTGACATTAGTTTGTTTAAAAATTATTTATTTCTGGAAGAATTACAAATTAAAAAATAAATTTAAATATTTGGCAATGGAATGATACAGTGTTACTTTTGGTACAAGTGCTTGAAGATGCAAGTTTCCGCAGCGCGTAGAAGAAATAACACATGTAGTTACTAACACTTGAAATTTGTATCTTCAACAGAAATTTCAAAATTATTGTACATTCCATTGATAATTTCAAACAAACTCAAAGCTTATTTTCCCTCATTCATTCGGGCTCACTGAAAAATTCATTACTTTTATTTTTCTACTTTTCTCTTTTTGTTGTCCATTCCTTCTACTTCTTCCACTTCTCTCTACTTTCCTTTTCTTTTTGTTTTTTATCTTTTCTTCTTCCTATTCTTTGTTTTTATTTTTCTTTTTCATATTCCTCCTAATTTTCTTCTTCCTTCTCTCCTTTCTCTTCCTCTTCCTTTTATTTTCCTTCTTTGTCTACTTTTTCTTTTTAATTTTTTTTCTTATTGTTCTTTTTCATTTTTATTTTTCTTCCTATTTTTTTATATTTTTTCTCATATTTGTCTTTTCCTCTTTCCTTTTTCTTTCTTCCACTTCTTTTTCTGTTCTTCTACTATCTCTTCTTTTTTATTTCTCTTCTTTTTATTTTCTTTCTCTCTCTTATTTCTCTTTCTCTTCTTTTTTCTCTTTTTTCTACTTTCTCTTCTTGTTTTTTATTTTTCTTCCTCTTCTTTTCTTTTTTCCTCTTCTTATTTCTCTTTTTTTCTCCCCTTTTTTCTGCCTCTTCTTTTTTTCTTCTATTTTCTTTTTTTTTTAATTTTCTTACTCTACTTTTTCTTCTATTTTCTTTTTTTTTTAATTTTTTTACTCTACTTTTTCTTCTTATTTTTCTTCTTGCTCTTTTTCTTTTTTTTATTCTTATTTCTTTCTCTTTGTTTTCTTTTTCGTTCTTCTGTAAGATGTTTTCATTTTCTATATGGATAATTTGACTTAGCCTTTTCCAGAAATCTCTAAACACAAATTTTTGTTTAAAAAATTTTCCTCGGGCTTAGGAGATTAGGAAATTACTAATCTCCTTGCTAAAGTACAGGGAATGTGGTAATGTTTTCTCAGTACTTCAGCTCTGAACAAGAGGGAAAGTCAGCTTAAATACTGAAACCTAAGACCTTAATGTACCAGAATAATCAACAAATCCTCCATGAAACCTCCGTTATATTCTAAAATATTGGAGGATTATTAGACTTATTTAATTACATTTTTAAAGAGTGTAATACACCAAATAATTCTGAAGGGAGAAAGTTCTGGCTAAACTGGGATTTGAATGCAGGACCTCCAGCTTTATGAAATTATTCTCTAACCACTTGAGCTACTTAAGCAACCCCAGTCCTGAAACAAAATTTTCTCTTATAATCCTGCATCCCAGTAACTTTTCTCTTCCGAATTATCGCTTAGCCTGACCCTTTGACAGCACCAAACAATGATTAATGCTTTCTTTATTAATCATTGTTAAATATAGCACTAGATAATTGACATTTCCACTTGTCATCCATTTGATGTCATATTATCTGTACTTGGTGACTTGACATATATCAATAAATATGTGTTGAGTGATGAATTCTGAGTTGATATTCTGGTAGAATTAAGGTTGAGAACATGTTTAGTGGCTGCTGATATTTTGCAGGTGCGGCCTGACCTTGTGTGGCCATACCTGCTTTGTTGGAGAGAAATCAAGGGACAGCGAGGGACAGTAAAAGGTAGGGAGTCAGCAAAACTTGTCACTGGCCTGGGATTTTAACAGAAAGCAGAATGTGTAAAGTTTCTTTTTCAGGTTCAAGATTATACTTCATCATTTTCAAGACGTCAATTTCTACGTGAACAGGAAGTTTTGCAGGTCCTCAAGGCCTGCCATTCAGGAGTTTAGGGATGCAGTTCTTCATGGCTGCCTTTTTATAGGAATTTATTGTTCAGGTCCTTCTGGCCTGAAGATTAGGGATGTAGTTCTTCATGGCTGCCTTTTATTATAGGAATTTATTGTTCAGGTCCTTCTGGCCTGATGTTTAGGGATGCAGTTCTTCATGGCTGCCTTTTTTTTACAGGAATTTATTGTTCAGGTCCTTCTGGCCTGAAGATTAGGGATGCAGTTCTTCATGGCTGCCTTTTTTTATAGGAATTTACTGTTCAGGTCCTTCTGGCATGAAGATTAGGGATGCAGTTCTTCATGGCTGCCTTTTTTTATAGGAATTTATAGTTCAGGTCCTTCTGGCCTGAAGTTTAGGGATGCAGTTCTTCATGGCTGCCTTTTTTTATAGGAATTTATTGTTCAGGTCCTTCTGGCCTGAAGATTAGGGATGCAGTTCTTCATGGCTGCCTTTTTTATAGGAATTTATTGTTCAGGTCCTTCTGGCCTGAAGATTAGGGATGCAGTTCTTCATGGCTGCCTTTTTTTATAGGAATTTATTGTTCAGGTCCTTCTGGCCTGAAGTTTAGGGATGCAGTTCTTCATGGCTGCCTTTTTTTTGGAATTTATTGTTCAGGTCCTTCTGGCCTGAAGATTAGGGATGCAGTTCTTCATGGCTGCCTTTTTATAGGAATTTATAGTTCAGGTCCTTCTGGCCTGAAGTTTAGGGATGCAGTTCATCATGGCTGCCTTTTTATAGGAATTTATTTTTCAGGTCCTTCTGGCCTGATGTTTAGGGATGCAGTTCTTCATGGCTGCCTTTTTTATAGGAATTTATTGTTCAGGTCCTTCTGGTCTGAAGATCAGGGATGCAGTTCTTCATGGCTGCCTTTTTTTTATAGGAATTTATTGTTCAGGTGCTTCTGGCCTGATGTTTAGGGATGCAGTTCTTCATGGCTGCCTTTTTTTATAGGAATTTATTGTTCAGGTCCTTCTGGCCTGAAGATTAGGGATGCAGTTCTTCATGGCTGCCTTTTTTTATAGGAATTTATTTTTCAGGTCCTTTTGGCCTGATGTTTAGGGATGCAGTTCTTCATGGCTGCCTTTTTTATAGGAATTTATAGTTCAGGTGCTTCTGGCCTGAAGTTTAGGGATGCAGTTCTTCATGGCTGCCTTTTTATAGGAATTTATAGTTCAGGTCCTTCTGGCCTGTAGTTTAGTAATGCAGTTCTTCATGGCTGCCTTTTTATAGGAATTTATAATTCAGGTCCTTCTGACCTGAAGTTTAGGGATGCAGTTCTTCATGGCTGCCTTTTTATAGGAATTTATAGTTCAGGTCCTTCTGGCCTGTAGTTTAGGGATGCAGTTCTTCATGGCTGCCTTTTTTATAGGAATTTATTTTTCAGGTGCTTCTGGCCTGAAGTTTAGGGATGCAGGTCTTCATGGCTGCCTTTTTATAGGAATTTATAATTCAGGTCCTTCTGACCTGAAGTTTAGGGATGCAGTTCTTCATGGCTGCCTTTTTTATAGGAATTTATAGTTCAGGTCCTTCTGGCCTGTAGTTTAGGGATGCAGTTCTTCATGGCTGCCTTTTTTATAGGAATTTATTTTTCAGGTGCTTCTGGCCTGAAGTTTAGGGATGCAGTTTCTTCATGGCAGCTTACTATAGGATGTTATTTTTCAGCTTGTTTATGCCTGTCTAACATTCTGCTTTCTTCAGATTAAAGATAATTATTAAAAGTAAAACTTTCTGCTGTTTAAAAAAATTAAAATTGTTCTTTCTATTTTTGATAATATATTTTATTAATTACATTTTCTGACGGTATTTTTTTCTTTATTATATTCCAATCATAGAATATTTCTTTGAATTGAAAATCCCTCCAAAGTACATATGTTGAGAAGGCATGTGGTACTGTTGATAGCAATTCATCTGTCGGATGTGGTCGTTAAGCTTGGTGGGCCCCTTGCTGCTTTTGACGGGAGTAGACTATGTGCTGGCCCCGGGCTACACTCTCTCCCTTATTATGCCTCATGCAACACACTTTACACTACTCAAACACATATATTTTTAAATCATTAGGAAGTTACATTATGAGGTTTAATTTAATATTTGTGTTAGTAGTTCAGCTGGTACGTATGAGGTAAGAATGTTTTTAAAGAATACAAACTCAAATATTACATAAATCTAGGCTCACTCTACGCTCCTGTCTGTACACAATACAAGAATACATCATCTTCGTAAAGTGGTCTGGTGAAGTGGTGCATAAATTGAAAATAGACCATATCAATGCCATCTATCTGCCCGGCATAAGAAGAGCAGTGGGTGGCATTAGAACAAATACACACACAATTTCTTCCTAAATATGATAAAATTCAAATATATATGTTCCTAGGTTAGTGCTGTCGTCCTCAACTTGTAAAAAGATGTGTGTGCTTTTCTTTTTCTGAATGCCTTTCAGAATATCTATTTCATCATCAGCAGGTATAGTTCTTTGCTAAATTTGTTGAGATGTTGGTCTTGATGTAGTGTTGTCCATAACTAAAGTGAACGGACAACACTAATCAAGACCAACATTATTGAGAACATCTCAACAAATTTAGCAAAGAACTATCCCTGCTGATGATGGAATAGATATTCTGAAAGACTTTCAGGAAATGAAGAGAGCACACATCTTTTAAAAGTTGAGGACGACTGCACTAACCAAAGAAGGTATATATTTGAATTTTATTACATGACTATCCACGTCATCCATTTTAAGTAATGAATTTTATTAGTATTGATTCTTCCTACATGTAAAATAATTATACTTGCAGCTTTAAAAAAAACTGCATTTTGAATTTGTTGTGGATAGTAACCAGGCCAGTGCGGCCACTTCAGATTTCATAAGTAGATAGCGTAGATCCTGTAGATGTAGCTAGGGTCTGAGGTGGCCAAATAGCATCAGTCCTAATATCAGCATTGGTTGTTTCAGTTCTCATATTGGGATTGTTGCTGTGCTTTATATACTCGTGGGCCTCAAAAAAATGTTACTGTATGTGTGTTTGTTTGCACAAACACCCATACAATAATCATGCTTCAACTGTTATCATTGTTTTTGTATTTCATGTTTAATTATATTTTGTGTGTTTCAGGTTCAATTATTGATTTTTATGTGTTTCATGTTTAATTATTCATTTTTTTCAGGATTGTTTTTTTCTAATCTGAATTGTTTTTTTTTACTTGAGGTCCACATTTATTATGTTTTTTAGTCCTGTAGATCTTGTAGTTTCTCTTTTAGGAAAATGGTAGCTTAGTTTTTGGTGTTCATAGTTGAGTAGTTAGAGTTTTTGAGTGTATATATGTCTAATAAAATATTTCTATTGCAGGTTTAGAAAAACTTTGTAGGGGTTGGAATTGATGCAGATTGAATTGCCGTTCCAGCCCCTACCGACGCTGCAAATGGCAGCTGATAGAGAGATTTATTAGTTATTACATTTTCCCTTGCCCTGTCTCTAATTAATTAGAGAATATTTTGGTAGAAATGTGACATTCAGATCCACATTCTCTCGTCCAGTACCTCATTGGCACCTTCAGTGCATTAGGGAGGGAAAAGCGAGGAAGAGTTGGACAACTGTCATTCGAAATTACATTCCTTCTTATTTTAAGATTGTTTTTTAAATAAATATGGCAGCTGGATCCACGTTCATTCATCCAGTACCTCATTGGCACCTTCAGTGCAATAGGGAGGAAAAGTGAGGAAGGGATGGACAGTTACCATACAAAATTATATTTGCCGAGTTGGCTTTTGTCGGAAGTAATATTGTTCACTTTATTACTTCCGGGTGTGAAATTAAGTTTTGGCTGTTTTTAATTTCATGCCCCCCCTCCATGCCCTGTGCCTCATCGTGGCGAGGGGGTGAAACAAACAATGTCACATTTTCTTAAAAAAATATTTAAAACAGTAAAATTTAGCATATTTTACAATTCCACTACATTTCAGTGGCGGCTCATCACCAATATTGTTAATTCAGCTATTTTAATATACTTTTCTGTAAGAAAAATTCTCATAATAATAAATGAAAGTGGCTTTGTCCACGTAACTTCTATTTATTTTATAAATGAGTTGGATAAAATATTTTTACATCTCACCTCATAAAATTCCATCTTTTCACAATACCGGTTCCAAAGGTCTTCACCTTCATCTCCAGTAAAACTCATACTGTTGAAATTTTGCCATTACTACCATCTTTCGAACTGCCATCCAGTGCTGATTTTATGAACTTTGAGATAAAATTTTGTTTGTCAGGAACTTCAAATTCATGATTGTTTGTTTGTTCTTCTAAATGTATATATTTTACCATAGGCTTCTCTAAATGATTCATAAAGTTAGTTTCTCTTTCAATTTTATGATTCTCTAGCAAGCTATGAGCTGCAATTGCCAATTTTTCAATTTTTTTTTCTCCAAGCGCAACAGGCCTTGAAGGCCATAGACCTATTAGCTGGCTGCTGGCCTCACCTCCACATGTGCTAATCACAGAGGTAGACGATCATAAGCCAGTGTAGGGGTGATATGTGGTCAGCATGTCAGGTCCTCCAGCCGTTATAGCTGGTCTTCTCAACCTGGAGTCACTAATTATTGTAGCTACCCAAATGCCTCACGATGCTGGGTGAGCACTGGTCCCATACTGGCAGAGATTCCATGAGAAAAATTTCTTTCCCTATGGGGACTCGAACCAGCGCAAGTCCCATAGCTCTGTGCCAAGGCTTCTTGCCTTAACCACTTGGCTACAGCATGGGACATTTTCAATTTCACCATTTTCAATATTTCTAAAGTGTTCTTTTGTACGAGTCTGTAAATTCCTTTTAATTTTACTTTCTTGCAGTCATTGCTACTAATTCGATAAATTCCAGGTCTGGGACATTAACCTTTTTTATTAGTTATTTGAAGATTACTCTGACTAAATTTGTTAATCGGCGCCAGTGTAATATTGTATTTGTTAAACACTTTTGAAATTTCCTGTATATCCCAGGAAGATAAGTAATTTTTTTCTTGAATTGTTTCCATTCTCTGAAATCAGATTGTAGGGTAGTGTATTCTTTAAGTTTTTTCTATTCATTTGTTTGTTTGTTTGATGAGAATTTTTCTATAATTGTACATACAATTAAAATTAAGGATATTCCTGAGACTATTATATTGAATTTACTTTCATCATCATTATTCATGCAAGTATTAGGCCATATGGCCTGTTATGGCCTCAAAGAGGAATTTTCCATCCAGCGCTTTGTTGGACATCCCAGCAATCTTTTGCCTTGGAGGCAGTAACGAAGCATAGCTTTTGGAATTTTGTGAGTTAACATTCACTGAAGATAGACTTTCCAGTTGTTCTGGTAGTTTTGTATATGATAGAGAATAGGTTCTACATCCAACTCTTCCATAATTTCTTCATTTCTTTTATGGTCCCACTTTGTATAGCCTGCTGTATGGCACATAAATCGCATTTCATTTGCTGTTTATTCGGTATTCATCTCTTCTTCATATTGTCCATGCTTCACTACCATATCTTAATACTGGTCTTGCAAGAACCTTATAAAGCCGTAATCTTGTGTTCTTTTGTACTAAAGATGGTTTCATAATACTATTAATTATTCCCATTGTTTTTTGTGAAATTGTGATTTTATTTGCTATATCAGCTTCATCTTGAAATGTTAAATTATAACCCAAATAATTAAATTAATTTACACGTTCTAAAATTTGATCGTCCAAAACAATTTTGCTAGATATAGGATATTTCCCACCAAAAGACACTATCACTTTAGTTTTCTTTGTATTGATTTCCATATTGTATCTTTTTACAAGTATATTAAAATTGTGTATAGAATACTGTAAATCTGTTTCTGTTGGAGCTATTAATACCTAATCATCTGCAAATAGCAGGGAGTCTATTTTTCGGTTTCTATTAATTTGAATAGAACCATGCCTCATCTGTCGCCAATCTTGAAGTATTCTATCCATGTATATAATAAAGAGTAAGGGCAAGAGGCCACATTCCTTGTCTTACACCCTTATTAATTTCGGTCCATTCTGTTTGTGTGTTATTGATTCAAACTGAAATAAAATTTGTTTTATAGATGTTGTATATATTTAAAATATGCTGTTGTGGTAGGTTGTTGTCAGCTAAAATTTCCAACAATTTGTTCCTATTAAATTTATTTTACAAATACAAATTTTGCATGTAAGGTTAACTCACCAAGTTTCCATGGATATTCACAGATGTTCAATGTGGGCTCCATTTGTGACATAGCATTTTTCTATGTAATATTCCATTTTTGCCAGATCTGTTCTTAGTAGCCTGATCAACTGAGTTATCCACATAGATTGTCCACTGTAAAGTCCTCTAGTACTCACGAGATGTCCTTCAAATACTTTCAAAAGAAACAATCCACATGTGTAAGAAGATCGTGTGATCCGGGAGGCCACATCATCATTCTATCCGACACGACAAATCCAATGCTGCAGATAAAAGTAACACCACGGTTCCTCCAATAAACAGAGTCTTCTTCTTCTTCTTCACGGTTTAGGCTTATTTTCTAGCCTGTTCCAGCTCCAAATTGCTGCTCTTTCCATCTTTTATTTGGTCTTCCCAAACTTCTTCTTCCTCATGGTGAATAGTTGTATGCTGCTTTTGGTATTCTATTCTCAGTCATCCTTGCCAAGTGTTCTTTTCAGTTTTTTTTGTATTTCTCTACTGTTGTGTTTAATTCCTCTACTTTTAGTTTCTGTGTTATGCTTTTTGTCTGTTCTTTGATATCCTGCTATTGGTCTGAGGAATCTCATTTCAGCAGCTTGTATCCTGGCAGATTGTTGTGTTGTCACTGTCAATGTTTCGGATCAATAAGTAATAATAGGCACTGCCATTGTCTTGTATAATTTCATTATAGAGTCTTTCCTGGCTTTATTTTTCAAAGTTCTTTTTAGTGTAGGCCCTACCTGTTATATTAATTAAACTTATTTAGTTTGTTATTTATATCTGTATCTGCTGTGTATGAAATTTTGCAACCTAGGAAGTTATATCTAACTACTTGTTCTATTGGTTTAGACAGAGTCGGCGGAGTATATCTTATGCAAGTTTGTTTACAGTACAACAGTAATTTAGCTTGGATATGGTATAACAATTTGGGTCACAAGCCGCCTCTGCTATGTGGTAACACAAGGAATTGTTTCATTACTGGAAGAAAAGAAAAATATTGTATAGAAATGAATACATGGAGACAAGTATCTCTTCTTGATCCTGATTTATCGTTTACACACTCTTTTGAAACAGAAGCTGTACATATTCATACAAAGAAACTGTCAACCATTGCATCCCAAAACTCACCTTGAAATTTCTCCCAAAGAAGCATTGTGATGTACCAAGATCGTGTACAAAAATATCTGCTGTTATTTACTGCAAGTTACAGAAATCAAAACCAGATTTCAGCAATGGCAACCTACTGTACGGAGCATATGTACATCCCTGCTTGAGTAAGAGCAGAGTGCAGTGAGGCAGAATGCGATACGAATGGTGTGTTGTGAGGGTTATCCAGTCTACAAATAGGAGTTGTATTACTTCCCTATAGTTTAAGTGAGAGATTTAGTGCTCAATTTTATTGTCTTGCAGTTAACAATTTTTGGTCACTGCCTTCATACATCACAATGCTTCTCTGGAAGAAATTTTAAGATAGGTTGACATTTACCTTGTCAGTAAAGTTTATTTTATGAAACTAATGTGACATTGTTTGGCTAAAGCAGGGTTTACAGGCCTAGATGGATCTTGGCCTACCAGCTGGCTGCTGATCTCTCATTCATATGTGTTAATCAGTGGTGGATGATCATCAGCCAGTATTTAGATGACATGTGGTCAGCATGCCAAATCCTCTAGCCATTATAGCTGTATTTTTCACCAATAATAATATAATGCTAAAATATTAAAATAATCAAAATAACTACCTGATATAGCAGTCGTCCTCAACTAAATTAAACTTCTGTTTAAAAAACTTCATAAAGTTATTATAACTATGAAAGCCTTTCAAAATAAAGTTTCATCTTCTGCATTCCATTTGATACCTAATAGATTTCAAAATCAAGTTTCATCTTCTGCATTCCATTTGGTACCAAATAGAATGCACTAGATGAAACTTGATTTTGAAAGGCCTTCATACTTTTAGGCTCGAATCTATGAACGCATTAGACCATAAAAGTCGTTCTCTGCCTGTACTCTGCTGAGAAAGTTGCATCCAAATACGTTTTTGTGTACTCAAAAATCTGTTCATGCGATAATAATTGTTGAAATTCCTAAGCTACCTGGCGAGGTGACTTAGCAGAGAAATTAATCGTGAGCAACCCGATGGTAACCGATGTAGTTTAAAACCTTCGATCATGTTTTCGGTATATGCGGAAAAGAGGAATTTGATAGTCTACCAAAGAATTCAACTGGAAGAACAGCAGAATCGGCATAATATTGCACGACACAGACGTTGCCGTATACGGTATTATTTGTGGGATGTAAGCGTAAATACGTTCCTCTAGCAGACAAAAATAATGGAAGTGGTTTTATTGTTGAGAATTCTGGGTAATTTCTTGCCAATATTACGAAAATGACTTTCATGCATGACCAGTTAGTGGGTAGCTAATTCGATCTTTGCACTTGCTCAGGAAAGTCAGCTCACCAGTGACTGGAAGTAATTTGAGTAGAGACTAATGTATTTGCATGAACATTCTACTGCCCCAAAGACCTCTTAAGGGCTGTAATGGGATCACTTTAATTTTAATAACAACAATTATACTAATAACAGCAATAATAATAATCTTGTAATCCCTTGTTTCTCTTAAGGATACTTAGAAACTCTCCCCCCGCAGAGGAGAAATTGAACCATACTAATTTAGTTACACTTGTTTTTGGGTAGATGTTATTGAGTGGCCCGGGGTCAGTGTTCTGCCTCATAGTGACATCTAGGAAATGAAGCCAGTACTAGGATGAGAAAAGTAAGTAAATTTTGTTTAGAGACCTTTTTATTCAGGCTTTAAAGATCTTTTACAAGCCTAAAAATCATCAGACTCGGGACCCACAGCTTAAAGTCCTTCCCAGAGGATTTGTTGCTTGGATTTTTCCATCCTAAAAAAGTCAGACAACCCTGGCCAGGTTTGAATCTGCAACCCTCGGGCCAGAGGCAAGGCGCATAATGACTCTTCACTGTGGCCGACCAACAATAATAATTTATATACAGATTTTCAATGTTTACACATCTTTCTGTGCCTAAAGTTTTATTTTCCTTTTCCACTCATCCCTATCCACCTACTCAATGTCCTCTTGTACTCATTCCAGTTCTTGTTTCTTGCATCCATGAGTTTCGAAGTCTTCTTTTCTTTCTTCTTCCAGGTTTTTTTTGGTAACCATTCTTCTCACATTTATCATACATGCACATATCAATTTAGTTGCTTGTATCTTATATAATAAGACAATAATAATAAAAATAATAATAATAATAATAATAATATATATCCATCCAGTAATTCTGCCCGAGGGCAGGTCTTTCACTGCAATCATAGCATTTTCATGCTATGCTTGCAGCTTTACTAGGGAATGGTGATGATGATGATGGCCATTTGATTTCGGGGACCATTTGGGCCTTAAAGTTTTCCTGATATTTGTCTTACGGGTGAGGGAAAAACCCAATAAAAACCTCATCCAGAAAAACTGTCCCGACTGGGGATCTAACCCAGGCCCGTTGAGTGACAAGGCAGCACGCTACCTCGAGACCACAGCGGTGGACAATATATATATATATATATATATATATATATATATCTGGTTTTAACATTGTTGACACATTTTTCTGGCAACAATGATTTGTCTTCAATAAATGATGATAATAATGAGATAATGACTGCTAGAATGGAATATAAACACAAACCATGTTTGTGAGCTTCAAATGTTGTTTTATATACAGAAAAATAAAAATACAGATATTTCTTGTCCTTGAAGATTAAGTAAAATAAATACATTTATTTTTATTGTTGTGCAAATAAAATTTTGAAGCTATAAAAAGGTGGTTTATGTTTATTTCTATTTTGCAGTCACCATCTGAACAGTCAAGCATCATTTTATGAGCCATGCCATCTGACTTGATAGGTGATCATCATTATGGATTTAGAAGAAACATGTCTTCAATAATTAAGTTATGTAGATAGGAAATAACACTATGAGGTTCTTTAATATTGTTTATTTTTTATCATTTCACTCACCTCATACTTCATAATTTATAGCAGACCCAGGGTCTGCTATAAATTATGAAGTATGAGGTGAGTGAAATGATAAAAAATAAACAATATGTCTTCAATAGATCAGATTTTTCATATAAGACAGATTTTAGAAAATAAATGGGAAATAATGGTACTGTACATCAACTATATGTAGATTTCAAAAAGGTATATGATTCAATTAAGAGGGAGAAGTTACATAGTATCCTACTGGAGTTTGGAATTCCTAAAAAGATAGACATTATTCAAATGTCTAAATGTTACATAGAGTAGGGTGCAGTAGCAATCAGTTTTCAGACACTTTTGAAATGGGTTGAAGCAAGGAGATGCATTATCTTCTCTTTAAAGACAAAAATCATTTAATGAAAGCACACTTATAAAAGAAACAGAAAAAATAAAATTCAAGAAATTCACTTACCATCCATTGAAATGCCATAAGTTTCAAAAAGTTTAATTTAAGATTGGCACCGAAGAATGAATACAGCCTTAATAGAATAATTAAAACCAATAAAAATGAAAGAATTGAAGAAGAAAACAAATCAGGAATTTATCAGATCAAATGCAGGGATTGTGACAAAATTTATATTGGAAAAACAAAAAGAATTAGAAAACAAGGGTGAAAGAACATCTTAGAAATGTCAAAAATGGAGAAGTGGAAAAGTCAGCAGTAGCTGCTCATGCTTGGTCCGAAAAACATTTAATTGAATCAAAAGCCAGTCTAATTAAACAAATAGATAAACAAAAGGAACTCATGGTTTGGAAAAAAATCCACATTCAAAAAACAAAGGAAAACTTATGAACTTCGAAATTCCTGCAAAATCTGACCTGATCCAGAGGGAAGAAGGAGAAGAGTTTCTTCCGATTGACATAACATCAGTCGCCAAGATAGTACTGAAGATGAGACCGTTGTGGTCTTGAAATCGCAATCTACTTAGAAGATTTATATGAGGAGAGGTAAGAAACATTTTATTTTACCATTAAATAAACCTCATAGTGATAATTCCTGTAAAAGTTAAATCTTCTCTACTATTCAATATTATACTAGAGTAAACAATCAAAATTTATAAAGGATGAAGGAGGCTACAACTCAGTGGTGTTAATAAGCTGTTAGTGTATGCTGATGATGTAATATTATTAGGCAATAGCGAGTAGATACTAAGGGCCAACACGATACTCTAGTGAATAACACTAAGAAATTTGAACTGGAAGTAAACATCAATTAAATTTATGTACGGTATTCAGTCACACATAGAAATTCATTATATAATGGCAATGGACGGTTAATGACAAATGAAGAATATTTTGCAGATGTGGCTGAATTAAATACCTACAAACAATAATTATAAATAGGAATGAGATGCACAGAAAAATTAACATGGGTTCAATTGTGAAATGCATGCTATTGGGCATTACTGGAGCTCCTGTCATTCTAACTTCTCTAAAAAAAAATGTTAATCTGAAAATACTGGTATATAAAATTGTTATTCTCCCAGTAATATTATATGAATGCAAAACATGGACTCTTACTTTAAGGGAGGAGAAAAGATTGAGTACTTGAGAATAATACTATTAGGAACATTTTTGGACCAAAGAGAGAGAGAGAGACAAAACAGTGAACTACATGATCTTTATAGGTAATCAGATATAATAGGATCAGTTAAGTCACGTAGACTGTGATGGTTGGGACATGTAGCATGAATGGGGATTGAAAAAGTGGCATGGAAACTTCTTGTAGGAAAACCAGACGGGAAAACCTTCAGTTGGTAGACCAAGAATGAGGTGAGAGAATAACAATAACCATGATATGAGAGAAATAAATTATACAGGAGATGATTGGAAAACATTAGCTTAGGATTGGGATGTATGGAGAGCTTATATCCATGTGGCCATGAACCTACAGGTTCGATATTGCCAGTGAGTTATTTATTAGGATAGTAAATGGGTAGTAATTATATATATATGTATATATATTCGCCTAGAGTACGAAAGGTCCTGGGTTTAAACCCCAGCCTGAGCGTATTTTTTTCTTCAAATATAAATCATAGAGAAACTGTGATATAAATAATTATAAAGTCTATGTTGGCTGCATTGTAATAAGTTGAGGTTTGGTTTGAAAGTAAGTTCGAGATGTTGGCTGCACTGAAACACAAAAATACGTTGAAATCAATATGGCTGCCATATTATTCCGTATCTGGTTCAACCAAAAGAAATATTCGAACAATCGTTAGAAAATGTCTAAAAGGCGTTGTAAATGGCTTTAAAAATGAGTCCATAAAAATAAAACTTGAAAGAGTTTATTGAGGTATTTAAAGAGTCGTGCCATATGTTGGAAAGGCCGAACATGGATCTACGTAAAAAGGACCCAGATGTTGTAAGATACATTTTGTGTATCTGTTAATGTCAAATTGAAAGCATGACCATAAGAATGCGAGATTGTAATCCTATAACCTTTCCATAACACATTAATTCATTATTTCATTTTATTGGGTAAATTACTTGCACCATGGAATTGGATATTAACGAAGCTTTCAGAACCATATGTCAATGTAAATGTATATAATACAATTAGAATGCATTAATGTAACTTACTTGTACAGCATACATTATTGGTGTTATCTGTAAATATTGCTCTTCTCGAGTTGAATAAACAGCAATTCAGTTCTTAAACGCTCCTAACCTATAATTTCAATCATACTTTTATAATGTAATGTAATAGAAGCTAACTAAATGACTGTCAACAATGATCAGACTACTGCATTATTAATTTGTTACCTTAGATTAGTCTAGGTCATTGGTAAGCTTCTGAAATTATGAGTTACGAGCCCTAAAGTACTGGATTAAGTTAGGGGTAGGCTAAACATAGGGGTGCTAAAGTATGGGATTACCGAATAAAAACTTATATCTACCATAATATTTTTCTTGTTGCTGTTTAACCCAGATTAAAAAGCAACCTCCCGAACTTGTTGGAACTGGTGTAATTATTTACTTGTTAACCAACAATTTCATTCAAATGAAAATATGCCTAAAAGCTAACTAATCAAAATTCAACCTACCCAATAATAAACTCCATGATAAACATAAGGTTAGGGTGAATTAGGCTCAAGTTTAGAATACTTCTACCTATGACTTTCCATACTACATTCTTATAATACTGTTGCTCTACGTACTTATTGCATCTTTACTAACATTTCATACCAATTTAAACATTTTACAATGATACTTATAACATTTTTTACAATTTATTAAATATCTACGTACACAAATTGTCGCATTTATCTCAAATGATTTTTTCAAAGTTACGGACTCAAGTTTAGATTACTTCGACCTATGATTTTCCATACTACATTCTTGTAATACTGTTGCTCTATGTACTTTTTCCATCTTGAATTATTTTGGCAAGTTATCTTTTTAAGTTTTAAAGACAATCTGTGTAAATGTGAAATAAACTCAATACTAATATTGACATTAGGAAACAATTTCAAAATGGCATCCATGCATAAATTTGTTATTAATACTGTATTGCTACGGTTAGAATGAAACAGTTCACCTTTGATTGTTCATTTGAACAAAATTCTTGGTTGACAAGTAAATACTTAATGGAACTGGTTCAACTCGGTGAACTGTTAATTTGTATACTGTAACAATCTTCATACATTCTCCTAATCTAATCTAATCTAACTTTACAAAAAGGGAATAATTCACCGATTACAAAAAGTGAATAATTCACTGATTACAAAAAGTGAATAATTCACTGATTAACAAAAAGTGAATAATTTGCTGATTAACAAAAAGTGTATAATTTGCTGATTAACAAAAAGTGTATAATTTGCTGATTTACAAAAAGTGAATAATTCATCTAGTTGAACTAGTTCCAATAAGTTCAAGAGGACACTTTCTATAGAAATACCCCTGGTTCCTATAAACAATGCCCATGAAGTTATTGTTCTGCAGTAGTTTGATTATGACTACATATTGATTCCAAAAATTCATTGCCCAGTTATTGATGCATTGGAGTATATATTATGACTAGGACTTGTAAGTTAAGGAAAAATCATTTTTTCATTTTATGTCTAAGACAAGGCCCAACTTAATAATATACATTTGGGTCATTATAGTCCAGAAAATGGTGGATTTTATTTGTCCTTTTTCGATTTTTTTGGCTTAATTGGTTATTTTTTAACCTTTTTTTAAGGTCTTAGTGTGCTTTTTTTTTTTGCAACTTTACCTTTTTTTTTGACTACATTTATACAATTTGTATAAATCAAGAATCCACTGAGTCAAGTCACAATTCCAACTTCTTTTAAAAACACTATCTAGTTTTACTCTCAAAGTACTTTTCACACACGTTGTTCTGCGAGAAACTATTAAACCCTCACAAAATATCCCATTATTTTTAACCAACCTACTGACTGCCAAATATCCATTGTGGGTTCGCTGAATTCATTCTATGCAGAAAAAATCATTCATTCCAAATTCTCCAAAAACTTTATTTTTAATGAGCACGGAATTTATTTTTGAAACTGTTGAATTTAAATAAAGTATGAAAGAAGAAGCATTATCAGTTATTAATTTTTTTCACAATGTATGTTGCATTTCATTAGAATTTCATACTTTTTAAATATTTTATATTATATTCTCTAAAAATGCAGTTGAAACTAATATTACTAATTAATCAACATTATTATTTAATCAACATTATTATTTAATCAACATTATTATTTAATCAACAATATTATTTAATCAATGTTATTATTTAATCAACGTTATTATTTAATCAACGTTATTATTTAATCAACGTTATTATTTAATCAACGTTATTATTTAATCAACGTTATTATTTAATCAACGTTATTATTTAACCAACAATATTATTTAATCAACGTTATTATTTAATCAACGTTATTATTTAATCAACGTTATTATTTAATCAACGTTATTATTTAATCAACGTTATTATTTAACCAACGTTATTATTTAACCAACGTTATTATTTAACCAACGTTATTATTTAACCAACGTTATTATTTAACCAACGTTATTATTTAACCAACGTTATTATTTAACCAACAATATTATTTAACCAACAATATTATTTAACCAACAATATTATTATTTAATCAACAATATTATTTAATCAACAATATTATTTAATCAACAATATTATTTAATTTGAACTACATTTTTATGTCCTTTTCTCAGTTTTTAGGTCTTTCTTGGATACATTTAGGTGTTTTATAGGTATTTTATAGGTCCTCAACTTCCAAGCCCTAATTATGATAATGCTTATTTTGTAATTTAGTTTAGGCAGATTAGGAATGTCTATTATTTAAAGAGATTTGCTGATACTGTCTATTCTTTTTGTTGTAGTTGCCTTTGTTTTAAATTTTGAATAGATCTCTGCAAAAATTATTTTCTGTTTCTGGTACTGCAACTTTGCTCCCTTATTTTGCTAAATTGTCTGCTATTTCATTACCCTGAATTCCCACATTTTATACTCTTTTACATCCACATTAACCCACCAGATACACTCAGCCCCCTGTAAATGTGTGTCAAGAACTTTCCTAGAAATAAAATTAGCTGGTAAATAGGACTCTTCTTCTCATATCGTTGGCTAAGAATCAAGGATCATTACATATGTCTTTTTTTGGTATGTTTACCCTTATATTAACATTTCAGAATACAGCTTGCTGCAATTAGAAACTATCTCCATTATACATTAAAATTATATAAAGTAAAGTAATCCCATTACAGGCCTCAGGAGGCCCTTGGGGTAGTAGGAGATTAAGGCTCCCACTTTTCTGGACAATCGGCGCTTCATGTCAGCCCTGCGTGACGGCCGCCTTTATCCCTAGAACAAATGTCTGGTACTCATTTTCGTTAGAGGCTGAGTCGACCCCAGGGCCATAGTGCTGCCAGAAGGTTTGGGTCAGTTTAAAAATCCTGATCCCACCAGGACTCGAATCCTTGACCTTCCAGCTTGTAGCACAGTGCCTTAACCACTACGCTACAGCGTGCCCCCATTTAAAATTATATAATATCATTCATTTAACACACAAATAATATAGGCACAATTTAGTCTAGTAATATTTTAAACCAAACCTTCAAAATTTTCCAGAATAAATTACTTGTATTCGTTAGAATTCTTATTACAAATTTTAAAACAATGTATTTTTGAAAATACTTAACATGTGACGCGAAAAATTTTTCTAAGTTCCAATCATTCACCATGAGCATGCCAATAGACAGGAAGCAATTTACACTATGGAATCATGGGATGCAGCCAACATATACACAATATTTGAACTCGTGTTGCCAACGAACCTAAAAGCTAACCCAATGAAATTTAAGTAGGCCTACTGTAACCTGTGAAGGACTGACGTAAGACCTAACCTAATGCAATTTAATTACTCTAATCTGTGAAAGAATGCACACTGTTGGCTGCATTGAAACATAGAATATTTGTTAAAATCAATATGGCTGCCATGTCTTCATGTAGTTCAATATCATGAAAAAATATATTCGAATAATCATTAGGAAACATGTAAAAATCATTGTAAATGGTGGGAAATAATTTTAAAAAATGAAACCCTAAGAATAAAATTTGACAGGAGTTTATGAAGGAATTAAAAAATTCACGTCACAGGTTATAAAGTTTAGCCATGTTTTCTTTCATCAGCAGCAGCACTATAGCCCGATTCGAGCTGTGGCTTCTCTCAGAACCATCTTTCAAGCATCTCTGTCTCTAGCAACCAGCCACTATCCCTGGATTCTCAGCTTTCTCAGATCCTTCAAAATTCCTTCCATCCAACACAGTCTTGGCCAGCCAACATTTCTTTTTTCTTCAAATTTATATTCCTTGGGTATCTCATGTTCAGTCATTCTTTGTTCATGCCCTGTCCATTGCAATCTTGAAACTTTAATTGGTGTAATATATTTTCTTTACAGTCTGTAATAATTCCAATCCATAATGGTGAAATTTGGATTGAAGAATGTTTTACTTCCATACTGCAACAATCAGCAGTTGGACAACTTTCATTGGAAGTATCAGTATACGACGACGCCAGTAATGATTCAACGTGGGATGTTTTACAACATTGAGTCACAAGTTTAGTGAAGCCGGTATTGGCTTCGTAATATCAAAAAATATGTCATCCATTTCTAAAGGAGGTTATTTAGTATTTCTATTCATTTTTTTGGTAAAAGTTTAGATTACCTCGACCAACAAATTCTTCTCAGTTTACAGAATCATAGTGCACAAACGTGAACGCTTAAAGAAAGTTGCACTAGAATGCGGACATATATGTGAAATTGATATGACCAACCTTATTTTAAAAATATGGTAGGAAGTAACATTAAGAGGTTATACCTAATGATTAAGTTTGGCCTGTGTATTCTTACCTCTTATGGTTGTTTCTGTTGGACATATGTTTCAAATCAGTCTGTACTAGCTGAATATGGGGCCAACAGGCCTTGAAACATATGTCCAACAGAAACAACCATAAGGGGTAAGAATGTTGTTGTTTTCAAATGGCTGGAGCTTGGTTTATACCATTAGTCCTCTTGCTTCCCAATAAAGCCCTGCAATGTCTTTCCGTCTTTTTTCTCGGGGTCAAGTCACCTGCAATTTAGCAAATGTTCCTTGCTTAGGAGAACATTTTCTCCACACAAGGAGCATCCCATAGTTCTAGGGACAATCCCCATTCTATGAAGGTGGTCATCCAGACAGTCATGGCCCGTTTCCAATCTGAAGAGAGCTACTGCTGTTCTTCTAGGGAGACCCCTCAGGGGTCTCCATCTAGGGAATATGTGGATAGCAACCACAAGGTGCCCAAGCTGAGCAAAACATTGCTTCCACTTACTTGTGTTTTGCTCCTTACTTTTATCTTTTTTGTACTCGTACATAGCCTCTCTTGGCTGATTCTTGTTTCTTCGACTCTGATAGTATTAGAGCATCTGAGGCCAAGGAGATCTTTCCCTACTTTCATTTCTCTAAGGAATAATGTTGTCCGCGCCCATGACATACTTTAAGTCACACATGCTCCATGGATAGTGCTAAATGGACAACAAATATGGCATGATGCTTCCTAAATAAAAAATTCCGGAGATAAAAAGGTCCCTCATTTGGATCTCCGGGCAGGGGCCACTTTAGGAGATGAAATTCGTACACTACATTGGAATGTAGGAGGCATGTCCCAATCTAAGAAGAAGTAAGAATATACAGACCAAACTTAATTATGACCAACCTTCTTAATAAATTCCCGAACATGTTTATAAGAAATGGATGTACACCAAATTCCCCCTTCCTAACCTAACAAAATCAATTACATGCATATTATTTAATGGGTAAACTAGTCTGATGTACACTAACCTGTCTGATTGAAACCTAACAAAATGAATGAACATCCAATTCTTAAAATATATTTTTGAATATTGGTCATTCTGATTTCACAGATATATCTAGCGGAAGTTTCTTTAAGCATTCACACTTCCGCACAACAATTCTGTAGAACTTTGAGAAAATAATTTGAGATAAATATAACAGTTTATGTATATAGATAAATATTTAATAATATATTGTAAAAAAAATTGTATAAGTATTGATTTACAATAATCTAATTGTGTTTATTGTGTAGAACATTTAAAATAAAATGAAATGTTAATAAAGATGGAAAAAAGTATGTAGAGCAACAGTATTACAAGAATGTAGTATGGAAAAACATGGGTTGAGGTATTTTAAACTTGAGCCCCCCTTTTTTTCTCTTCTTCTTTATTAGTGCTACATGCTGTTCTTGCCACCCATGATTCATTTAACAATTCTTGTAGAGGCAATCGCTACCTGGAAGTGAGATGATTCCATTGTGAGTTTTGGGTGTTGACTGTGTTATTAAAACAGCTGGCGTATAATCAGTTGCAAAAACAATTACCATAATCACAGTTTTGTATTAAATTATTTCATGAAAATAATGAAAACCTCTGACCATTAACTACAAAGACAATCTAAACTACAATAATTTTTTTCAAACATAACTGAAATTTTTCAGTTTTTCATTATTACTCCTATAGAAAGAGATAAACAGACAGTTAAATGGAGAAAACTACATAATAGTGAGCTTTATGATAGGTATAGGAAGCTAGATATAATAAGAACAGTTAAGTCTCATAGACCGATGGGCAGGACAGTGGCACATATGGGGGATGAAAGAGGTGCATTGAAGCGTCTTATAGGAAAACTATAGGGAAAACGCCTAGTTGGTAGACCTAGAATGAGGTGGGAGAATAACATTATCAGTGATTTGAGGGAAGTAGATTATACAGGGAATAATTGGAAAGCATTAGCTGAGGATAGGGATTTATGGAGAGCTTATGTCTGTGCAGCCATGAACCAATGGGTTCGATAGAGCCAGTGAGTTAGTTAGTAGCGATGGAAGCCCTGACAAAAAAAAAGCCTGCCTGTACAAACTGAGTTAGACAAGAGAACCATCATCCTAGCTGAAAAACTAAAAAGCAATCCTACCAAAAATAACTGGTATCACACAGCACCAAATGAACATACGCTAAGGGTCGTATCTATGAATGCATTAGACCACAAAAGTCAATCTCTGCTGAGAAAGTTGCATCCAAAGACATTTTTGCATACTCAAAAATCTGTTCATGCGATAATAATTGTTGAAATTCCTAAGCTACCTGGCGAGGTGACTTTGCAGAGAATGAATCGTGAGCAAACCCGATGGTAACCGATGTACTTTGAAACCTTGCTTGCATACCTTGCTGCTTTATCGAAGATGTCAGACCTTGAAGACTTTGATCATGTTTTCGGTATACGCAGAGAAGAGGAATTTGATAGAGTCTACCAAATAATTCAACTGGAAGAACAGGAGAATCGACGTAATATCGCACGATGCAGACGTCGTATATGGTATTATTTGTGGGATGCAAGCATAAATGCGTTCCTCTAGCAGACGAAAATAACGGAAGTGGTTTTATCGCTGAGAATTCTGGGTAATTTCTTCCAATATTATGAAAAAAACTGTCATGCATGACCAGTCAATGACTCGCTAATTCGAACTTTGCACATTCTCACGAAAAACTCAACTCACCAGAGATTAATGTATTTGCATGCGGCCCTAAAGACCCATCTTGAGATCAAACAATATACTAAAAAAAGTATTACAAAACAAATAAAAAAGAGCAGAAATGGACAAAAATTAACAAATCCACTACAATATCAAGATGTATAGAAACATATACATCTGCTGAATTGAAAGAATTATATAGGGATTTAGATCTGGTGGGAGATATTACAAGAAAGAGACTGGAATGGGTAGGGCATGTGTTACAGATGAAGCAAGAAGAGAGCGCAGGAAAGATTTTAGAAAGGAAACTGGAAGGAAGAAAAAAGGTTGGAAGACAGAAACTAAGATGGTTAAATAAGGTTGAGGAAGACTTAAGACAACTGAGGGTTAAAAGATGGAGACAGAATCTAGGAATAGAGAAAATGGGCAGATGTTATGAAGGAGGCCAAGGTTCTTAGAGGACCGTAAAGCCAAAGGATACATTTGCTACAGACTATCAGACTATCTTCAAACTTCAAGATCCTCTAGAATACCAATGCACAATAGCACTGCAAACCTTTGAATGGTTAAGAGTATACACAGATGGATTGCTAACAAACAGCAGGAGCAGTATTTACTGCTGTAATATTCTCACAATACCTACCTTTAGGATCATACAACAATAACTTTGATGGAGAAATCACAATTAAAACTGCACTACAAACATTTTCTACAGGACAAACATCCACTATGCTAACAGACTCCAAAGTAGCAATTGAGTCCATCTGCAACTTTCACTTGACAAACATCCCCCAATATACAAAACATCAGATTGATAATCAAAATTCTTATACCAAGACTATAGTGAATTTTGAAAGAAAGATTTTGAGAAGTATATGTGGACCAGTAAAAGAGAATGGGAGATGGAGAATGAGGTATAATAAGAAAATCTATGACCTTTTATGGAACTTGATTTATCAACGCTTGTGAAATTTAAAAAAGTGCAATGGGCTGGACACGTTCAAAGAATGTATACCTAAGAAAGTGATGATGGAGGAGATGTTTGGGAAGCAGCCAGTAGGAAAACCTAAGAAAAGATTGATGGACTCAGTGAAGGAAGATTGTCATCAAATCCTAAACTTCAGGAACTGGTAACAGAGAGCATTGGATAGAGAAGATTGGAGGTCTTGCATCAAGAAGGCCTGGGCCCACTATGGGCTGTAGTGCCATTGGAAGAAGAAGACTACGGCATATAGTGTTACAATGGATTCCAGTCCACATTGGCATTATATATAATGAAATTGCTGATATGCTTGCCAAAAAAGAACCACAATACTCTGCAAACCACATAAGAAACAGGATCCAATTTCTAAAATCAAAGATATAAAACATCAATACAACTTAAAAGCACAACAAATAACATATGAAAAACTAGAGGGAAAATGCTATGCAAATATCCCACATCCTGACAATGTCAAGAAAGTCTGCTGTAGCCAATTTCTAACTGTTCACTAGTCACCATTAACTACTTGATCACCTCCCAAGATGTGAATCGTGAACAGTACTCAGTGTTGCATATGCAATGAAGAAGATCAAGTACTCAACCAGGAACATCTTCTGACACGCAAGGGACTGGTCAGGAAAAAACAGCTCAACCAAGAAATTATAGATCTCTATTGGAAAGCAAGAGTAAGAATGGTACAAGTCAACTAACACTCATCACTAGGGCTCGGAAGTTGTGGAAAAATCCTTTTTTTTTTATTTTATGTCTGAAGACGAGACCTAACATAATATGTATATATTTTGGGTCATTGTAGGCCAGAAAATGGTGGGTTTTAATTGTCCTTTTAGTCCTTTTTTTGGCTTATTTGTCCTTATTTAAGGAATTAATGGCTTTTTTTTTTTTGCAACTTTACCTTCTTAAATCTGGGGCACACTGCAACATAGTGGTTAAGGCACTGCACTACAAGCCAGAAGGTCGAGGGTTTGAGTCCCGGTGGGGTCAGGATTTTTAAACTGACCCAAACCTTCTGGCGGCACTATGTCCCTGGGGTCGATTCAGCCTCTAACGGAAATGAGTAACAGATGCTTGTTCTGGGGGTAAAGACGGGCGTCATGCAGGGCTGACAACCTGGCTGACATCAAGTGCCGATTGTCCAGAAAAGTGGGAGCCCTAACCTCCTACTACCCCAAGGGCCTCCTGAGGCCTGTAGTGGGATACCTTTACCTTTACCTTTTTACCTTATTTAATCTACATATATATATCCTTTGTATAATTTAAGAATCTGCAGAGTCTAGTCCCAATTCCAACTTCTTTTAAAAACACTATCTAGTTTTACTTTCTAAAGACTTTTCACATTCCAAACACTTTTGTTCCACGAAACTATTGAACCTTCTTAAAATATCCCATTATTTTTAACCACCAGCCTAATGACCACCTGAATTATTGTATTGTGACTTCAAACTTTCTAAGAAGTTGCCACTTTGTGAAAATTACCTTTAGCAGAGGGTGAAGGCAGTGAGGTGTCATTAGCAACTGCAATGTTTTTTACGTCCTTTTTCCACTTTTTAGGTCTTTTTTAAAGTTATCTTTAGGTATTTTTAAAGGTCCTTTACAGGCATTTTGTAGGTCCTCAACTTCTGAACCCTACTCATCACCATTGCACAATAAAAGTTTTTCATTATTACTAGGTCATTCAATAAGTAATGCACATAATTTTAGTTCTTGATTGCCTTTCATTGGAAATGAATGAAACTTTACAGAACATATCTTCAATCCATCTTTTATAACACAACAAAGTTTTATAGTTTTCCAACAGATGGCTGTGATGTACTTTAGTTTTAAAATGGCAGCTATGAAACATGTACAAAACAGAGAGCTGTGATTGAATTTCTTTCTCCTGAGTAGAAGACCATTTCAGACATTCACAGACACTTATGAAATGTCTATAGGCATCAAGCAGTGGATAGGAATACTGTCAGTCATTGGATTAGCAGAATGTCAGTGGCAGAACGAAGTAAATCAAAACTGTCAGATCTTCCTGATCTGTTGTACCATCACAGAAGCAGATGGATTGAAATGAAATGGATGACATGAGTATGGAGAAAAAAATGGAATTAAGTTTTTGGCAGGGAATACAGGAGCAACCATAGATAAAACTGCTCTACCTACCTGGAGAAACCAAAATGCAAACTGGAAACCCAGAGGTGGAGGATGAGTGTCGAACCACAGAGCCACTCATTTGTGTTGTGTGAAGCTTTAAATCAAGTAATTTAAAATATCAATCAACTTAATACAGACAATGTATCAATCTATAAGATCTTATTGTTCATTTATTTTTATTCTGTCTGTTGTGAATAATTAGGCTACTTTCTCTCAACAGTTGGATATGCAAAGAATCAAGCAGTGAAACAAAGTACAGGATGTTTCCTCTGCTTTCAGGATGTGGTAAGAATAAAAAAAAAATTTATACAACATGAATATAATTTTTTTTTTATAATTAAGTTGGATAAAATGTTTTTTTCACCTCACCTCATAAAGTTTAATGTTTTCACGATATCAGTTTCAAAGGTCATGTCACCTTCATTATCAGTCAAACTCAAACTGTTGAACTTTTGCCATTACCAACATCTTCCAAACTGCCATCTGGTTCTGATTATATGAACTCTGATAATTAATTTTTACTTGCTTCGAATTAAAAAATTCATGGATCTATATTTGTTCTTCTGAATGTATATCTTTTCCCAAAATGTTAATTCCAAAGGCTTCTCTAAATGTTTCAAAAGTTTAATTCTATTCCAATATGTGATTCTGTAGCAAACTATGAGCTGCATTTGCCAATTTTTCAATTTCACCATTTTTAATATTTCAAAAGTGTTCTTTTGTATGGATTTTAAATTCCATTTAATTTTCCCTATATATACTTTTTTGCAGTCATTACAGCTAATTTGATAAATATTATTGATTATTAATTTTCATCATCATCCTAAGGCGCAACAACTTCAAAAGTGAAAGTTCTGGCCTTCTCAACAGTCCTCCTCCATGCCAATCTGTCTCTTGCCATATTCAAATTAGTCACTTTCATTTTCTTTAGATCATTCATAGTGTCATCCTCCCATCTGATCTTTGTCTTCCAACTGCTCTGCCTCCTATAGGTTTCCATTTATAGAGCTTCTTGACCAATCTCTGATCATCCATTCTTATTGAATGTCCAAGCCAAATAATTCTGAGAGATCTTATATGGTTTACTATATTTTGATTTTTAATTAATTTGTTTAGTTATTTGTTTTGATTCTCTAACAGTTATTAGTTCCTCTATTTGATCCAAATATTCTTCTTAAACACATGTTGATGTAAGGCCAGCAGCTGGCTGGTAGGCCAAGGGACCTCTAGACCTGTCATGCTGTGGTGGTTGTTTTTGCGGAGAGTTCAAGAGGCCAAGATATAGGTGGAAAAACCAGTTAAGATTACCAAGGAAAAGAGGAGACATAAATGACCAAGATAGATGGAGGCTATTGTCCAATTTTATCACGTAACTAGATGTAGAGGAAGAAGTATTAGAATATTTAATTTTGTTAATTCTCCTCTTCAGATATTTGAATAAACTTCTTATTTTTTAGGACGATGTAATGTTACCAAATCGTATTCTGTACCAATATCAAGCAGCAGAGAAAAATCCAAAAGCTGTGAGTATTATAAGATTTATTATTGTTATTATTACCAAATTGTATTTTCTTTAACAAAAAAAACTATATAATTGAAGTAATATATGACCTTGCACTGCTACGGTACCGGTATAGGATCCAACTGTTTCTGATGTTTCTGTTCATATTGTCTTAATCACATCAGTCTTCTTGAACTTATTACCACTTCAGCTCTAAGTTCTAAGGTTTGTATGCTCAAACCTTCCAACAGTTGATGAATTTTTCAGGGCATAAAAATTCTGACAAGGGAACTGTCAACCATTGCATGCCGAAACCTACCTTGAAATTTTTACCAGAGAAGTGTTTTGATGTACCAAGGTCTTGTCCAAATAATTATCTGCTGCTTTTAACTGCAAGGATCTTTGTTTACTATCCCATAGATTTGCTGATATAAATGCCGAACTCCAATATCTTTATAAATTGGCTGCTAATGCTGGACTGGAAATAAATAATAATAAAACAACAGAAATTAGAATTTATAACACAATTGATTTTGCTCTTGTGTTAGAAGGAGAAGTAATAGTACTGAAGATGAGACCGTTATGGTCTCAAAATCATGATCTACTTAGAAAATTTATGAGGAGAGGTAAAAAACATTTAATTTTACCATCAGTAATAGAAGCTACAAATGAATTTACGTATCTGGGGAGTATAATATCTGTGAATGGTGGCTGAGATGATATGTTGATGCCAGAATAACGAAAGCAAATATGCTTAAATTCAATTTAAATCAATTTGGAGGTTGAAACAAATCTCCCTAAGACTTAGGGTCGAATCTTTGAATGCATTAGACCATAAAAGGCGTTCTCGGCTGAGAAAGTTTTATCCTAATACGATTTTGCTTACTCAGAAATCTATTCATGCGATACTAATTGTTGAAATTCATAAGCTACCTGACAAGGTAACTTAAGATCTTAGCTTAAGATAGAAACTTATCATGAGAATCCTGAAGGGAACCGATGTAGTTTGAAACCTTGCCGCTTTATCCAAGATGTCGGACCTTGAAGACTTCGATCATGTTTTCGGTATCCGCGGAGAAGAGGAATTTGATAGTCTACCAAAGAATTCAACTGGAAGAACAGGAGTATCGGCGTAATATTGTGCGATGCAGATGTCATTCTATACGGTATTATTTGTGGGACGCAAGTGTAAATGCGTTCCTCTATAGCAGACGAAAATAACAAAAGTGGTTTTATCGCTGAGAATTTTGGATAATTTCTTGCCTATATTACGAAAACGACATTCATGACCAGTTTGTGGGTAGCTAATTCGATCTTTGCACTTGCTCATGGTGAGTCAGCTCACCAGTGATTGGAAGTAATTTGAGTAGAGACTAATGTATTTGCATACCACCCTTAGACTTAAACTAAGATCATTTAATGCAAATGTGAAATTGATTTTATTATCATATCTTTGTAAATCATTGCTTGAGTATGTGGTGCCAGAGATTATAACAAATAAAGAACTTTGGAGAAGAACAAATCAAAATGAAATTTGTAAAGAAATTAAATTTAGAAAATGGAAATGGGTTGGTCATGTGTTAAGGAGAGAGAATGGTAACATCACAAAAATGCTATTTGATTGAAACCCCCAAGGATTGAGAAGGCAAAGAGGAACACTTAGGGCAACATGGAGTAATACCATCAGGGATGAAGCCGAACAGGCAGGGATGAGTTGGAATGAAATTAAGGCATTGGTAAACAACAGAGCTTGTTGGCGAGCTTTTATCAAGGCCCTATGCTTCCCAGTGGAGTGACCAGGACTATTACTACTTTAACTGCAAGGCACAGAAATTGAAGCCAGAATCCAGCAATGACAACCCATTGTATAAAGCAGATGGACTCCCTGCTTGAGTAAGAGCGAAATGGAGTGAGGTGGTATATGGCATGGATGGAAGGTAGTGAGGGTTATCCAATCTACCAAATCAGAAGTTGTATTACTTCCTTGTAAATTAAACGAGAGATTTGATGCCGGATTTTAGTGCCTTGCACTTATAAGTGCCAGATTAATTTTTTGGACATGGCCTTGGTACATCACACAGCTTCTCTGGGAGAAATTTCAAGGTAGGTTTCAGCAAGCAATGGTTGACAGTTCCCATGTTACTGAAGATTCACTGGACTTGAAAATAATTAAAATTATTGTTGAATGCAGATTATTGGTTGTGAATTTTGTCGACTTCCAGAGGACTCCACAAAACGTTTTACTTCTTGGGCAAATACGTTGACCAACGAACAACTGTATTTACAAATTTACACATCTCATGGCCCCACACTCATTATGCCAACATGGTTCTGTAACCGAGATATATTTGACAGGTACGTAATTCTTTTATTAATAAATGATAGCAGGAAGTGACATTATGAGGTTGTTCTTAATAAATGAGATGAATCTGTAATCATCTTACTTCACAACTTATTGTGTTCTATTTGAACATGTTTCGATGTGCCATGTATACCATCATCAGCTTTGCCAGACTGTTGGTTTTTTCTGACTGCTGTCAGGAGGCAAGCATGCTACCACCCACCTGAGCTAACATGGCAGACTGTCTAAAATAGCTGCAATTCTCATTTAAACTTATATTTTTGCAATGTTAAATTGTTATAAGTACAGCCAGGATTTTTATGCACTAAAAGTTAAGATTGGAACATAGTATATTGAATAGTAGGACTATTCCTTTCAATCAATTGAAAATAACTTGTTTACAGCTTTTTAAATATAACTTTGAAAACAACTTTATGAATGTTTTCTGTAGATTGTAACATTTTTTTTTGTAATGCCATTAGGTTGTCTTTTATGACATTTCTGGTTTTTCTCCCCTGGCATTGGCTGAATGGTAATTAACTTTTTTGGGTTGGGGCACCTGGAAGGTGGAATGACGTTATCCCGATGATATGATGGGTGATAAATGATAATGAAGTGCTAGGAGAGTCCTTAACCTAAATTCCAGACCATGGGCAACCACAGGAATAACTTCCTTTAAGGGAAAAATTCTGTGGTCTGACCAGAAATCAATTCTGGGACCTCATGAACTGTAGTCAGAAATGCTGACCTCTAGCCCATGAGGTTAGTCAGTTTTATAAATATAAAATTAATACTAAATAACACTGAGCAACAAAAAATAAACTTTTTTTTTTGTCTCAGAAAGAAAAAAATATGTGATTCTGATAGTATTTTTTCTCCTGAATTCAAATATGATATCAGTTTTTCTCCATCACGCAAGGTTTCTGAGAGACAGGAATTTATAATTTCAAACATTTTAATATTTTTTACATTCGTAACTACACAATATTCGAACATTCTGACTCACCTATAAAGTAAGAAATGATGACTTTCTGCTATATTTTGCCTGTGGAGCATCCCTATTGATGGTCCAACAATGTTGTAATTATTGATTAGGTATATTTTAGAATATTATTATATTTGACTGATGAAGAATAAGTTATTCAGAGGACATATTTTAACTAACTTTTTCGCATAGTTATTGCTTCTACATCGTATGTCGTAGTCCATAACCGATGAAAAGCGAGTAGTTCACATGGTTTATTTTGATGAGGATCACTTTAAGAGTGGATAGCCTTTAGTTATAAGTTTATTTATTTATTTTTTTAATCTGAATTTAATAAGATCATCATATTAAAATGTTTATTTTCAGAATTGGAGGTTTTTCTGAAGAAGGGAAAGGTACACCAGAAGATTTGATATTCTTCTATAAACATTTGGATGAAGGAGGAAAGCTGTATAAAGTTCCTGAGTGTTTACTTGTTTATCGCTATCACCAGCATGCTACTACATTCACAGTACATGAGTACGTAGCGCCTAAACCATGAAACTTAACTTCTGAGAAATTTTGTTGGTTATCAATTTCAGCTTTTAATTAAGTTTTCACTTTAATATTATTTGCAAATGAACAGCTTTAGTTTTTTTGAAAAGAAAATTTAACATTCAAATTAAATTTGAAGAGAACAATTATATCCTCAGACCAGGATTTTAACCCAGGAACTTTGGATTTCTATGCCAGTGGTCTACAACTGAGCTACCTGAGCACTCCAATCAAAAATTCAACTTTTTTTCTTTATACATTGTTAATTCTCATGCACCAAATTCTACAAGCTTTTGCTCAATTACATAAATGGTAGCTTGTTATTTAAGAAGACATTTATTGGGAATTTAAACACTACTTTATAAAGCCAGTAGGGCTTCTTTCAATATTTTCTTTTGATTTAAATTAAAATTCTTTATATCTCACCTCATAACCAGACTTCAGATTATACTGGTTTCAAAGCCTAGGTGGTTTCATCTTCAATAATATTTTGTCAACTGATGTTATGTCATACAGAAAAACTGCTTTTTACTCCCTCCATTGGTGACTGAACGTTTGGCCATTTTGAATTCCTATTCGGACTTGAGTCATCACTTATATCAAACTTTTATAGCAATGGTCCACCAACGGCAGGAGTGAGAAGCAGTTCTCCTGAACGACATAACATCAGTTGACAAGAAATTATTGAAGATGAAGCTGCCTAAGTTTTGAAACTGGTATAATTAGAAGACTGGATATGAGGTGAGGTATAAAGCATTTAAATTTAAATCTTAAATTATCACTCCTATTTATTTTTTCTATAAAAGTTCAAGAAAAATTAATATTTGAATCAGATATCGAACTGTGGGAATTGAAAGCCAATCTAAAGTACTACCCAATGGGTTGCTAGCCCAAAGGGGTAAAGTGATGGGGTTTCTATCCAAGCAGCATTCACTCTGCAAGAAGAAAGGAGAGAAGAGCAAAATAACTTCTAGTGAAATGAGATTCATGAGATATACAGCAGGATGTACCAAATGGGATCACAAACACAATGATGATGTCTTGAAGGAACTACATTTAGAACCAGTCATTAAGTACATACATAAATACCAGAACAACTGGATGAGTCATTTGTGACGAATGAGTTCAGATAGAGTTCCCAAAGCCATGCTTCATTATTGTCTAATAGGGAAGATATCTCTAGGCCATCCAAGGAAAGGCTGGATACAACATTCATCAGGGAAATCGTAACAGACCAATAGGCTTAAAACTTGGTTGGATGAAGAAGAAGAAGATCGAATTGTGGATCTCTGACTCTGTACACCAGTGTGCAGTCCACTACACCATTACACACCTGCAGTGTGGACTGCACACCAATGTACATAGTTGGAGGTCCGTGGTTCAATTACTGGTTGAAACATTTTTTTTTAATAAATATATTTGTCCAAGACTGGAACATGTTAAACTAAATATAACATCAGAAGAATAGCTTTTCTTTGACATTAACAATACAAGATATAAGTAACTAACTCTCTAGCACTCTGGAATCTGGAGGTTCATAGCCATGTGGGCATAAGCTCTCCATAAATCCCTGTTCTGAGCTAATGTTTTTCAATCATTTTCCTCTATAATTTACCTCCCATGTTGGTTATTAATGGCATAGTCCATTGTTGAGCCATAGCCTCTTCTTTATTAGGAGTTATAAGACAAGTTAATTTTTAGTTACCTTATACCTTATGTGCATGTAGATGTCGTGAATGAAATGCAGTCAACACACCGATTCAATGAGACATCTAGCAGGCAACTAAGGTATTACTAGGACGTTGAGGTCAGCAAATTTTGCTTAGAGGCCTCTTTATTCTGGCTTAAGGATGTCACGAGCCTGAAAATGTTCAGACCTGGGACCCATGGCTTAAAGTCCCTCCTGGAGGACTCTCTCCTTGAATTTTTCCATCCTAAAAAAAAATTCATCGACCCCGACCAGGTTTGAACCCGTGACCCTCAGGACCAGAGGCAAGGAACATTACCACTAGTCCATCATGTCAATTCCCTTGTATTATGGCTAATATTATACTCCCACTTCATTCTGGCTTATCTACTGGGCCCGTCCCCTTTACTTTTCCTACAAGAAGTTTCCATGTCTCTCTTTCATACCACATGTCCTGCCCATTTCATTTTTGAGACTTAACTGTTCTTATTACATAAGAATACAGAGAAGTAATTGTATTTGAAGAGAAAATATACGCCTGCGGGTTCGATAGTGCCAGTGAGTTGTTAGTTTTTTGTTTTTCATGATGAATTTTTTTATTTTGACAGAGATACAATTTGGTCAGTGCGTGTAGAACATCTTGAGAAACATGTATTGAGCAAGTGGAAGCATTTCACAATCTGGAATGCTGGTAAACAAGGAAGAAAATTATATCGCTGTCTGCAGTCAGAACATCGAGATAAAGTTGAGGCATTTTGTGATGTTGATGTTAACAAAGTTGGGAAAACTTATGTACCACCAAATGATCCACATCGAGTTATTCCTATAATACATTTTACACAAGCTAAACCCCCTTTACTAATCTGTGTCAAATTGGTAAGTTTCTCCAGATTAATAATATCCAAGCAAAATAAATTAAATTGAATGATATTCAATTTTTTCCCCCCCCCTGAAAAAATATGTCTTGTCTTTAATATTTCAAGGAAGTAACACAATGAGATTTATTTAAGATAATGAGTTAGATATGTACTATTCACCTCATATTTGTAGCTTTTTTTTGAAGACTCGAGTTTCAATGCCTTTGACTTCATTGTCAATTCTTTCTAACTGTCAAAATAGCAGCTGATGATCCTGTAGGTTGATTTCTGTTGGCTGACCGATGAACTTCCAAATCAAATTTTTTCTCTGGGAATTTCAAAGTTGATTATTTTCTTTCTATTTTTGTGTATGTAAATTTTCTCCCAAATTGTGAGTTCCTTAGATTTATCTAACTGTTTCAATAATTTGGCATTTGTTTCGATTCTGTGTTTTTCTGACCATGCTTGTGTAACTATTGCAGATTTTTCTATTTCACCATTTTTTTACATTTCTAAGGTGTTCTTTCAATATTGTATTCAAGTTCCTTGGGGGGCATGCCGTAGCGTAGTGGTTAAGGCACTGAGCTACAAGCCGGAGGGTCGAGGGTTCAAGTCCCGTTGGGGTCAGGATTTTTAAACTGACCCAAACCCTCTGGCGGCACTATGGCCCTGGGGTCGACTCAGCCTCTAACGGAAATGAGTACCAGACGCTTGTTCTGGGGGTAAAGGCGGCCGTCACGCAGGGCTGACAACCCGGCTGACGTAAAGTACCGATTGTCTAGAAAAAGTGGGAGCCTTAACCTCCTACTACCCCAAGGGCCTCCGGGCCTGTTGTGGGATCACTTTACTTTACTTTTTATTCAAGTTCCTTTTTGTTTTTCCTATGTATATTTTTTCAGTCTTTACAATCAATTTGATAAATCCCTGATTTGTTTGTAAGATGTTCTTTCACCCTTGTTTTCAAATTTCCTTTTGTTTTTCCTATATCAATTTTGTCACAATCCCTGTATTTGATCTGATAAATTCCTGATTTGTTTCCTTCTTCAATTTTTTCATTTTTATTGGTTTTAATTAGTCTATTAAGACTGTATTCGTTCTTTGGTGCCAATCTTATATTAAACTTTTTGAACATTTTTTAACCTTGTGGTGAAACTAGATAAAATTTCAATATTAAATATTGTTGAACATTTTTAAGGTCCTAGATTCAAATCATTTCCAGCCAACGAGCTGTTCTATGCCACTTGTTTTGTCTGGTGTAACACGCCCACCACTGTCACTCACACCCTGTTGATTTAGGTCTACATCACTTGCTTTACTATTTACAGGCTTAGATTGTAATAATCTTCTCTAATAAACAGAAGTACTATCACATTTGTCAAATGAATCACTTGATGAACTATTACTGTTACTTTCATCTTCTGATAAAACTGACACAATAAACTCGCATATTGTATTTTCAGTATCTTCGAGATATGAAACACTGCATTTAACCACGTGATGTATCCCTTGGCCAGGCATCTTTTCAACTAAAAGTAAATTAAGAGAAAATCATGAAACTGCAACATTCCATAGCCAAAGAAAGACCTTGAAACATTAATGTACTCTCTCTTTTAGAAAACTCTGTTACCACCTACCTGTACCATTATTCTGTAAGGGATGTGCAAAGTATTGCTAAGAAGGGATGTACAAACACAGAACGAAAAATAGTTTCAGTAAATTGAAGTAAAAATTTGGGGGAAAAAGTATTAAAAATAATAGGATTGAAAACAGGAGCTTGCCGGGCATGGCATACCTCTTTATTCTCACTGTCACCGGTGCACACTGGGCGTGGCATTTTTTTATACAGAACATTAATTTTAACGATGTATTGTTCTTTTTATAGGATCTGACAGGAGGAAATTTTGAAAATAATCTGCAGTCATTAAATTTACAAGAAGGATCTGATTATATACTTTTCAGTTGAAATATCAAGGAATTTGTCTTGAAGGCAAAGATTTAATAAGAAAATTTAAATAATACATTATGCAATAAAAGATTATACAAATTATGGAAATAGATTGGACACACTCTCAGAAGAGAACTAGACAGTGTGCCAAAGAAAGCACTAGAATGGAATCCACAATGATTGCTAGAAAAAAAGAGGAAGACCAAAAATTATATGGTGCAGCACTAATGACAGAAACTTAACAAGTCAGGAATTTGACAAAAGAACAGTGTCCAGTGGTGTCCTTTCACAAAGGCCCTATGCTTCCAAGAGGAGTGACAAGAATTACTACCTGCTATTACTTTACCAAATTACATATGAAAATGTTTTTTCTTTATGTAGAAAATGGCTTATCTGACATATATTGTTGTGAATAATAAATTAATGCCATAGTGCAAAATTAATTATTATTTATTTGTCTATTACATATTTACTTATTCATTTATTTTCTAATAAAAATTTACAATCAATAAATGTCGTTACTTCAAACTCTGATGAGATGCTTTGTTCATATGTCATCAGCATTAGCAGCACAACATCCATTTTGAACCTCGATTTCCCTTAGAAACCTACTCCAGGCTTCTATCCCTATTATTATGAGTTAAGAATTTAGACTCACCTCATATTTTGTTATTTTTCTTGCAGACTAGTTTTTTCATGCCATCGTGATCTTGTCAATGCATCTTAACCTTTAAACGCCCAGGAGCCCATATGCTGGGTTTTAAAATGTACGTCCAATCTGCCCACAGACCCAGCGTATGGGTTCTGAGCAGGCGGACTTGTTTGGTTACTTGAAATTATACTGGATAATACTACTATTGTAACATACCTTTTTTCAGGGTTATCAGATGTTTGGCAACGTGATGTGAAGATAGCATTCGGTTATTAAATGTTTGTTTTTGTGTGATAAGCCTCGAAACAATCACCAATTCACAAACCGACATCATACTTTTTACACTTCACTTGCACACGTTTTCTGATTCCCCGCGCCG
This sequence comes from Diploptera punctata, assembly GCA_030220185.1. Taxonomy (NCBI): domain Eukaryota; kingdom Metazoa; phylum Arthropoda; class Insecta; order Blattodea; family Blaberidae; genus Diploptera; species Diploptera punctata. The sequence goes on from JASPKZ010001988.1 coordinate 1,048,033, forward strand.
AACACACAACAAATTAGTCTTTGTAAAGCTACCGACCAATGTTGACTAAAATTGTCCTCTATGCAATAAAGACGAAGAAATGAATGAAGAACACCTACAAACCTGTGAAGTATTACCTGTTGGATCCACAATAGAGAAATATTGGAGAGCAAGAACGCTAATGGCTTCGGTGCCAAGGCCCAGCATTTGAAAACAACAACAACATGTTGACTAAAATTAACTTCAAGTCACAAAATATCTGTACTCAATATACTATGTCTACCGACCAGGGAGTCATCCACAGGGTGTTCTACCAGCCTGTTCCGAAAAGTCTGTGACAAGTCTAAGTCGGAAGTCTGTATGTGTTGTTTTGGCCCAATGTTGACTAAAGTTGACTTCAAATCACGAAATGTCTGTACTCAATATACTAGGTCTATCCAGGGAGTCGTCTACAGGGTGTTCTATCAGCCTGTTGCAATACGTCTCTGACAAGTCTAAGTCAGAAGTCACTATATGTTGTTTTGGCACCAATTAAGTCAGAAGAAGAAAACTGTATAGAATGGTTAAGTCTAACAAATGAAAAAATAATTTTTTTGGTTGAGTAAACAAGCTATAATGGCTGGGGGACTCGACATGCTGACCACATGTCTCCCATGCACTGGCTCGATGATCATCTACCTTTGTGATTGACAAATATGAGTGTGAGGCCAGAAGCTGGATGGTAGGCTAAGGGCCTTCTAGGCCCGTCGCACCATGGAATTATTATTATTATTTTTAGATTATTAGGCATCCCTTTACTCTTATGTCTTACTATCCCACAACACGTCATTTCACATTAGAATAATTACCCCAAGAAAAAGGTACATTTCTGATTCTGTCATGTCAGGGGGAAGAGTACATTTTTCTTCGCTGTCAATTCTAGTTTCACGAACCCAAGACCTGACAAACGTCAGGTGTCTCACAGCTATAAGTGTCAGTTGATTGTAGCTTGTCATTGATATCATTTTCGTCATTGTCACAATCCGAGAATGTCTTGTATTTCAGCGGAACGTAGTGATTTTCTACTAGACATATCGTAAACTTCACTCTGAGTCACAAAACTGTGAATGAATAAGGGCTGTGGGTGGAATGTGACCTTTTTTTTCTCTTCAAAACTTTCCTGCTTTGGGGGAAAACTGACCGGATGCAACATAATAAACAAAAGAATGAACGAGGGTTAGAATATACCTAAATCTATATATAATTTTTCACTTCTAACCTGATTCACAACAGTCTAAAGTCCCTAAAGTTATTTGCTAACTATCGTGAATTAAAAAATTATCTCTATGATATAAAATATCACTACGGGTTTTTGCCGTGAATACCACTGATTTTACAATAATATTTAATACTTTAAACGTTGTTTGATGTTTGTGACCCCCACAGATTTTAAAATATGAGTTAATAAAATCAGCAAGTTATAGTCAAAAGCCAAGGAGTTTAAAAGCTAGGTGGACATTTAAACCCGGGCAGCCTGCCGCTACCTGGCCATTTAAATTTGGGCGCTTAAAGGTTAACTGTCGATTTTGCGATTGTTGATCCTGTAGGTTGATTTCTGCTCCCTCTGTTTGATCGATGAACTTCCAAAACAATTTTTTTTCCTTTCCCTTGGAATTTTAAAATTCATAGTTTTATCCTTATTCTTGTGGATGTAATTTTTTTCCCAAATTGTGAGTTCCTTAGATATCTCTAATTTTTCAGTAATTTGACCTTAGTTTAAAGTCTGTGTTTTTCTGACCATGCATGTGCAGCCATTGCAGACTTTTCTATTTATCCATTTTTAACATCTCTAAGGTGTTCTTTCAATCTTGTATTCAAGTTCCTTTTCGTTTTTCATGTATATATATATATATTCATATATATATATATATATATATATATATATATATATTTTATTCCCACAATCTCTACAATCAATTTGATAAATCCTTGATTTGTTTGTTGCTTTCATCAATCTTTTCATTTTTTGTTGGTTTTAATTAATTTATTCAAACTGTAATAATTATTTGGTGCTAATTTAATGTTAAATTCGCTGAAAATTTTTGAAACTTATTAACTCTTTGGGTGTCATGAACTGATTAGATCGGCTCTGATGCTTCTGTCCATTAACTGCCAAATAATATACTTAAACTACTTCGAAAGCCGATCACATCGGCAGATAAAATTTTAATCTCTAACACATGAGATTTTACCCATGGCATGCAGAGTGTTAATACTAAAGGATGGTATGTAAATTTCTTGAATTTATTACCAATTTCTTTATCTGTCTGAAGAGTATTTTCATTTATCACTTTTTGTTTTTGAATTTATTAATTTTTCTTATGAATCATCTTTTCCTAAAAAAACATTCTCTTTTGCTATTTTTAATGTTTTTTTTATCTGTATTAAACTTTTCTCTGCTTATGGGAAAGTTCACAAGTCTGTATGTTAAACTACTATAGACTGACTCTGTGCAATATGGTTGAAAATGTTTGCTTTAATATAATTGTGTTTTTCTTTCCTGTAAATTCCAAATTCTATTTTCCTTTTTTTCTTCATTTCCTATTCCTGGTAACAAGCTACCATCAAGTAATTGGAAAGCAAAGCATCAAAGTGGAAACAAACAAATTATTTTGAATGTTTTCAAACAGTTTAGTTTATAATATTCCACATCACCATTTAGGACATAGTGAAAATAACAGTAGAATTTACAACATGGAACATGAATTCTACTCATAATGTAATTGTACTGGTAAATAAAAGATATCTATCGGCATCATGGAAATAGTGTAAACAGCGGTTAGGTAGGTCCATATATAATTTTTTGTCATAATTAAATAAAAATGGAAGTTCCTTATTAGGGGTACCATCTTATGTTGTATTCAGTCTTATTTCCCCTAAATTACGATGTTGCCTAAGAACAATGTTTCTATCGCACACAATTTGGTCATATAGCTGTTAAAAGTAACACCACAGTTCCCCCAATAGATAGTCAGCAGAGTAATGTCTTATGCAAGTTTGTTTACAGTACAACTGGAACTTAGCTTGGAATTAGTGTAGTTTTACATTTGGCCTTTTGTGATACATCACAACATAAAAAAAAAGTATGTACTCTTTTTTTATCAGTGATAAATGTTCTTCCTTAATACAGTATAGTTTGTATTTCGTTCCCTAGAAGATTATAAGCTGTATATCTTTGTATATATAATTCTTCTGTACGTTTGTATGTCAATGAACTCCTCTAAACGACTGGACCGATTTTGATGAAATTTTTTGTGTGTGTTTGAGTGGGTCCCTGGATGGTTTAGATTCACAATTGGACCATGAAAAACCATTAGGTATAGGAGTTCACCTGAAGTGAACATTTTAAAATTGCTCTAGAGGTAAAAAATGTTGATGTTTCACAATGAACCTCGGCATATCCCATTAAAATAAACCAAGGTAGGTATTATCAAAAAATGAGCGAAATCTGAATTAAAAATGAAGGTGTACCTGAAATCTGAAATTAAAAGCTGCCTAAACGACTGGTCCGATTTCGATGAAATTTTTTGTGTGTGAGTGGGTCTGTGGATGTTTTAGATTCACAATTGAACTCTCAAAACCATTAGGTATAGGAGTTCGCCTAAAGTGAAAATTTACAATTTTTTATGTTTCACAACAAAACTAAGTATATTCTATAAATTAAACCGAGGTAAGTATTGTCAAAAAATGAGCAAAATCCAAAAATTAGAAGTGGAGGTTTACCTGAAATCCAAACCGCCATATTTTGTTCGTCTCAGTGTATACCATACAATTTAATTTTTTTCCCATGGCGCAACAGGCCTAAAGGCCCTTAGCCTACCAGCCAGCTGCTGGCCTCACATCCACATGTGTCAATCACAGAGGTAAAAAATGATCATCAAGCCAGTGTAGAGGTGACGTGGTCAGTATGTTGAGTCCCCTAGCTGTTATAGCTGGTTATCTCAACCTGGAACCGCTATTTATTGTAGCTACCCAAATGCCCAACGATGCTGTGTGGACACCAGTCCCATGCTGGCCGAAATACCATGAGAAAATTTCTTTCCTCATGGAAACTTGAACCCACAAGTCCCGTAGCTCTGCGCCAAGGCTTGCTGCTTTAACCACTCAGCTATGGCAAACTTTAATATTTAATTTATTTAGGCATAGCAATGAACACAGAGTATTAGCTAGTTTATAATATCCTAAATTTGTGTTGAACTACTATTCTTAGAGATATGATCTTAGTGCAAGCTATAGTACCTGGTCTGTATTCTATGGAAGATTGGTACAGATATAATAAATGTAACTAGAGACAAAAAATGAACCTGGGACAGAATTTGAACCCATGATCTTTAACTTTATGTGCTGGTGCTCTACATTTGAACTACTTAGGTGCACCTCCCATGAAAGATTATGAGGATTTCAGAATAAAGTTTTTTAGGAAAATTTTGGACCAAGGAGAGGTGAATGGACAAGACTATTTAACAATGAACTACATGATCTTTATTGGAAACCAGATGTAATAACAGTTAAGTCTCGTAGACTGTGATGTGCAGGACATATGGTACAAATGGGGAATGAAAGTGGGACGTGGAAGCTTCTTGTAGGAAAACCAGGGGGAAAAATGCCCAGTTTGTAGAGCAAGAATGAGGTGAGAGAATAACCATGATTTGAGGGAAGTAGATTATACAGGGAATTATTGGAAAACATTAGCTCAGGATGCGGATTTTGGAGAGCTTGTGTTTGCACGGCTATAAACCTAACGGTTGATAGTGCCAGTGAGGTAGATGCACCTCCCAGAGCAAGCAGATTCTCTCTTTCATCTCCTAGTCCCTTTAAGCAGTGAAACTTGTATTCACAACAAGACTTAATGGGAGACCTAATACAAGAAGCCATCCAACCATAGTAATTCTGCCCGAGGGCAGGTCTTTTACTGCAATCCTAGCATTTTCATGCTATGCTTTGCAGCTTTACTAGAAAATTATACGTGTGGTTGCTTTCCCGCACCAGGTAAAGGATGATAATATGTATTTTTGATAATGTATTTTGTCTTATAGGCGAGATAAAGCTTCATCCAGGAGCCTGTCCCGACAGGGAATCGACCCCGGGCCCGCTGCGTGACAAAGCAGCACGCTACCTCGATACCACAGCGGTGGACAAGAAGTCATTATGATGGGTTTTTGCTGAAAATTCAGCTAATTGCAGATCTTATACGGAAATTAATGTTTCCAGTTAAGCAGTCTGTAGGCAATTATTTCCACATAACATTAATAATAATAATATTATTATAATTGCAATATGAATTGCCATATAAATTACGTCGGGCCACAGTAAAAAGTCCTGCTTAATTATGGTACATCTCGAAAGTCACCGACAACCCACTATCGAGTTATCGGTCATAGAATAAACAATTCGTTTGACGTAGTAGAGAACGGAAGATTTGACGATCGTCATTTCCATATTTATATTTTGAATTCTTTTGGCTGTTAATATACACATATTGCGTTTCTATAATTATAAACCGAATGTTGTTTAAAATAAAAACGAATAAAATACTTTAATTAATTATGACAATAAATTATTACCGCTCATGCTCCAAATCAGCGATAACCTCAATTTCGTGGAATAGTGGGTTATCTCTGAATAAACCTGGAATAAACTGTTCTTATTTTATCACGGCTTTTTCGATACATAGCTTGACTTTGTTGAATCAAATTTAATAATCGATTTCCTAAAACAAAACAACTCCATTGGCTATTAAGTTGTAAAATGTATGTTAGGTTGGGTCGTTGATCTGACGTGTTAATTGGGTCATGTTATAGTTTAATATGTCCTAATACAAATTTTATTTTCTTGCAATTTATTTTTAATCCTAAATTACTTATCGTGAATAAGGTCAATACTATTTAAGTACGGCAAGGCTCAAAATTATTTATAGGAGGTTAGTCTAGGCTATATAACAAAATGGCCACACATAATTAATGTAGGCATTGGACATATTTGTCAAATTAAAATTTAGGAATAAAAGGAAGATGAGTAATGAAATGGAAAACGTTAACTTGAAAAATGGAGAAGAGAGTGTTGTAAATGGAGTGAGTAATAATAATGCTGAATATCAGAATATTCATTGTAAACTGGAAATTGTTAGTGAAGAAGAGATAGAAGAAGATGAAAATCCTACAGCAAATCCTCAAGAGAAGGAGATAGATATGCCTGTTAAAGAGGAGAATTCAGAACCAAAGGAAACCACAGCAGATGAGAGGTTAGTTTTTACATTTTTCTCTAAAAAAGTTTAAGAAGCAACCTATATATGCCACATTTTTTTTTTGTATTTCCTTATTTTGGCTAATCAGTTTTCTTTGATTCATGTAAAATAGATTATATATTTATCTTAAAACTTAACATATATTTTTTTTTATTTAGCGGTTATATTATGTTATATATTATTAGATAAAAGGTTAGTTTTACATTTTTCTATAAAAAAATTTAGAATGCAGCAAACTTGTCTTTCTTATATACCTAAAAGTAAAGTAAAGTGATCCCTCAACAGGCCCGGAGGCCCTTGGGGTAGTAGGAGGTTAGGGCTCCCGCTTTTTCTAGACAATTGGCACTTTGTCAGCCCTGCATGACGGCCACCTTTACCCCCATAACAAGCATCTGGTACTCATTTCCGTTAGAGGCTGAGTCGACCCCAGGGCCATAGTGCCGCCAGAGGGTTTGGGTCAGTTTAAAAATCCTGACCCCAACGGGACTTGAACCCTCGACCCTCCGGCTTGTAGCTCAGTACCTTAACCACTACGCTACGGCGTGCCCCTTCTTATATACCTATTTAAATATAAAATTATGAAATATTTACCTATGCTACAAGTTTGATTTTTTCTTTTTATATTTTCTCATTGTGTATGTATTTTTTGATTTATATAAAATATTTACATCACATAAACTATTTTAGGAAAAAGTCGGTTATTTGGCAGACACGAATTCTTCTAAGTTACACAGAATCGCAGTGCGCATGCGCGAGTTGTGGGAGTTGCTGTAATTGTTAATGTATCCTCCGGTAGATGGCTCTGCAGTCGGCATTGCCAACTTTGGGAATAAATTCCCAAATGCTAAAAAAAAAAATGGACATAAACTAACTTGTCATTTCCTAACCAAAGAAAACCATTTACATGTATATTATTTATTCCGAAATGCTAAAAAAATGGACATAAACCAACTTCCCATTTACTAACCTAACAAAACAATTTTCATGCGTATTATTTAATAAACTATAAACTAATTTTACGTACACTAACACTAAATATGGTTTGAAATTATTTTCAAATGTTGGTAACTCCGATTTGAGAGCCACCTAGCGGATGTTACATGAAGCATTTCCGCATCTCCAAAACCCGATGCACAAATTTTGCGTAATTTATAAATATTTAATAATCATAAGAAATATTTATAAAATGGTTCTAAAATGTTTAACATAGTACAAAACGTGTTTACAAGTGTTTAGTGCATCAGTGGCATAAGGATATAAGTGTAGAATTGTGTCTGCCAAAAAACGTACCACATCCCTATTTTATAAAAATTAGGCTATTCTATGCCCAGGAGTCCACCTATATTTATTTAATTTTTTAGGTGAGAAAATGGGTAAATTAGTGTACACCAGGATAGTTTATTGATAATCTAGCGCACTATAATGAAAAGTTAGCTGTTCTGTTTGAATAGTGACTATTGGCAGTGGATTCCTGGCATAGAATCCCCAAAGGCTGAGATTACCTATTTGTTTGCCACTATTTTCCATACAACATTCTTATGTTACTGTTGCACTAAACACTTGTCGACCATTTATAATAATGTTTCATACTATTTTAAACATTTTGGAACCATTTTCTTATGATTTTCAAATATTTATATAATTATGCAAATGTTGTGAATAGAGTCCTACTTTTATTGGAAAAATTATAACATTGTAAAATTTTAGGCTTTCACAGCAGATGTCTTGATTCATGTTTAGTTGGTCTACCGGGCTGAATGGCCATGTGTAGTTTTGTTGGAACTTGACGTTTCATCTACTACTGTGGTAGACATGCTCTCTGTGAACTCCTCAACTGTCAGCTACAGACTGGCTGGACTTTGGAAACAGTTTCCTGAGTGGTGGTGTTCTCTAGGCGGTCCATTACATGTGAGCTGTTTTCTGATTGGCTGCCCCTGGTCATTGCGGCCGAACTCATAAGCTTGATCAGTGTTTTGCAGAGCTGGAATCCAAATTTTGCTGATCTCGAGGTAGCATGCTGCCTTGCCACATAGTGGGCTTGGGTTCGATCCCCTTCAAGACAAGTTTTCTGGGTGATGGTTTTTTTTGGGGTTTTTCCTCACCTGCAAGGTAAATGTTAGAAAACTTTAAGGCCCAAACGGTCCCCGAACATCATCTGGCCATCATTATCATCATTAACATATTCATTAAATTTAGGATTAAGGCCATTTCTGGCGCACCATTACCACCACATCACTATCATGTATCATCGGGGCAGTGTAACTCCGCCTTCCAGGCGCCCCTACCTCAGAAGTGGGTTATAATAATGCCATGCCAGGAAGAATACCAGAATGTTGAAAATGACAACATGATGGCATTGAATAAAAAAATAGTTTAATAAGAAAGAAGATCAACAAAATTTGGATTCTGGCTCTGCAAAACACTAGGACCAAGCTTATGACTTATGCCGCTAGGGCCAGGGACAGCCAATTAGAAAACAGACCACATAGTAATGCCACCACATGGAAGCTGCATATAAATAGAGAGACCGTTTCCAACATCCAGCCAGTCTGTAGCTGACAGTTGAGTTGACAAAGAGTACATGGAATCTCCTGTGGATGTCTACCAGTTTTAACAGAACTGGACCATGGCCATCTAGCTCGGAAGACCAACTAAACAAGAATTATAACATTACTAGATCTGCACACATGTGCTTACAGTGACCAACTCGTTGAATGATCGAGATCAGCTCCCACAAACTTGCAAGTATTCTTAACTGATTTGATTCAATACGGGGTATCTCTAAAGTTACTATCCATTTCAATGAAGGAAGGAAATTATTGAAAAATCAAAGTTGTTATAAAATTTTACACACAAAGGATAGTGAAATTTAATGCACTCGACAGAGACTGCTATATATCGTTTCCCATCTCCAATTGATATTAAAGAGTGTTAGACTTAAAAATTGCTAATATTTGTATCAGGAAAAGTCTGCTTATTACACCTTCAAAAAAAGTTTACAAATTCATGAATAAGGAAATGGGATTAAACACCTATTGAATACATTTTCAACAGTATTTATTTGAAGTGATCGAAGTACCCCCAAAATAAAAAAGGTATACTCGGACCAACGGATCTGTGCCCCTGTAGCGCTGGCATCATTCTTTGAAAAGTACACGTCAGTTCTCACATCAATCCACCGTGCTCCCCCCCACTACGTCAAATAGAAGCCACTGTAACTGACCGAGTAGGGACGTTGCCAAACTTCCTCCGGTGTCAGGCTCTTGAATATTGAATAATGTAAGATTAATTATTACTTCTTCATATTTAATTTAAGTAGATCTAATGACACTGATTGATTTCTACGATTAATGGATATAATTATAATAGTGGATATTTGTTGGTTAAATGGAAATTACATGAAGGGAATCTACATATGTTGTTTTTAAAGATAAATGTTTCATCATAAATACTTCTCCTTCACCTCATTGTCTTATTTGGTAGATTTGGAACGTAATCTTGAAGTCTTAACAAAATTATAAAATTTTAGGTATGAACACACAGTCATCTTTCTCATCTGGGCTAGGGACCAGTTATGCAAAGATACTACATGCTACGATCTTATTTTACATACTGATACTATACAGGAATTCTAATTTATGCTTATGAATTAAGCTAATGATAATAATTTACTATTTACATACTATATAACATACTGATGCTACTGAGTTGACAACACTGGACTGTGAGTGCAAATAATATCCCGCAAGAAAGCTCAAACTGTGAGTAATGGGAGGGGAGAAAGAGAGAGATAGAAAATAGAGACAGGCAAGAATGCAGGGAGGGAAATGATTTACCGATGCAGAAACGGAATTAGTGTTTAGTTCACATTTCTTACGGGGGCACAGATTCATTCGTCCAAGAATAATTGTGAGAAAACTAAACATCTGATTTTGATCAGGTTAACTTTGATCACTTCTTAAGCTTCTTATTTACTTAAAATGGAGATGATCAAAGATACTCCAAAAGCTGTGTAACTATGATCACCTATATTATCGCTGTTATGAAATCAGATGACTTTAAAAATAATTTAGGTACCCTCATCTTCAGATTAAAGTATTGCTAAAAACATATCTTAATGCACATATTCAATCTTGATCTTATTAAGTGTGACAGCAAAAAAAAAAAAAAAAAAAAGATCAATCTTATCCCATCCCATGGTACTGCCTTATCAAGCAGACATGATAAGGACATTTTCATTGAGAGAAACATAGAATTTTCCACACAGATGCGAGGGGCATTCAACTCCCTACTGAGGCATTGAGTTGATGTGTTCGGACTGCCACTGGCAATTTGATCCTGCTGCACTGTTTCTGCTGATACATGTGGTTTTCCATGACGTACCTCAACACACACACTCACTTGTTTACAAACAGGACGAAAGTGTGCCCTTTTGTTGGGGCTGAATTTACAGAATTAAGTAATGGGTTAAGTAGTAAAAATTCAGCTCTGGTGTCTTCATGTGACAATCTGGATATTCGTGCACAAACAATGGCAACCCATTCTTTTATTTAATATTTTAAGAGAATAATAAAGTTCTTAGGAAAATTTTTGGGCCCAAAAGAAATGAACAGACAGGTGAATGGAGAAAACTACACAATAGTAAGCTACATTATATGTATAGGAAGCCAGATATAATGACAGTTAAGTCTCATAGACTGAAATGGACAGGACATGTGGCATGTATTGGGGATGAAAGAGGTGCAGGAAGCTTCTTGTAGGAAGCCAGAGGGAAAATGCTCAGTTGGTAGACCAAGAATGAGGTGGAAGAATAACATCCATGATTTGAGGGCAGTAGATTATACAAGGGATGACTGGAAAACATTAGCTCAGGATAGGGATGTATGGAGAACTTATGTCCATGTGGCCATGACCCTATAGGTTCGGTAGAGCCAGTGAGTTAGTTAGTTAATCTTAATTAAATTGAAAATTAATATTTTAAGAGAAAAATTAATGCCTAAACCAGGATTTGATAACAGGATGTCTGGAATTCTGTTCCAGTGCTTTATCCATTAAGCTATCTAGGCCCTTAGGCATTCATTTTTCTAATTATTATGAGCTTAGGATATTTTTCTCTTAAAATATTGATTTGACCTTTAATGTAAGTGACAAATTTAATATAAAAAAACACTGAAAATATAAGCTTTTATCAGCAAAAAGTAATGTTGATATACAGGGTGTCCCATTCAAACCTCCCACATTTTAATTAATCATAACTAGAGCTAGGAATTTTAGGTGCTGCACTTTTTTTTTGTTACTATAATGTTCAAATTAGCTAGTATTGCAAAGAAAACATTAAATAAATGCCCCTAACTGTGTTTTAGTTGCACCTCTTTGCACCAATGGAAGCACATTTTGCACCTTTTCAAACCTTTTTTGTCTCCTTTGGAACATTTTATTACCAAAATAATATATATATTACATTTATTCAAATACGATTTCAAGGGTTGGTAACGATATGTGGTATCAGTCCACATCACATTACTTCCACTTCAGTGCAATCCAATTAGGCTATTCCTTTTAAATTAGTTTGCGCCTCATTGCACCACAGTTATGCGAAAGCTATTGTTCAAGCAAGGAAGGTTGTTGAGTGCGTGAATACATGTTTCAGTTCAAAATAATATTTGACTAGTGCGGTCTGCTATTTTCTTGAGTTACCAGTATACAGTATGCCAAAACCGAAAGTGAACTCCTATAAACTACGTGATATTATTAAAAAGTTTAGTGCAGATGGAATTCAGAGTGACGGATCTGTTATCAGGTGCATTCTTTGTGTTATTTCAATAACAATTGATGAAAAACATCAACGCATTCGTGTTACGCAGCATATAAGTAGTGTAAGTACTTACATAGATTCATTAATATAAGACAACATGCGTGAATTTTGTGTCATTAGTTACTTGTTGTAATTGGGTTTGGTAATCTTTAATGATTATTTACATGGGAAATTTGCAACTTTTATTTAAAAAATTGCACCTTTTTCTGCTAAATTTAAGCACCTTTTTTGCACCTTTTTCACCAAAATTTTGCACCTAAAATTCCTAGCTCTAATTATAACTAACAAAGTATGCAGAATTATGAAATGAGGCCAGTATTAAACGAAACAAAACCTCGAAGAATTTTCATTGCCACACACACTAAAACACCTCTATATGTGCACCATTAGTAGCATGAACAATATCAAGTCTGTATTTAATTTCATGCCACGTTCTGTCCAACATGTCCATTGGTACTGTTGCAATTGTGTCAAGGATGCGGGTTCATAAATCATGAAGATCTTGTACTGGAGTCACAAACACATGGTCTTTTACATACCCCCAGAGGAGAAAATGATACGAATATTTTTGTTTTGTCATAATTGTCCAACATGCGACAGATGAATTAACTGCAACGATGAAAACAAAAATTCTTTTGAGTTTCTCTTTCTTTTAATACCAACCTCATTTCATAATTCCGCATACTTCGAGAGTTATGATTAATTAAAATGTGGGAGGTTTGAATGGGACACGGTGTGTATTAATATATTTATTTATATTTCTTCTGTGCTAAATATGTTGCACTAAGCTAATGGTGTATGCAAAGAAAAAAGAAATAGTGTTTTCATGGAAATGGAAACTGACTTTAGAGACACCCTGTATTTTATTAACGTCTTGTACAAGTTTGATTTTAAGAATAGAAATAAGGGGCTGCCAGACATTCGCATCTTTTTTAAAAGAAATCTAAATTTATATTTGCTCTAACCTCGACTTCATTATTACCCAGTGAAAGGTACATATCTTAATAATTGATGTTTCTTGTATAATTTATCATATTTATATTATTATTATTATTATTATTAATATCATCATAAGTATTGTTATATTATTATCGTATAAAATGTTGTTTGTGCATGAAATTTACATTGCAACATTTAATATATTTTAACTCTTTATAATTAGTATAGTGTATATCTGTATTTGTCAAATATTTATTTGTATTTGTGCTGGTTGAGTGAAGGAGAAGGCCTTATGGCCTTAACTCTGCCAGAATAAATAAAACGTTAATATTATTATTATTATATTGAGAACTGGAATGCTATGTTTTAATTACACGTGATTAATAATTTTAGTTCGATTTTAAGCATGGCAGTGGAAGCACTACGACAGTTGGGTGGCATGTTTGATAACTCAACTAATTCAGTGCCGATGCCACCATCAACAATACCACATCGTCAGCACATCTGTAATATTTGTGGTGATACATTTGAGAGGAAGAGCGATCTAGGAAATCATATTGTTTGTCATCAAGTGGATCGTCCTCATGCATGCAGGTACATTATTATTTAAATAATTATTTTAGTAATAAATTGATTTGGTGTTTGCTTCATGAAAATCCATGATATATTTAATAAATAAAACACCGCTGTGTCTCGAGGTAGTTTATCTAGGTGATGTTTGTAAGACAAATGTCAGGAAAACTTTAAGGTCCCCGAAATTATATGGCCATCGCAATCACCATCATTCATATTCATCTTAGATTAAGCTTAGGATTAGGGACTCTCCTGGCACAACACTCATCATCACCACCCATTATATCATCGGGGCAATGTAACCCTGCCTTCCAGGCATCCCAACCTCAGAAGTGGGTTACAAGTACGCCATGCCAGGAGAGAACACCAGGAATGTCGAATGACAACCTGGGGCATTTGCAAAAAAAAAAATCTAAGTTTTATGTGATTTTCATAAATATATATTTTATTTAACATTCGTAACAGCTACTTCAATACATTGTATCTTCATCAGACAAATGTAGCTTGATTAGATTTGTTTACATAACTGACCATACTCATAAATATAAAATTTGGCTTAACTTTACAATCTGTGATGTGACTTTTTTAATTCTTTCATAAACTCTTGTCAAATTTTATTTTTAGGGTTTCATTTTTTCAAATTATTTCCCACGATTTACAATAATTTTTACATGTTTTCTGACGATTATTTCAATACATTTTTTCATGATATTAAACTACATGAAGACGTGGCAGCCATATTGATTTTAACAAATATTCTGTATTCCAGTGCAGCCAACATTGAGTCTGTACTAATTAACTTACACTAAATAAAATCAGCATGCATTCTTATTTGGATTAGAGTACTTAAATTGCATTAGGTTAGCTTTTAGGTTGGTCTTTCACAGGTTAGAGTACTTAAATTGCATTAGGTTAGCTTTTAGGTTGGTCTTTCACAGGTTAGAGTACTTAAATTGCATTAGGTTAGCTTTTAGGTTCGTTGGCAACGCGAGTTCAAATATCGTGTAATATGTTGGCTGCATCCCGAGTTTCCATACTGTAAACTGCTTTGCATCTGTTGGCATGTGCATGGTGTATGATTGGAACTTAGAAAATTTTTTTGTGTCATGTGTTGTAAAGTGTTTCCGAATATTTATTTGTATTTATGACATTTGTCTGATGAAGATGCACTGCATTGAAACAATTGTTATGAATGTCAAATAAAATAAATATTTATGAAAATCATGTAAAATTTTGGTAGTTTTGTTTATGGAATAAATTATTTCAGTATCTCAGAGATGTGTGATAAGTCCATTTTGTTCTAAAAATACGAACAGAAAATAAGTTAAATATTTTTTTATTTGAGAATTCACAATTACCAATAAATAAGTAAATAAATATATATATTTGAAGAGAAAATTTTTCGCCTAGACCGGGACTCAAACCCGGGACCCTTGGCTTTCCGGGCCAAGTGCTCTACCAACTGAGCTACCGAGGCGAGTTACGATCTAGATGCAAATTTTTCTCTTATGTACGTTGTAATTCCCTCGCGCCAAATGCTTGAAACCATAGCTTCTATCTTTGCAAATGGCAGCTTCTTAGTTAAGAAGACATTTATTGGGAATTTAACACTACTTTATAGCCAGTAGGGCTTCTATTGACGATTTTATTATTAATTTAACACTTCTCATTGAAGGATAAATTATATTTGAAGAGAAAAATTTTCGCCTAGACCAGGACTCGAACCCGGGACCCTTGGCTTTCCGGGCCAAGTGCTCTACCAACTGAGCTACCGAGGTGAATATAATTTATCTTTCAATGAGAAGTGTTAAATTAATAATAAAATCGTAAATAAATATATATACACTTTTTTTTGTACAGTAGAATTGAAGTATGTATTTTATTTATGGTTTCCAAGGGATAGTGACGTGCATTTCATCACCTCTCCTATCCAAATCTCATCCTCAACCTGCTCGTGGCACAACCTGCTATTACAAATGAGGCTCTGAGGACCGAGTACTGACGGTATAACCACATCACCTTCATGTAGAGGAAATGCTACATTAGTGGGAACCCCACAATAATACC
The DNA here is from genome assembly GCA_030220185.1 of Diploptera punctata. Classification (NCBI taxonomy): domain Eukaryota; kingdom Metazoa; phylum Arthropoda; class Insecta; order Blattodea; family Blaberidae; genus Diploptera; species Diploptera punctata. Next base: position 1,063,689 of record JASPKZ010001988.1, read on the forward strand.
CCTCTGGACCAGCAACCCATTGGGCAAAAAAATTACATTTGCTTTCAAGTCTCAAACCAAGCCTTGGATGAATCAGACAGATCAACCTGTTGATGACCTTTGCCTGAATAAGGATAAACCCATTCTTCACCATATACAAAACTACCAGAACAACTGAAAAGCCCATCTTCAACGAATGCCATCTCATAGAATTCCAAAAGCCATACTTCGCTACTGCCCCCAAGGCAAAAGATCGCTGGGACGTCCAAAAAAGCGCTGGATGGAAAATTCCTCTTTGAGACCGTAACAGGCCACACAGCCTAATACTTGCATGGACAATGATGATTGTTGGTAAATTAAAATTTAGCTAACAAGGGAACTGCCACCATTGCATGCCGAAATCTACCTTGAAATTTCTTCCAGATAAGTGTTGTAATGTACTAAGGCCATGTCCAAAGAAATATCTGCTGTTTTTAATGGCAAGGCACAGAAATCAAAGCCAGAATCCAGGAATGGCAACCTACTGTGCATATAGCAGATGGTCTCTGTGCTTGACTTAGAGTGAAGTGGAGTGAGGCAGGTGCAGCATGGATGGCAGGTAGTGAGGGTTATCCAATCCACCAAGTGAGGAGTTGCATTACTTCCCTGTGGTTTAAATTAGAGATTTGGCACTGGATTTTAGTGCCTTGCAGTTAATAATGGCGGATAATTTTTTGGACACAACCTTGGTATTATCGCCTCACTATGATGGTTGTCCAGCAGCTTGCTTTGTTTCCCCGCAGCTGTTATATATAATTAAATACAAAGTTGCCAACTATCGCCACCATAATAACTCTGCATGTTAATGATTGTCAAAAGCAATGTCACGCAGCATCTGCTTTTATATAAACGGACAACCATCATAGTTAGGCGATAATACATTACAACACTTCTCTGGGGTAAATTTCAAGGTAGGTTTCGGCATGCAATTGTTGACAGTTCTTTGTTAGATAAATTAGATTTATATGGGTAGATTAAGCACAACACATCTGACAGTGGGCTGAACAGTCCAGATTTGATCCTTGGCATTGGAGAAATGGAGTTTTTTCACTTTTTTTTTTCACGACTGGCCTTGGGGGCCACTCAATCTCCTGTGAAATGAGCACTGTGAAATTTCCTAGAAATAAGGTTGGTTAGAGTGTGAGGCTAGCCAATCTATCTCCTACACATGCCATTGTCTAACAGTTGTGGATCATTGCATTCATAACTTCCATGGATCTTCATAACCTGTTAGGGCCACATGCAAATACATTAGTCTCTACTCAAATTACTTCCAATCACTGGTAAGCTGACTTTCCGTGAGCAAGCGCAAAGATCGAATTAGCTACCCACTAACTGGTCGTGCATGAAAGTCGTCATTTTCGTAATATTGGCAAGAAATTACCCAGAATTCTCAGCGATAAAACCACTTTTGCTATTTTCGTCTGCTAGAGGAATGCATTTATGCTTACATCCCGCAAATAATACCGTATACGACGTCTGCATCGCGCAATATTACGCCGATTCTCCTGTTCTTCCAGTTGAATTCTTTGGTAGACGCTATCAAATTCCTCTTCTCCACATATACTGAAAACATGATCGAAGTCTTCAATGTCCGACATCTTGAATAAAGCAGCAAGGTACGCAGCAAGGTTTTAAACTGCATCGGTTCCCATCGGGTTGCTCACGATTCGTTTCTCTGCTAAGTCACCTCGCCAGGTAGCTTAGGAATTTCAACAATTATTATCACATGAACAGATTTTTGAGTATGCAAAAACGTATTTGGATGCAACTTTCTCAGCAGAGTACAGGCAGAGAACTACTTTTACGGTCTAATGCGTTCATAGATTCGAGCCTGAAAGTAGGTGCAGTCATTGGGAAATAGAATTATCCTACCATAGCTATTAAGGATTGTAAAAGGCGCCTATAATGGACACACAGTGCCTAGGGACGTAAATTTTTAATCTCATCCTCTTGTTTGGGCTTTGAGCTTTGGGTAAAGAACCATCTATCTATCTATCTATATTGGCATAGCCCAATATTGAGCCATAGCTTCTCCTTTGTTAGGAGTTACTAGACCAAGTTAATTTTTAGTTACCTTATTTGTCCATAAATGTCATGAATGGCATGTGATCAACACGCCAACTCAATGAGACATCTAGCAGGCAACTAAGGTATTACTAGGGCATTGAAGTTGGTAAATTTTGCTTAGAGGCCTTTTTATTGAGGCTTAAGGATCTTTTAGTCTGAAAATCTTGAGACCCATGGCTTTAAAGTCCCTTCTGGAGGACTTGCTCCTTGGATTTTTCTGTCCTAAATAAATCCTTTAACCCTGGCCGGGTTTAAACCCATGACCCCCAGGACCAGAGGCAAGGAGCATAACCACTAGTCCACTGCGACCGACTAAAGGACCTTACCCTGCAAAATAAGTCCTGTTAAGAAACTGCATGGGATTAAACTGGATGTCCTACTGGACAATTACGTGCAAGAAGAAGGCGATAGTATAAAATGTCAAAACCTGCCACATGCAGAATATCATCTACCACAGACCAATTAGTAAAGTGATCCCACAACAGGCCCGGAGGCCCTTGGGGTAGTAGGAGGTTAAGGCTCCCACTTTTTCTAGACAATCAGCACTTTATGTCAGCCGGGTTGTCAGCCCTGCGTGACGGCTGCCTTTACCTCCAGAACAAGTGTCTGGTACTCATTTCCGTTAGAGGCTGAGTAGACACCTGATAAAAATGGATTTATAAAATACTAGCTATTACCCGCCTTGTGCTGCTATGCCTAAATAAATGTTTCTTTATTTTGTTGAATAAGTAAACAGAAAAATAGTTATAAATTTATATCATAATTATTTTTGGATACCCTGTGCTGATTACCCAGCATTGCCCAGGAATCTACTTATCCCAATCTTCTTGGCATAAATGAGCTGAAAGATAAAAATGGTTATTGAGAGTTATCCGTAAGAGAATACCTGCCGTGTGCTGCTACGCTTGCCTGGGAATCTAGTCATCCCGATCTTCTTGGTATAAATGAGTTGAAAGATAAAAAAGGTTATTATGAGTTATCCATGAAAGATAGACATATGCTGCCATGGATTTTTTGTAGATTTTTTTGAGATATTCAATTCTATGAACATTAATTTGGTGTATACATTATGGTTTAGGTAGCGTAAGTCATTTAAGCACCCAAAAAGTTACCAAAAATACATTTTTCATTACAAAGGGTGATTTTTAAGGGTGAAGTAGTTGAATATTACAACTCTCTTATAGCCTAAAACCTTACCCGGGTAACTCCTGAACATTTTGCAAAAAGCCCCATCACAAACGGATGAATGGTGTAGTATTGCATAAAAGACAGACAGACAGACATTCTTTATATATATATATATATATATATATATATATATATATAATTAAATGAATGTAAAAATAGTCCAATTATTTTATAATTGTAATAATATACTTATTTTACAGAATCTGTGGGAATTTGTTCCTAAGAAAAGCTGATCTTCAGAACCACATGGTGTGCCATCAAGTGGAACGGCCACATCGTTGTGCAATATGTGGAGCAGATTTCCAACGACCTTCAAGTCTTACAAATCACATGAAAATCCACACATATCTTCCTGGTAGAGCTCTAGTAGCATACGACTTGCTACTTCCAAGCAATACCTCTGCTACCACCACGACTACCAACCCAGAAAATGAAACTCCACCATATAACAGATGGGACGTTAGTTATACAAATAATATGCTTGACTCTGTTAACTGCCAAACCAATCCAACCGAAAGTAATATATCTAATGAATTTAATGGTGAGGAAAATTCAAATCAAATTACTGATCCTATAAAAGTTACAGAAACTCAGCAAATAGAGATTCCATCAGAAGAAACAACACAATTATGTAATTTGAATTCATATGAACATGTTGTAGAAAATAATAATATCGAACATAGTAATGCAACAATGAATTTCAATTCTGGGGATTTTGCAGATCTAGGGTTAAAAATAGAAAATGTTTCATGTGTTTTAAATCCGGAAGAAATAATTACTGCTCCAGCAGGAAAACAATCCAAGTCTCCTGAAATTAAAAATCGCCGCCCACACATATGCCGACATTGTGGACTTTCATTTTCAAGAGAGAAAGCTTTAAAATGTCACATGCGTTTTCATCAGGATTATTGGGGGAATCCAATGGAATGTGAAAGATGTGAGGAAGTATTTCCTGAAGAAACTTCTCTACAGCAGCACCGAGTAATATGTAGAGGTAGTAAAGGGCATCAGAGTTCACAAAACGTTGATAATGAAAATAATTCAGATTATATACAACCTCAAAAAGTATAAAGCAAGTTGGGAAGCATGCCTGCACAGAGTGTGAGAAGAAATTTACTACAAAGCAAAAACTCTTCAGGTAACGTATCATAATTTTATTCAATCTGAATATATGCAGTATTAACTCATTAAATTTTATATATTTTCTTGGTTTTCTAATTATATTTAGTGACCTGTTAGTTTTTTGATTGAGTCCACTGCTGTGGTCTCGAGGTAGCATGCTGCCTAGTCATGCAGCGGGCCCGGGTTCGATCCCCTACCGGGACAAGTTTCCTGGGTGAGATTTTTTGGGGTTTTCCTCACCTGTAAGACAAATGTCAGGATTCTTTAAGGCCCAAATTGTCCCCGAACGTCATCTGGTCATAATTATCATCAATATCATATTCACCCCCATTAGATCAAGTTTAGGATTAAGGCCTCTCCTGGTGCCCCAACCTCAGAAGTGGGTTACAATATGTCAGTGCCAGGAAAGAATACCAGAAATGTCGAAATAACAAACTGCTAGCATTGAACAAAAGAAAAGTTTTTCAATTGTATTTGAAACAATGTAAACTTATAAAATTACATTAGGAAGTAACATTATGAGGTGAAATTAAATGTTTCTTACCTCTCCTCATATAAATCTTCTAAGTAGATTGTGATTTCGAGACCATAATGGTCTCACCTCCAGTACTTCTTTGGCGACTGATGTTATGTCGATCGGAAGAAACTCTTCTTCTTCCCCTCTGTTGGTGGATCGATGAACCTCTGGATCGGATCAAAATTTGCAGGAATTTCAAAGTTCATTAGTTTTCCTTTGTTTTTCTGAATGCAGATCTTTTCCCAAACAAAGGAAAACTTATGAACTTTGAAATTCCCGCAAATTTTGACCTGATCCAGAGGTTCACCGGTCCACCAACAGAGGGAAGAAGAAGAGTTTCTTCCGATCGACATAACATCAGTCGCCAAAGAAGTACTGAAGATGAGACCATTATGGTCTCAAAATCGTGATCTACTTAGAAGATTTATATGAGGAGAGGTAAGAAACATTTAATTTCACCATAAGTTAAACCTCATAGTGATTAATTCCTATAAAAGTTAAACATTATGAGGTTCTTCTTTATTAATAAGGTGAGTCTATTTTCAGCTCACCTCATAGACATTGGAATTCTTTTAGGACACGTTTCAAAACAATTTTCTCTTTTATCTTCAACTTGTCTAGATTCAGTCTGTCAGTCTGGACAAGCTGAGGATAAAACAGAAAATAGTTTTGAAATATGTCCTAAAAGAAGTTGACTACTATGAGGTAAGATGAAAACAGACTCAACTTATTTGTTAACATAAACTTAAATAATTCTTAAATAAAAAAAGCTATTATTTTTGGTGTTTTTAATATTAAATTGATCATTTTGAAAAGAAAAAGTAACACCTGAATTGGGATTAGAACCCAAAACCTCTAGCTAGTCCCGGTCTAGGCGAAAATTTTTCTCTTCAAATTTAACTTATCTTTCATTGAGAAATGTTAAATTAATAATAAAAACATCATTAGAGGCCTTACTGGCTTTTAAAGTAATGTTAAATTTCCAATAAATGTCTTCTTAACTAAGAAGCCGCCATTTGCAAAGATAGAAACAATGTTTTCAAAGCATTTGGCGATAGGGAATTACAACGTATATAAGAGAAAAATTTGCGTCTAGATCGTAACTCGCCTCGGTGCTCAGTTGGTAGAGCACTTGGCCCGGAAAGCCAAGGGTCCCGGGTTCGAGTCCCGGTCTAGGCGAAAATTTTTCTCTTCAAATTTATGATACAAATGTTAATCTTTCTTCCTCATATACAATTCTCTTTATTGTCAGAAGCAGATAGCCATCACTACCAGTGCTATCTGGCAGCTTCTGATTGAAGAAGACATTTTTAATGAGAAGTTACATAACTTTTGTAGCAGGTAGTATTAAATTTGTCACTTACATTAAAGAACAAATTAATATTTTAAGTGAAAAACTAATGCCTAAACCGGTATTTGAACCCACGATCTCTGAATTCTGTTCCAGTGCACTATCTATTAAGCTATCTAGGTTCATAGGCATTCATTTTTCTCTTAAAATAATAATTTGTCCTTTAATGTAAGTGACAAATTTAATATTAAAACAAAATATAAGGTTTGCCAGAAAAAAAGTAATGTTAAAAAGAAAATAACACTGACTATTTAGCTCATGCCCCAAATGGGAGTCAATGACCAATCACATTACAATGATTTTTGATTTACGACCAATCACAGTCGTGTTTCGCCTAGAATTTACCAACTAAAGTTTATCATAATAAAGAAAGCACCTCCTTTTTAACATACTGAATAGGTCATAGCATTATTTTACAGTGACTGACTCACTAAGAAATACGACTACCAGATTGTATATATAGTGCATGAATGTGAACACGTAGCTTAGTATCCTGCTGGAGTTCGGAATTCCTAAATAGTTAGTTAGACTTACACGAATGTGTCTAAATGGCTCAAAGAGTAGGGTGCGTGTAGGCAAGCAGTTTTCAGACACTTTTGAAATACAGAATGGGTTGAAGCAAGGAGATGCACTATCTCCTCTACTATTTAATTTTGTACTAGAGCATGCCATTAAATCTTTAGAGAATGAGGAAGGCTTACAACTGAGTGGTATTAATAAGCTGTTGGTTTATGCTGATGATGTAGTACTACTGGCCGATAGCGAGGAGATACTAAAGGCCAACACGCACACACTATTGAATAACACTAAGAAATTGGGACTGGAAGTAAATATCAGTAAAACTAAATATATGGTCACACATAGAAATTCAGTATATAATGGAAATGGACAGCTAATGACAAATGAGGGAAATTTTGAGGAAGTGGCTGAATTCAAATACCTAGGAACAATAATCACAAATAGGAATGAGATGCACAAAGAAATTAAACATAGGCTCAATTCTGGAAATGCATGCTATTATGCATTGCAGAGACTTTTGATGTCCCAACTCCTTTCAAAAAACGTTAAACTGAAAATATATAAAACTATTATTCTACCAGTCATATTATATGGGTGCGAAACATGGACTCTTACTTTAAGGGAGGAAAGGAGATTACGAGTATTTGAGAATAAAGTTCTTAGGAAAATTTTTGGACCAAAGAGAGATGAACAGATAGGTGAATGGAGAAGACTACATAACAATGAACTACATGGTCTTTATAGGAAGCCAGATATAATAAGAACAGTTACGTCTCGTAGACTGCGATGGGCAGGACATGTTGCACGTATGGGGAATGAAAGACGTGCATGGAAGCTTCTTGTTGGAAAGCCAGAGGGAAAACGCCCAGTTGGTAGACCAAGGATGAGGTGGGAGAACAACATTAACTATGACTTGAGGGAAGTAGATTATACAGGGAATGATTGGAAAGCATTAACTCAGGATAGGGATGTATGGAGAGCTTATGTCCGCGCGGCCATGGGCCTACGGGTTCGATAGTGCCAGTGAGTAAGTAAGTAATGTGAACACGTAGCACATGTGGGAGTTAATATAAAAACATTTGTAGCAATTGATTATACCACCAAAAAAAAGAAACCACTGTTTGTACTTTCTTAAATGTATTTTTTCCCAGAAAAATATAATTGTCGTATTTACATCATAGGACATCAGAAATGAATTAATATACAGTTTGATGTGTTTCATTTTTTCTCCACTAGAGTGCATTCTTACAATATTGCGTTCCTTTGGCAATAAATAATATGATCTGGTTGCAGTGATGAACAAAAGAAGCAAATGAAGCATGCCAATCGTTTCTCATTTGTTTTCAAACATCGCCATTTACATTAAATATATAAATATTTTAAAATAACTGTATTTAAATAATGATTTGTGAATAAATAGCTTAATTTTATTTTATGTGAAGAGAAAATTTTTTGCCTAGACTGAGACTCGAACCCGGGACCTTTGGCTTGCCGGGCCAAATGCTCTACCAACTGAGCTATTGAGGCGAATTTTGATCTAGACGCAAATTTTTCTCTTATATATGTTGTAATTCCCTCTCACCAAATGCTTTTGAAACCATTGCTTCTATCTTTGCAAATGGTGGCTTCTTAGTTATGAAGACATTTATTGGGAATTTAACATTACTTTATAAAGCTAGTAAGGCTTCTAATGATGTTTTTGTTATTAATTTAACATTTCTCAATGAAAGATAAATTCAATCCTCAGGGGTCCTCATCTAGGGGATATGTGGTTGGCGACCACAAGGTGCTCAAGCTGTGCAAAACATTTCTTCCACTTACTTGTGTTTTGCACTCTTTTAACTTTACTATCTAACCTCTCTTGGTTAACTCTTGTTTTTTCGACCCCGACGCTATTAGGGCATCCGAGGGCTAGGGAGTCGTTCCTTTCTTCCATTTCTTCTTTCCTTTATTTTCTTTTCTTCTCCAGAAATGCTTGACCAGAGGCTATAAGATGGCAGCCCCATCACTGGTCTTGCCTTCCTTTGGCCAGCAACCAATCGAAGGGACTATTATTATGCTTTCAAGTCTTATACGAGAATTTCCTATAAGGAAAAATTTTCTATAGGATCGTAACAGGCCTTGGTCTAATACTTGGAAGGAAGAAGAAGAAGAAGATAAATTCATTTGCAAAGATAGAAGCAATGGTTTCAAAAGCATTTGGTGAGAGGAAATTACAACATATATAAGAGAAAAATTTGCATCTAGATCGCAACTCGCCTCGGTAGCTCAGTTGGTAGATCATTTGGCCCGGCAAGCCAAAGGTCCCGGGTTCGAGTCTCGGTCTAGGCGAAAAATTTTCTCTTCAAATATAATTTATCTTTCATTGAGAAATGTTAAATTAATAATAAAAACATCATTAATTTTATTCGTTAAATAGTCCTAACAAATGCCACTCTTGATTTCCAAATTCACTAGATAAATTGGAAATCACTCGTGGCACTACTTATGATAAAGTTATTATTATTAAATTTAAGTAATATTTATAATAACTAACAATTTTTGCTTTAATTTCTGCTACTGAAGGTGGATTGAGTAGTGGTATCTGAAAATAAACTCATCACTTTGAATCGTAACATTTATTAGCACAATCAATCACAAATTGTACACTACTGTATATTTCCGAATGTAAGGCACACACTTTTAACCAAATTATTCGGTCCTTGAAATCGGGATGCATCTTATGTTCATGTGCATCTTACATTCTCATACAGATGATACAATTTTAGGTTATGGTAATCTCCATCGTTAGACATTTGTTTCTGCAACACTGAATGTATGACTAGCATGTCGATTTACATATTTTCCCACTGTAAGGTAACTTTAATATAATAGGAAGAAGTCAATTAGCCATGAAGGATGCATTTATTAGCCTAGAGAAGGCAGCAAAAGGAATGAATCTTAAAATTAACCAGGCCAAGACAAAATATATGCCAGTGATTAAAGGTAAATGTGAAGCTTGCCCATCTAGTTTGGAAGTTGGTGCATATAAATTTGAACTAGTTCATAGCTTTATTTATCTAGGATCTGAAGTAAATTGTAGAAATGACAATTTGACTGAAATTCATCTGCAGATCATGGCTGCAAACAAATGCTTTTTTTTGGACTCAGGAAAATGTTTAGATCTCAATTTATATCTAGAAAGACAAAAATACTCATGTATAAAGTTCTCCTTAGATCAGTGTTAACATATGCATTAGAAACTTGGACCATGTTAAAATCTGATGAGGAATTATTAGGGTGTTTTGAAAGGAAGATACTGAGATCCATTTTTGGTGCCATGAAAGAAAATAATGTATGGAGAAAGAGATAAAATAATGAATTGTATAAACTGTACAATCAGCCAGATATTCTGAATTTTATTAAAGTTAATAGATTGGCATGGGCTGGACACATTATCTGTATGGACAACAAAAGGATTACAAAAAGAATTTACAATGAGCAACCTCTATTGGCCATAAAAGTTGGAAGACCTAAATTAAGATGGAAGGATAGTATAATTCAAGACATTAAGATTTTAAAAATAAAAAACTGGAAGAATGAAGCTCAGAACAGGGAAGTCTGGCATAAGCTTCTGAAGGCGGCCAATGCCCACATGGGGCTGTCGAGCCATTGATGATGATGATGAAGATAACTTTAAAACTCACATTGAAAGACATTCATTATAAGCAGCCTAAATAGAAACTTAATCTTATGTACTCACTTCTGGCTTACTAATTTTTCACTTCTTCTATTAGTTACCGGTTATTCTCAGAAAGCACTTCCAACAATTCATGTTTGATAGAGAGTGTAAAAAAAAGTATAGCCAACAGAAGCCAGAACATTAAACTTGTTTTGATATACGGTAAGATATTTTCATGATCTGATTATAAAATTTCGCTTTTCTGTCGTACAAATATGATTTTGAGGTTAACCTTATACTCAATTTTTTTTACTTTCTTACACCTTGAATATGGTTGGGGTACACCTTGCATTCAGATATGCAATAATAATGATAATAATAATAATAATGATAATAATGGTTTATTCAAGCTGGGGCATGCCATAGCTTAGTGGTTAAGGCAATATGCTACAAGCCGGAAGATCAAGGGTTCGAGTCCTGGTGGAATCAGTATTTTTAAACTGACCCAAACATTCTGGTGGCACTATGGTCCTGGGGTCGATTCGGTCTCTAATGAAAATGAGTACTAGACAATTGTTTTGGGAGTAAAGGTGGCCATCATTCAGGGCTGACAACCCAGCTGACATCAAGTGCCGATTGTCTAGAAAAAGTGGCAGCTTTAACCTCCCACTATCCCAAGGGCCCCCAAAGGCCTGTAGTGGGATCACTTTACCTTTACCTTTATTTAAGCTGGTAAAGTTAGGGCCATAAAGCTTTGTCTTTAACCAGCATATACGGTATATTACTCCAAAACCAAGAATATACATCTATTAAATGGTGTTATAAAATATAATTATCGTGTTCTTTAAAAAAATATTTTGTAGAATTTATTAAATATTCATCATACATTATTCTTGTACTTGTATGTCCTGTCTTTTTTTTTTGCTAAATTATTTGTTTCTTTTTCTATTGATTTTTATAGGCATATGTGGATTCATCGTAAAACTCCATTTGTCTGCGAGATATGTGGTATAAATGTGGGAGACAGAGCAACATTAGATGAACATCGTCGAGATATACATCCAGGGGAATCGCCTTATAAATGTAATGAATGTGGTAAAAGCTTTGCTAGCCGACAAGGATTATGGGAGCATGGAAAAATACATGCTAGCAGTTTAGTAACACACGCTTCTCCATTCCTGTGCCAGCGATGTGGAAAAACATTTGCAAGCCGTCAGGGACACTTGATTCACATGCGTACTCATACTGGTGAGCGTCCGTATGGCTGTCGTTTTTGTTGGAAAGCATTTAGAGATGGAGGAACTTTACGCAAACATGAACGCATTCACACTGGAGAAAGACCTCATATGTGTCCCCTTTGTCCAAAAGCTTTTAATCAAAAGGTAGTCTTGAGAGAGCACGTTCGTTGGGTTCACGCTGCTAGAAATACAGATGGATGTAAGATTTGTGGTTATGTTGTTTCTGACAGAGAAGCTTTATGTGCTCATATTGTTAAACATAGTGATGAGGCTGCTGCTATTGTTAAAGCAGCAAAGAAAAACAAGAGAATGAAGTACCTGTGCAGGAGGTGGTCACTGTGGATCCCACTGCATCGACCAATTACTATCCAGAAAACAATTCAGTAGGTATAAATGGAATAAATGGATACATTCCTGAAGTGAAAACTGAATTTTCATGTGACATGTGTGGAGAAGTTTTCAGCGATAGATCCGATTTGCTTAATCATGTTCGCATACATATTTAAATATTCCTGTATCATAGCCGGGTGGTTTAAATTATCAATAATAAAATTAAAATGAGTCTTACATCTCACCTCACACATTCCGTGTTCTTCACAGCACAGGACTGTGGTTTCAGGAACAGTTGTTCCTATATTTAGCCATCTTTTCGACTGTTGAATTTTTGCCTTCACCATCATCTTCTAAACTGCCATCTAGTGTTGATTTCATGAACTTTGAGATTAAATGTTACTGCCATCTAGTGTTGATTTGATGAACTTTTGAGATTAAATCTTACTGTTATCTAATGTTGATTTGATAAACTTTCAGATTAAATCTTACTGCCATCTAGTGTTGATTTGATGAACTTTGAGATTAAATCTTGCAAGATTTAATTTCAAAATTCATCAAATCAACACTAGAGGAAACAAGATTAAGGGCTGCATGCAAATACATTAGTCTCTACTCCAATCACTGGTGAGCTGACTCACCGTGAGCAAGTGCAAAGATTGAATTAGCTACCCACTAACTGGTCATGCATGAAAGTCATCATTTTCGTAATATTGGCAAGAAATTACCCAGAATTCTCAGCGATAAAACCACTTCCGTTATTTTCGTCTGCTAGAGGAATGCATTTACGCTTGCGTCCCGCAAATAATACCGTATACAACGATGTCTGCATCGCGCAATATTATGCCGATTCTCCTGTTCTTCCAGTTGAATTCTTTGGTAGACTATCAAATTCCTCTTCTCCGTGTATACCGAAAACATGATCGAAGTCTTCAAGGTCCGACATCTTGGATAAAGCAGCAAGGTACGCGGCAAGGTTTCAAACTATATCGGTTACCATCGGTTCCCTTTGGGATTCTCACAATTCGTCTCTCTTTTAAGTTACCTCGTCAGGTAGCTTACGAATTTCAACAATTATTATCGCATGAACAGATTTCTGAGAAAGCAAAATCGTATTAGGATACAACTTTCTCAGCAGAGAACACCTTTTATGGTCTAATGCATTCATAGATTCGACCCTTAATCTAATGTTGCAAGATTTAGGCCAGTATTCAAGAACCAAGCTCTCTAGGCCATGTCATCTCATCTTCCATAAGCTGAGGCTCTCATCTTTCAATGTGTTCCTGGAATTTTTAAAAATAAATATCTTGTTAGCACATGATGTTGAATAGAGTGAGTCAGTTAGAGTAGGTTCTACATGACCCATATAATTAACCACAGAGAAACAGGCTGAGTCACTCTTCGCAGAAAGCTTGGTTCTTGAATACCAGCCTTAATCTCAAAGTTCATCAAATCAACACTAGATGCAATATAGAAACAATATTTAATCTCGAAATTCATCAAATCAAAACTAGATGGCAGTTTGGAAACAAGATTTAATCTAACGTTGCAAGATTTAGGCCAGTATTCAAGAACCAAGCTCTCTAGGCTGTGCCATTTATATCTTCCATAAGCTGAGGCTCTCATCTTTCAATATGTTCCTGTATTTTTAAAATAACTATCTTGTTAGCACATGATGTTGAATAGAGTGAGCCAGTTAGAGTAGGTTCTGCATGACCCACATAATTAGCCATGGAGAAACAGGCTGAGAGTCGCTCTTCGCAGAAAGCTTGGTTCTTGAATACCAACCTTTATCTCAAAGTTCATCAAATCAACACTAGATGCAATTTAGAAACAATATTTAATCACAAAGTTCATCAAATCAACACTAGATGGCAGTTTGGAAGATGATGGTGAAGGGGGAAAATTCAACAGTGGCTGAAAATAGGAACGATTGTTCCTGAAAAAATGCAGTCATATACTGTGAAGAACACAGGGTGCATGAGGTGAGATGATGTACAACTCATTTTAATTTTATTAACTTGAAAGCCTCATAATGTTAATTCCCATCATATGTTTTATGAAATTAAATCATCATGCTTTGCGCAAGTTACGGGATATGCGATGGTTTGAGTCCCCGAGGGGAAAAAAAATTTTCTTGTGAAATTTCATCTGGTATGGGACTGACTGGTGCCCATGCAGCATTGCAAGGAATTTGGGTAGCTACTGTAAGTAGCTCCAGATTAAGAAAACCAGCTATAATGGTTGGGGGATTTTGATGTGCTGACCACATGTCACCCTATAGTGGCTGAATGATTGTACATCTCTTTAACTTGTAGATGTGGATGAGAGACCAGTAGTCAGCTGGTAGGCGAAGAGTCTTCTATACTAGTTCCAGTTGTACTGTAAACAAACTTGCATAAGATATTACTCCATCTATTGTGGGAACCATGCTACTACTTTTAACAGCCATACGACTGAATTCTATATGATAGAAAAATTGTTCTTAGGTAACATCATAATTTACGGGAAATAAGAGTGAGTACAACATGAGATGCTACAAATAATTAAAAACTTCCTCCATTTCTTATTTATTCATGACAAAAAATTATATATAGTCCTACGTAATTAGACGTTTATGCTTTCTCCATGATGACAATAGATAGCCTTAATTAACCGGTACAATTTCATTAAGAGCAGAAATTATGTTCCATGCTGACTAACCTGTAAATTCTGCTGTTATTTTCACCATATCCTTAGTGGTTAATATAGGATATCTTTCAATAAACTGTTTGAAAATATTCAAACTAATTTCTCTCCACTTTTCAAATGCTTTGCTTTCCAATGTTTAAGAAATTCTACAGAAGTTTTGTCATTTTAAAACAATTGAAATTCCAACATATTCTGCATTACACATGCATAAGAATAAAACAATGCTTATTTGTTCTAATGATTTATTTTAGGAAGTGATATTTTGAAGTTCTTTTTATCAAGTCTTTTTGAGTCTAGATATATCTTACCTCAATTTAATGTTGATTTGTTCTTGAACATGTTTCGATATATTCTTCTATATCATCATCAGCTAGGCTAGTATCGAAACATGTTCCAGAACAAATCAACATTAAATTGAGGTAAGATATCTGTAGATTCAAAAAAAAACTTGACAATGCTTATTTAATGTATTAAAATTGTAATTATATATTTTAAGATTCTCCCATATAACTTATATAGACATATGCTCCATAATATATATTTTTATTTCCCTTATTTTGAGTATTAGAGAGCCAACTTAAATTTTCTTACACGTTTAAAGGTAAAACCATTATTCGACCAATGAAAATGCAGTCATAATCGGGTTTTGTTTACATTACAACTGGAACTTAGCTCAGAAGAGGTATAGACCTATTGTGCCATGGAGGAAAAACAAAAGGATTCAGTATTTTGGAAGTAAGGAAGATAATAACCTCATTATTATATCAAGAGCATTAGATACATATATATTTAAATTAATATTGGGAAGTAAACATTATGAGGTTATTTTTATATATTAAATTTGGGAATTTTTAACATTATGAGGTTCAATTAATAATAATTAAATGAATCGTGATTTTTTCTTACCTCATACATCTACGTTTCTTTAAACACAGCACTGCAGTATCGGCGACACTTTGTCGTCATCGTCAGCTGTTTTCACGACTGTCAATTTTTTCTCCTTTTTGCCGGTAATTATCTAGACTGCCATCTGGTGTTCTTTTGAAGGAATTCCTCTTCAAACTGCCATCTGGTGTTATTTTGAATGAATCATTTCCTAAACTGCTATCTGTTGTATTTTTGAAGAACTTTGTAATCTCAAGATTCCGGAAGAACCAAGCTTGATTACAAAGTTCTTCAAAAATACAACAGATAGCAGTTTAGGAAATGATTCATTCAAAATAACACCAGATGGCAGTTTGAAGAGGAATTCCTTCAAAAGAACACCAGATGGCAGTCTAGATAATTACCGGCAAAAAGGAGAAAAAATTGACAGTCGTGAAAACAGCTGACGATGACGACAAAGTGTTGCCGATACTGCAGTGCTGTGTTTAAAGAAACATAGATGTATGAGGTAAGAAAAAATCACGATTTATTTAATTATTATTATGAGGTTATATCATTAATAGTGAGTGGAGAACATATTTTTAACAACTCACCTCATACAATTTCAAATTTCTTTAATACCGGCAGTTTCAGACAAGATATTTTCTGAAACTGCCGGTATCAAAGAAATTTGAAATTATATGAGGTGAGTCGTTAAAAATATGTTCTCCACACACTATTAATAACATATATATTTTTAAATGTACTGTATGTTCTTATTGTTATTAGCATCATTTGAATATTCCTTTTATATTTTTGAGTTTATTTTGGTTGGATTTACATTAAGTACCAAAATTATATAAATGATGTCATAAATTATATTTGTTTGATCTTACATATAAGATTAGTAAAATAATAAGTTACGTTATTGTATTACAATGTTATATTTAATTTAACATATTCCAGCCCTGGACAATTATATTTTTTGAAAAGAAAAATGAATGCTTCAACCAGGACTCTAACCCCAAACCTCTAACCCTACATTTCATATGTTTACTGTTACTCCATTCAAGCACCAATACAATCGTCAACTTTTCTTCTTTCCTCTTTTACAATTCTCTTACATCCGAAGGCAGATAGCCATCACTATCAACAACAGCATCTGAATAGAAGCTAAATAATAAAAAAAACAATAAAATTTGTACCTGTTGTGGCAGTCATCCTCAACAAATTATATTTGTATAAAATAGTCAGCTATGCCTTTCGGAACCGGTTCCATTTTCAAAGCTGATCATTGGGTACTGGTTGTGTTTAATGAATATATTGTATAGTGGGTTGATCTGGTAGGGCATGTTCTCCTTCATCAGATTATTGTTCCTTGTTTGCTTCATGATTTCTATTTCTTCTAAGATGTTTATTTTTTGTTATTTTCCCTATGCATTATTGAGAGGGTGTTTTCTATTGTGTTGAACTGAACTAATGACCTGTGTTTGTAACATGCTTAGCGAATAGTTAGTGGAGAACATATTTTTAACGACTCACCTCATATAATTTCAAATTTCATTGATACCGGCGGTTTCAGACAATATCTTGTCCCACTTCAGTCATGGCTTCCACTGATGAAATTCTCTGGTTGTTGATTTCTCTAAGGACATCAACTCTTGTGCTGCCATGACTGAAGAGGGACAAGATATTGTCTGAAACTGCCGATATCAAAGAAATTTGAAATTATATGAGGTGAGTCGTTAAAAATATGTTCTCCACTAACTATTAATGATATAACCTCATAATGTTTACTTCCCAATATTAATTTAAATATGCTTAGCGAAACTTGATTTGCCTCCAATGTACCCAATGAACAGCTTTGAAAATGGAACTGGTTCCTAAAGGCCTAGCTGAATATTTTATACAAATATTATTTGTTGAGATTGACTGCCACAACAGGTACAAAATTGTATTGTTTTTTAATTAATTAACAATAACCTCAATGGAACAAAATGTTTCTTAAAAGTATTGAATAGAAGCTGTTGATGTGTGCAATGAAGGCAGTATTCTACATGGCATAGCAGGTTAGTTTTTAAAATGTATAAAACATAAATAAATATATAAGTAGGTCTCAACAAGTTTTCTTTATTATTTTTATAGAATAATTGAGGCGTTGACATGGGAAAGGTAGTAAGTCATAAAAATAAAATTTTACAGCGGAAGCAAAAAAACAATTTTGACATTTTTAAATTTATATATATTTTGTAAAGCTAATATGGATATTTTGTAACTATTTTGCAAATAAAATTTCTTGTTTAGTAGTGTCAAAATTAAATTATATTAACATTAATGTTGGGAAAATTGTTTTTTGCTTCCCATGTAAAATTAGCTCTTTATGAGTTGCTACCTTTCCCATGTCAACACCTCAATTATTCTATAAAAATAATAAAGAAAACTTGTAAATGTATGTAGGAGCAAATAAATAAGAACAGTAAATATATATATATATATAAGAAAAAGTAAAGGTACTTCTTTGATAGGTCATGAAAACCCCTGGGACAATGTGGCAAGGGTCCACACATTCTCAGCCAATGGTATTAAAAGAGATAAGGTGCTCTTATCAACTTTACTCTCAGGAAACGTCACATAATTCATTTTATAATAGGCTGAGTGAGCCTTGGGGCCAATCTCAACACGAAGGTATGAAGAAACCCCTCTACTGTTGAATATTGTGCATTGACTATAAATAAATAAATAAGTATACATAAAGAAATACATAAATGGGCTATTAATAATATGTACACAAAATAAATAAATAAAATTGTACATAAATAAATGTTTATTGTGTCTTCTTCTTCATGCAGCCAAGTCTTAGGCCTGTTATGATCTTGCTTATGAATTTTGTATCCAGCATTTCCTTGGACGGCCCAGAGATCTCTTCCCTGTTGGACAATAACGAAGCATTGTCTTGTTTATTATAAGTAAATATATATATATATATATATGTTATAAAATAATCAAGAGAATTAGTGTGATATAGATACGTAATTACAGTAACATAATATTTTGATTGTGACATTTTGTGTATAATTAAGCAATATTTAGTTAATTAGTGGAAATTAAATATAATGACTAGGACTCAGAAGTTACGGATCTATAAAATGCCTAAAAAGAGGTCTTTAAAAATACCTAAAGATATCCTAAAAAATACCTATAAACTGAAAAAAAAGGCAATTAAAATTAAACAATTTTAGTTTAAACTGCATTTTTAATGAATATAATAAAATAATGTTTAAAAAGTACAACATTCAAGTGAAGTGCAACATACATTGCGAAAAAAAAATTACTGAATATGCTTCTTCTTTCATACTTTATATATCTCTTTTTAAGGGGAGAAGGTACCTTATAAATGGGCAAAATTTGAATTATTTTAATGAATGAGTTGGAGAAAATGCTTTAACATCTCACCTCACAAAGTTGTGTGTCTTCACGATACCGGTTTCAAAAGTATAGTATTGCTTCCGAGTTGGAATTTGACTGAAGATAGCAGTAATACTATACTTTTGAAACCGGTATCATGAAGACATGCGACTTTGTGAGGTTAGATGTTAAAGCATTTTCTCCAACTCATTCATTAATGTAAATACCTCATAGCGTTTCCTCCCACTGTAATTTTAATTTTTAAAAAATTTGAATTTTTTTTTTTTGCTCATATTCATACCTTGAAGTGAGTTCTATATGAATATAAATTGGTTTTGCACCACAAACTTACTTAAAGGTTCTAGGTGTAGGTTTAAAGGACATGCTGCAGGGTAGGGCTGTGAGTGGTGTAAAACTTTAAATTCAATTTCCCATTACTTTTGTTTTTACAAGCCTTACGTTTCTTTTCTCTGAAACTATTCATCCCAGAGAATTGAAATTTTCACAGGCTATGTATCTGGTACTTAGGCATACACTGGCAATTTTTCAACATTTTAGTGTTATTATTAAGGGCACCAACAATTATTTTCCTTTTCATAATGCATCAAATATAGCATTGTTTTTAAAAATTCTTACTGTTTCATTTTTAATGCTGTGTTCTGGAAAAATGTCATTTTATTGTCAAATAGTGTATGTATATGTGAGAAAAAAATTAATGTTCTACTGTTAACAGTTCTTCTGAAAAGGAACATTAAAATCAGAACATTTTAACATGGCGGAGATACAAGGTACCTTCTCCCCTTAATTCAACATAGTTTAAAAAAAATTCTGTATTCATTAAAAAGAGAGTTCTTGGAGAATTTAGAATGAACAATTTTTGCCACATATAATGAATTCAGCAAACCAGCAGAAAGAAATTGAGATTTAAATTGGTATAACTAGAAGCATATTTAACCTTACACTAGAATTACAAAAATTGAACTTCAGAATACTTACCTCAGTTGGCATCACAGTATATCATAATAGTCATCTCCAGGTTCTTAGGTTTAAGGATTGCTGATTTTGTGACAGCACATTACGAAACATTGAGAAGCTTCTCTGTAGTCAAAAGAAGGAAAATTTACAAAAAAAAAAAAAGTGGTAAAGACTTAAAAAAAGGATCAGTAAGCCAAAATAACATTGAAAAAAGACAAAGAGGATGAATAAAATCCACCATTTTCTGGCCTACTATAACCCAAAATGTATATATACTATGTTGGGCCTCTTTTTAGACAAAGTAAAAAAAGGATTTTTCCTCAACTTCCAAGCCCTAATAATGACACATGCTAATAAAACATCAGTAAGCAGTAACCAATAATATGAAAAATAATATATTAGGAAATTGGGCACTGATATAACAGCTCCAGTCAAAAATGTCTGGCAAGGTATTAAAAAGTAGTTAAAATGCACCTCTGTTTCTAGTGTTAAAAAAAATACTTCCAGCTTAAAGTTTTTTTTTAATGTTTGTATTTTCAAATTAAAATGTAGGGGCTACATTGAAGATTATTTAAAAAAAAGTTTTGAATTAGTAACCATATTATTTCAACAATGAATACATAACTTAAAAAAAAATAACAAGTGAACAGGCATGATGTCAGGTATGAGTGCTAGCAAGAAAATGTTTTTGATATTTCTATTGTACTCAGAAAAGTGTCATTTACTAGCTATGTAGAAATTCCTTGGAAGAAGGAAACAATCATTCTTCAGACTTTTAAACTGTTTTAATTTCTTAAAAAATAAGAATGGAGTACCTACATATTAAGTTTGAAAGGTAAAAAAAAAAAATATACATGATTTTATGCATTTCTCCATTAACTACAAACTTACAAAAATGTAAAGAATTAATCAATAGTTTTCAAGTAGCCCATCCATTACTCATCACTTAAGTTGGTTATTTTTAATTATATGTTTAATATATTTTTAAAAATCTTAGGTTATGTGTGACTCATCCTGAATCCCATTACCTCCCATAAAGGAAAATTTATATATATACACACACATATATATATATACTGTACCGGAGCTCGGTGGTAGGCAAGAGATCTCAGGGTTATGAACTCTTTATAAGCAAAAGAACAATGTACAAATGTACACTCAATTTTAACGAATCCAAGAAACTGTTTATTTACGGAGAAATACACTTTTGATAATACAGCTACAAAGTTTTATCTATGAGTGGAGTCGATGAAATACTTAGAGGTCCACGTGCTCGAATCAATATTTTCAAAGTCCAAATGCTTAACGGACTATAACTTTAAATTTAACTATTTCTCGGACGAATCTAATATTTAAACTGAATCGGAGATCGCGGTCTGCAGGTCTACGATGTTCCAACACTGAACACAGAGTCACTGAGAGTGATAGTGAGTATTTTGATATAAGTTCTCGCTTATAAAGGCGGTGGCTCCTCCTATTTCTCTGGAATCCACTCCTTACAATTGAATATATATTTTTGTTACAATAATATTATTTACTAGTATGTATAACATTTCTAAGAACTGGGTAAATTGGTTCTTTGATATTTAATAGATAATGCTTTTTCAGTTTATTTGTAAACTGTCAATATTAAGAGATTATCTTTTCTAAAGGTGAATGAATGTCTTTTGTTGTCTGTACTAGCCAGGTAGTTTTTTTTTATATCCTTATTTCTTGGAATTTGTATAGACTGCCAATTGGAATTAGTTATATTCTTTTGACAATACCCATTTTTGTGTTCCTATATTATTTGTAACTTGTGTAGCAGGTAGAGTTCTGACAATACCTCTTTATTCTAGACAAATGTACGTGGAATTTTTACCTGGATATATTTCTACTTTTCCACATAGATATTTATAGCGATATTAGTAATATATTCTATTTTCATTATTTATAGATTTATTTAATTTTAATAACAATTTAATATATTTCGGAACATTTTAGTTTCAGATCCATGCATATTAGAGTTGTATCTTAGTTTATATGTCTCCTATCATATTAATCGCTACAATACATACACAGGATGTTGTAAAAAAATGACAATGGAAGTGAGGTGGTATATTGACACATTAAAATTCATTGGAGAACATTTTGTTTAAACAACTCACCTCATAGAATTCATGCTTCCATGATACCACGGTTCCAAACACAGTCATGTTCATCCTCAGCCATAACTGACATTATGACTATTTGAGTCATCATGTCGGTTGAAAATGAGAGAGATCCTTCTCTTGAAAACTAGTTCCCGTATTTAAAGAAACATAAAATATGAGGTAAGATGTGAAAAAAATGACTAATTAATTTATGAATTAAATGAAATTGTTTAGATTTCCTAAGTTTGAAATATTAAATACAATTATTATGAATTAGGGATTTAGACTCACCTCATATTTTTTTTAATTTTCTTGCAACTGTATCCAACTTATTACAAAAACCTGCTAAAAACAAGTGAATGCTAAACTAATTTGGTGTATACTAACTCACCCATTTTTTTATCCTAACTTGTCCAATCTAACAGTAGCTTGTCCGTTATCTCACCCTAACTTGCCTACTAATGTGCGTGGATTCCTGGAATAAAATCCCCTTATATGTGAGTACACATGTTGGCAATTGGCTCTAGAGGGAATGTGTGTTATCACATTGGCCAAAATGTTGCTAGCAGTCACTCGTTCTCCGATCACATATTCAAAGGTGACATAGAATAGCCTTGGAAAGTTGCCATTTGAGTCAACTTGCTTGAAACACTGAAACATATCCAGATAAATTTCGTTCTTGAAATGAAGAGTATATTTCCAATTTAATTTTATCAAATAAATTATTTAATCTAGAATGAATATTTTACATTTTGCTATGTTTATACTTTTACAAAATTAATTTAAGAGATAAAACATATCCTATAAAATCGGTCAAGAAGGCTTTTGGGTGATTTGGACACACATATCCAATGATACAGAATTTAGTTTATATTTTTACAAAATTAATTTATTTTTATCTAAAAGATAAAACATATCCTATAAAATCAGTCAAGAAGGCTTTTGGGTGATTTGGACACACATATCCAATGATACAGAATTTAGTTTATATTTTTACAAAATTAATTTATTTTTATCTAAAAGATAAAACATATCCTATAAAATCAGTCAAGAAGGCTTTTGGGTGATTTGGACACACATATCCAATGATACAGAATTTAGTTTATATTTTTACAAAATTAATTTATTTTTATCTAAAGATAAAACATATCCTATAAAATCAGTCAAGAAGGCTTTTGGGTGATTTGGACACACATATCCAATGATACAGAATTTAGTTTATATTTTTACAAAATTAATTTATTTTTATCTAAAGATAAAAAACATATCCTATAAAATCAGTCAAGAAGGCTTTTGGGTGATTTGGACACACATATCCAATGATACAGAATTTAGTTTATATTTTTACAAAATTAATTTATTTTTATCTAAAAGATAAAACATATCCTATAAAATCAGTCAAGAAGGCTTTTGGGTGATTTGGACACACATATCCAATGATACAGAATTTAGTTTATATTTTTACAAAATTAATTTATTTTTATCTAAAAGATAAAACATATCCTATAAAATCAGTCAAGAAGGCTTTTGGGTGATTTGGACACACATATCCAATGATACAGAATTTAGTTTATATTTTTACAAAATTAATTTATTTTTATCTAAAAGATAAAACATATCCTATAAAATCAGTCAAGAAGGTTTTTGGGTGATTTGGACACACATATCCAATGATACAGAATTTAGTTTATATTTTTACAAAATTAATTTATTTTTATCTAAAAGATAAAACATATCCTATAAAATCAGTCAAGAAGGCTTTTGGGTGATATGGACACATATATCCAATAAGCATCTCAATTCAAAACTTATCTCTCAGACCCAGAAGGAATTCTGTAGAGCTTTTCTAGATGCATACAGGACATGATTGCTTAGCAAAACATCTTCATAAATTTGAAATAGCAGAAATCCCTATTGTCTCCTGTGTCATCAACAAGAAGAAGTGGACTAACCTGGGAGTTGTGGCATGAGGGATTTTCTGACCCAATATGATTTTACTTACAATACTTGGTATTAATTCTTGGAATATGTCACTCTGTGCCCACATACCTTTTGCTGTATTCTTTACCTTTTGTTTGATGTCACTAATTTCAACCTTGAAGCACAAATTCTAAAGATTGGAGTAAAAATATCTAGTGATTCGGTGTCAGGGTCCCATTCTCCCCCAAGTCACCTCTTTTGATTGTATAAATCTTAGTGAAATTATTTGTAAAAAATTGCATTTCATAAAAGCAGCATAATTTGTGTAAAATTATCAGTTCATAAACAAAAGAGTTTTTGTGCTAAAAATTTGTTAGTCAAAATAATATAACTACCACAAACAGTGAAGGACGATGTACATTCAAACATGTAAGTCTAAACAATTGGACAGTAAATCAATAAAATATCTGTCCATCCATAGTAATTCTGCCCAAGGGCAGGTCTTTCACTGCAATCATAGCATTTTCATGCTCTGCTTTGCAGCTTTACTAGAGAATTATAGGTGTGGTAGCTTCCCATTGCTTTCTGCACCGGTGAAATACGATGTTGATAATAAGGATGATGATGGCCTGATGATTTTTGGATACCGTTGGGCTCTAAGCTTCCTGATATTTGACTTACAGGTGAGGAAAAACCCCGAAGAAACCTCACCCAGGAGCCTGCCCTGACTGGGAATCGAACCCGGACCCGCTGTGTGACAAGGCAGCACACTACTTCGAGACCACAATGGTGGATCAGTAAAATGTATAAATGCTAATAATAATAGTACAGTAATATTAAAGTAAAGTCCACCAGGACCAAATAAAAATACTGATATTGACATATATGTTTTTATAATTACCGGTATATCATCATACAATTCAAAATTGAACTATTTGTAGCAAAAGTATATTAAAAATATGTATATATATTTTTTTTTTTGAGAGCTATTATTACCGTACATCAAATGAAAATTTCATAAAATAATTCTAGTATCCATTTAGACACCAAATTAAATTTGAATAAACTTTTAAATCAGTATCTTTATTAAATCTGTTATTTTTTTGTTTGACTTATTATAAATTTGCTAAATCTTTTGTTTAAAATTACACAATTATGTTGGTAGGCCTCTCGTGTTTTTTTTTTTACTACTGTTATATCAAATATAATATTACTTTATTTTTAGTTTAAATTAATGCAAGAACAACTTGTACATACATAAATAAAATTTAGTTTGTAGTGAACACATTTTTTTTTCCACGGGTCAGGAAATCCCGCATGCCATCTCGTAAGTGTGTCGCTAAGGCGTCACCTCTCCCAAGCTAACAATACCTTACACTGATAGTGGTTTGCAACCTAAATTGTTAACAAAGCTCTTTTACTATACTTTATTTTCCCTAAGAAAAATACTTATAAAAGTAAATTAGGCGGTTTTGTTCATATAATTTCTATGTTTGTGATGATGAGGATATTTTAAAATTAAATGAATAAATCGACTTTATTTAATTAATGGTTTTATTGCAGCCAAATAGCCACGATTAAAGAAATGATACATTGAAATATACATATTTGCATATTCACATGTTGTCTTTATTCTTTTTTTTATGCATAGCTCAATGTGATAACGGCCACATGTCTTTTCACATAGCTTACATTCACAGTCTATATTTGGTTCATGTAATTTTGTGTTCTTGCATATCAGGTGGTGGACTGCCAACCTATTGATGACATGTCTCATTTCAAAATTTTCCTTTGTCCATCACGGTGCTGTAGAATTTTGATTGTATTTCTTTTTTCCTATTCAGTGTTGCTAGCTGATTTTATGATGCATAGGTGTTGGGTAGTAGTATACTTGTCCTGAAGTTGTTGATGAGGAAAGTTTCCTTCGCTAATAGGTATGCGAGTCATGATTGTGTTACTTTTGACACTCCTAACACTTTCTTTATAAATCTTGCTTTCATTCTTTCCAGGGAGGATAGATTCTTAATTGTTAAAGTATCCAGATTATTTCTATCCCATATTTCAGTATTGGTAGAATTTTTACTCTAAACAGCAGCTTTGCCAACTCTAGAGTGAGGGATCTAATATTTCTTATTTCATGCATTGTCATTATTGCTTGGGTTGCCTTTTTTGTGATATGTTTTATAGAGCATTTTGCGCTTTATTTGTAAAGTATTATTAAATATTAATGTGTCTAGAGGAACTATCAACTGTACCTATTAGCAACATTGTCCAGTCCATTACAAACATTGTACTCATTGACTGATAGGGTTTAATGATGGGAAGCATATTAGATCTTACAACTCACGGTGCTATGGCATTTTATTTGCCTTCCCAGTTTAAATAAATAAAAATAGTGACTTCTCTCACTTTTATTTCACATTATTGAAGTGGAGAATGAAAAAAAAATTCTAAGAACTGAGGGTTGTTGCAACCCCTGTGGCCTGAACCTAATGGTACTTTTTTTTTTTAAAGTCACTGAACTAACTCAAGAGCATGAATCAAATAAAAATGTACTCTGTATCAAACCACTGAAATGAAATATTTTAAGATCTGTAAAAGGATGTACATGATTGGATAGATTACATAATTAGTCAATAAGAAATTAACTAGAGATATTTTTAATACTTGATAAACTAGAAGAGCACAAATACCGATGGAAGCAACATTTAGATAGAATGGACAATACAAGATTACCCAAAATGATCAACACCTACAAATGCATGGTAAAAGATGATCGGGGCAGCCAAGGAAATGATGGACTTGACATCAGAATAGGTTGCATTATCCTAATCTTGGAAAAGAAGAATAATAATAATGTACTCTGTGTCAAGAGGCTAAAAAAAAGGATTAATGCTCCAGAATGTCATATCTCTGAGAGCTGCTTGCTAAGTTTGCAGGATGTCCTTGGTTAATCCTGGCTTCCTCTTCATTGTCATGACAACCAATATACACATTGCAGCCACATCCTTGGTGGAAAATTGTAGCACCACCTTCCATGTACATTCTCTCTCACTCCACCAGGATTGCAAAGTCCAACAATTCATGCTAATTGCAGGCAGCATGCAGGTATAAGAATATATAATATAAGGGTGAACAAAATACCAAATAAGACAGATCAGTAATTAAAAATAGATGAAGTGGAGCTAAACTGACTTCACTTTAATAAGTGCATCTGCTTTACATATTGCTATAACTTTGAACCAATGAATGCAGCTAATACTAGGAAACAATGTGCAAAGTGGGATTTTATCAATCTCCTTACTTATTTTCATAAATTATCTTGTACAGTTCTAGTTTTATTTGTTTTTATGGAATTTTTGACAAGTGGTTATTAGGATGTCAATATACCAGCCATTTGAATAAATAAACGATTCTCAGATAAAATTACAATAAAACATTTTATTTGTATCTAATGTCTTATAATTGGTGACGATGCCATTCATACAATCCAATATTTGATTGGAAGATTTAAAAATTCAATGAACGTTGGGCAGAGGATAATTTCCCAATCCTTATTAAAATTAAGTGCATTTTCAAGCTACTGAGAAGTGGCTGAAGGATTATCGAGGTCACCTACTTATTTTAGTTCATTTTTTTCTGATAGATGTCGTTACTGTTAGGTTGATTGATAAGCGTATCGAATTGCGCTGTTTTATGTAATGATCGGTTAAAGAATATGACATAGAAACTAATAATCCTTGATTATAATATATTAAACAATTATTTAGTATAAAAAAGTCATTGAGGAATAAATGATTTGTATTTCATTATGATAAAGGTATGAATATAGCTGTTTTGTATTTTGATTTACTAAACAGTTGAACAACGTACGAACGCATTATAAATCACAAACTTATAGAACGAGGTCTGAAGGAACAACTGAGAGTTGACGCTGTTCTTGAATAAAATTTGGTTAGGTTTGTATGTTTTGAAATGGTATTAATCCTTAGTATTATTTGGTTATTTGTGTATTATAGTGTCATTTTGGATGTACATTTGCACTTTATTTTCATAACAATTTAGAAAAGTTATTAATTTAAATAGTAATAAGGTGATGCTTCGTTTTTTAGCATAGGTTAAACAAGTAGCAAATGGAGCCTCTAACCCTCAACTTTTTAATAAACAAAGGTTAGGATTAACATTAACATGTTATTAAATCAACGTATATAAGTAATGTTTTAAACAATCTGCCCAATTTATTAAAGAATAATGCAAGTTCAGATTAATAATTGTTTAAAAGCATTATTATTGCGTGGCATTTTGGAATAATTCGTTAGGAAATGGCTGCCTTGGATGAATTTACTATTTGATGTGTAGAGGTTAATTTTGTTACAACTCTTTTATTTGAGAACTAGTAACATATAATAGAGAATAATTAGGATTAATGTTTTTAGTGATTGTATATAGCTATTGTGACCTTTATTTGCGTTTTAAGAATCCCTGTTTCTAATAAATGAGCATTATTATAGATATTTTTTTAACATATGAAAAAAACTCAGCATGAACGAATGACTGTTACTACGATTATGGGTCTGATAAAATTACTTTTTACTTTGTAAATATGTGTTTTACTAGTTTATTGTTATTAAATAATTATTTTGTAATCATGAAGAGGTTTATGACACATTTTGTTGGTGTGATTAAGTTGTGGAATCATATTAAGTGAAAAGGTTAATTATAGGCTTACGAAGAACTTAGTAATTGATCTGGAAAAACTGCACTTAAACTAGCGTGAAATATTTTCAAAGTCCTATAGAACAAGTGTGCATGCGCCAGAGTTTATAGAGACAGCGATAACCCACAATCGAACCACATATCGATTATCATCCTTGATTACTATCCGTCGCTATGAAATTTGAATGATCAATATTTGCAATAAATCCCTGGCTGCTGTAGGGTTCAGGTCGCAAAAAATTTTCAATTTAATATCTTATTCCACTGATGCACTAAACACTTTTAAACACATTGTAAACATCTTCCAATGTTGCAACGATCTTTTTTTTATATTTATATATTTACGTAAAACATGGTTGTGCTACATTGCTTACTTGCTACTCTCTGCTATTTTCCCTCCTCTTCCTATGTTGTTCCAGCGTTGCCACCATCAACAACCCAAAATACTCCAGATGTTGCCAACCATTTCCACGTTCCCTGGATTTCACGTACGTTAGAGTAATTGATTTGTGTTACAGTAATTGATTTAGGTTTGGTTAGCTTTTAGGTTCCTTGCTTTTTAAATGTGATTTGATACGTAAAATAAATTACCTCTTCATATCTGTTATTCTATGAAAAATTCAAAATATCGGACGGTTACCACATAAAATCATATTTCCACTAGTTCATTTCGTGTTAATTATACATTTTTAGACAAGTTCTGGGAATTTTGTGTCAATGTTGGTCATACTGATTTCACATACATATACTGCCAACTGCTGGTGGTTGCATTTATCTACCTGGGACAATTGGAGCACTAGCGCATGCGCACTGCGATTCTATAGAACTTAGAAGAATTTTCTTGCGACCTGAAGTGTAGCATATCCAAATCCCCAAATCTATGTTAAAATAATATATTAATATTATTAAAATTACCAAAGGTTTATTAAAAATGGGTGTACACTTACTTATCACTCCCTAACGCTGATCCAACCTGCGATAATCCAAAACAGCGATAGAAAAATCACAGACTAGGTAATATACTCTGTAGAGAAAATAGCAGTTAGCATCACAATATTGTCTAACAGTGTCATATAATATTGTGATTTGCACATTTAAATAAATACTTCAAAATTGTCTAATAATGTCATAAAAATTGTTTGAAAAAGTTAAAAATGTGTCAATAATGTTAGTAAATACAGATAAGAGCTATAGTTTACAACAATATAACTGAAAAATCAAACGCTAGTAGAAGTGCAGTTGAGCCATTGATTTTCACTTATTCAATGAATTCTTCTAAGTTCTACAGAATCGTAGTGCACATGTACGAATGCTTAACGTGACTTCCACCAAATGACAGGATATATATGTGAAGACAGAATGACCAATCTTCGCAATAAATTCCCAAACATGTTTATAAGAAATGGATGTACACCGACTTCCTTCTTCCTAACCTAACAAAATGAATTACATGTATATTATTTATTAAACTATAAACCAATCTGCATAGACTAACATCCCATCAGAATGAAAAAAAAGGTAAAGTGATCCCATTACAGGCCCTTGGGGTAGTAGGAGGTTAAGGCTCCCACTTTTCTAGACATTCGGCACGATGTCAGTCCTGCATGACAGCTGCCTTTACCCCCAGAACAAGCATTTGGGACTCATTTCCATTAGAGACTGAGTAGGCCCCAGGGTCATAGTGCTGCCAGAAGGTTTGGGTGAATCTGAAGAACATAACCCCACCGAGACTCGAACCCTCAACCTTCCTGCTAGTAGCGTGTTGCCTTAACCACTTCGCTATGGCGTGCCCCTTGAACCTAACAAAATTAAGTTAATTACTTAAGATATGGTTTGGAATTAATTACAAATGTTAGTCACCGATTTTACAGATGTGTCCTGCCATCTCGTTACATTAAGCATTCATGCACAATTTGCAAACGTAAATAAATATTTAATAATTGGTTAATATGTTTAAGGAATATTATAGATTATAAAAATATGTAGTTCAACAGTGGCATAGAAAGTTGTATAGAAAATCATAGAGAGACACTCTCTAAAGTTTAGCCATATTCTTTAATATTTGTGTTTGAATCTACACTGCAATTTGTGTTATTTGCATTTTTTGGAAAAAACAGTACTTTACCTTTCCCAATATTTTTTCCATGTCATACAGAATAACAGTGTGCGTGCACATGAGTTTATAGAGCTGTCACTAGGTGGAACCACATATCTTTGAAGTCCTACAGGAAGTTTATAAAGCTGTTGTTAGATGACAGCATATGCAGTATTACCAACCTTCAAAATAAATTTCCAAATGTTTATTAGAGATGGGTGTACACTAACTTCTGCCTTCCTAACATAAAATAAATTACATGCACATTATTTACTGAAGTGTACACTAATCTGATATACACTAACACTAATGTAACAAAAATTATGTAATTGAGTTGTTGATAGCAACATTGGAAGAGGAGGGAAAATAACTAATGAGTATCATGATATTGTCTAAAAATGTTACCATGTTTCTCGTAAATAAATGGGTAAAAATTGTAAAAGAATGTTATAAGTATCGTTCAAAAACGTTTAAAAATTACAAAATGTTAGTAAAGATAGAAGAAGTACGTGGAGTAACATTTTACAAATATACACTGGAAAATTAAGGGAAAGGTAATGTACTGTTGAGCCCATATTTTATATACATTACAAATTTTGATAGATTTTGAGCTAGTACTTCAGCACATTAAAATGAAAGAAAATTGATTAACTGTCCAGTTTCTATATTTGCTCTAGCTATTTAGATTTCCCTTTCAAAGGAAGCAATACTCAAAGTTTACAGGAGCCTGGAAACTTGAGAACCAGATTGGGCATGGTAACCACTAGTCCATTATATCAAAATCCAGAAAAACTTCTCTTACCAGTATCACCTCTGGAAGATATTGCTTTTAACACAAATTTAATCAAACATGACCCCAGATGAACTATAACAAATCACATTGGAAACCATTCACAGTCTATATCCTGAACCACAATGGGTACATATCTATACAGATGGATCCAGAATGGAAATAGAAGACGGAGCTGGAATTTACTCAAAACTGTTTAGCTTCTATGTTGCAGTAGGAAAAAATTACACACACTTAGCTTCTATGTTGCAGTAGGAAAAAATTACACACACTTCAATGGAGAAATTCAGGCAATAGAGTTAGCACTAACACAATTCCTCTACAGAATAAATACATTTCAGAGAGCAGTTGTACTAAGTGATTCAACATCAGCTATACAAGCTATAACAATATATAACTCTCCAATCTCCAGAAAAGTGTTGGAAATAAAAAAGATCATAAGATTATTGACCAAACAAAATAAAATTATCCAGCTCCAATGGATCCCCTCTCATTGCGGGATACATGGAAATGAAATGGCGGATCTTTTACCAAAAAAAGGGCACCAAAATTTTACAGAAAGCAAATCAATCCTTGCCCTACCATTCTGCAAAAATTATAATTAAAAGAAACTTCCAGAAAGAACTGATGGAGCACTTCAAATCACAAAGTAATGAGAAATCATGGGCAGCTATCTCGCAGAATAAAAACTTAATACCTGAACAACCAAGACACGAAGCAGTAGCAACATTCAGACTGTTAACAGGCCATGACTATGCAGCAAATGGAACATGTCCAAGCTAATGGGCATTAGGCTACTATACTACTACCACTAGTCCATTATATCAACATTTTTAAAATGGATCTGTTAGGAAATTCAAAGTAAAACAATTGTAATATAAAAAGAAGAGCCAACTGATAAAATGTCTAATCTGACAAGTATACTGTTATGGTGTAATTATAAGAGACCTATGAATGAATATTTAAGGCATGGTCATAATATGTTTGCTCAAAAGGAATTTAAAAACAAAAGATGGCTCTAAATGTAAAATTTTATTGCGTAATTCATGGACCTTAATAGCTGAAAATCCACTGTTTAATGTGTTTGGCAATTGCATAAAAAGGTAATTTTTGCATTTTTGCTGACAATCCCCTCTATTATTAATATTTTGAACTAGTTCAGCAAAGAGCAAAAACCATAACTTTATAAAAAAACTATAAAAACTTTTGCTTTACATATAGCATACACTAACCTTACATTTGTTCTTTTTGTCTAGTTTGTATAGTTATGCCAAATTTCAGTAAGTTAGCTATGAAGATTTTGGTAATTTCTTAGAATCCTTTACTGAACTATTTTGTTTTTGAAAAAATTGTAATTTATGAAAACTTGATTGCTCATAACAGTGATATAATAAATAAGGTGAATCCGGTGTCATCTTACCTCATAACTTGTTGTGTTCTATTTGAACTAGTTTTGGTATTAATTATATTTTGGGTTTTTTTTGACTCATTATGATTTTTATGCAGACTAGTTTCATCACTACCTATGCGTGAAGCATTAGAAAAGTCGCATAGATAGTGACGAAACTAGTCTGCATAAAAATCAAGAATTATGAGGTGAGTCAAAAAACAACTCAAAATATAATTAAACTAAACCTCGCAGAGTTATTTCCCACACATATGTTCAATAGTTTTGGCATATCATCGTCAGTTCTTCCACACTGTTGAATTTTAAGTTGTCGGCCCTGGATATCGTCTCCCACCCATCTTTTGGCTGACTGAAGAACTTGTAAATCAAATTTTTCCCTGGGAATTTCAAAATTCATAATCTTGTTTTTATTCTTCTGTATGTAGATCTTCTCCCAAATGGTGAGTTCTTTTGTATCATCCAACTGTTTTAATAATTTGTTGTTTACATCAGTTTTATGCTTTTCCGACCAAGTGTGAACAGCTGTTGTAGATTTTTCTACTTCTCCATTTTTACATTTCTAATGTGTTCTTTTGTTCTCTTTGGTTTTCCTCGTGTATATCTTATCACAATCAACACATTTTATCTGGTACATTCCTATATCAACAATCTTTTCATTTTTGTTGGTTTTAAAATTAGTTTATTTAGGCTGTAATAATTTTTTGGTGCTAACTTGATATTAATTTCAGATTCACTCTATTTATTACGAATGTCATAATGTTCTTTTATTTTAATTTAAGAAAGAAAAATTAATATTTGAACCCTGGACACCTAGTTCTACATACTAGTGTGCTGTCCAATTACACCATTCAAATGACAATACAAACATTAACATTTCTTTCAACTTTTACAATTCTTGTTTGTCTGAAGGCTAATAGCTGTCGCTACCATCACGTCAACTAATTGCTTCTATTCGGAAGTATTTTTATTGAGAATATATCAAATTGGAAACACCATCTTGAAAGAATGAGTTCAAATCGGTTCCCCAAAGCTGTTTATAATTATATACCAAGAGGACGAAGATCACTGGGCCGTCCTATGAAATGCTGGAGGGAAAATTTTCTATAGGATCGTAACAGGCCTTGGCCTAATACTTGGAAGGAAGAAGAAGATATCTATATTACATTTTAGTGGTAAAGCCTCATATTTTTATTGTTTTTATTTCAGTTAACACTTTCCAATTCTGGATAGAATCTAATTTAAGAATGAAAAATTAATGTTTGAACTGGGATTTGAACCCTGGACCCCCCCGTTCTACTTACTGTCCAATTACAGCATTCAAATGACGATACAAACATTAACATTTCTTTCAACTTATACAATTCTCGTTTGCCTGAAGATAGCGACAGCTATTAGCCTTTGGACGAATGAGAATTTTATAAGTTGAAAGAAATGGTAATGTTTGTATCATCTTTTGAATGGTGTAATTGGACATCACACTAATATGTAGAACTAGGGGTCCAGGGTTCAAATCCCGGTTCAAACATTAATTTTTCTTCCTTAAATTAGATTCTATCCAGAATTGGAAAGTGTTAATTGAAATAAAAACATAAAAAAACTCATAATATTACTTCCTATTGTAATTTATTAATCAGTGATATCACTAAAATAACTTAAATAATATTTTCACATTGCAAAAATCAAAGTGAAGTGCAGCTTTCACCCTCCCTAGTTGGGATTTAGTATCATGTGATTTTTTCTATTCCCTAATCTGAAGGAACACTGTTTTGTGAGAGGTGTTTTCCATCTTCAGAAGCAGTAGTGAAGACTGCAGAGGGGATTTCAAAGACTTGTCAAAAATAGTTTCAACATGTCTTTGAAGACTGACAGAGACACTGGGACAAGTGAATTGAATCTAAAAGATACTACTTTGAGAAGTACCATCAAAATTCTGTGGATGAGCAAAGGTATGTTGTGAAAAAATTGTGTGTATTGAACAACCCTTGTACATTATATAACGGGAATGGACAGTTAATGACGAATGAGGGATATTTTGAAGAAGTGGCTGAATTCAAATACCTAGGAACAGGAATGAGATGCTGAAAGAAGTTAAACATAGGCTCAATTCTGGAAACATATTTTATTATGCATTACAGGAACTTATGTCATCCCAACTTCTCTCAAAACACGAACTAAATATCCATCCATAGTAATTCTGCCCGAGGGCAGGTCTTTCACTGCAATCGTAGCATTTTCATGCTATGCTTTGCAGCTTTACTAGGGAATTATAGGTGTGGTAGCTTCCCGTTGCTTTCCACACAGATGAAGGATGATGATGATAATTAAGGATGATGATGATGGCCAGATGATTTTTGGGGACCGTTGGGCCCTAAGCTTCCTGACATTTGTCTTACAGGTGAGGAAAAACCCTAAAAAAAACTTCACCTAGGAGCCTGTCCCGACCGGGAATCAAACCCGGGCCCGCTGCATGACAAGGCTGCACGCTACCTCGAGACCACAGTGGTGGACGAACTAAATATATATAACCATTATTTTCTCAATTATATGATATGAAAAATGAACTCTTCCTTAAATTGAGGAGAAAATATTAACAAAGCGTAAGGACAGACAGGTGAATGGAGAAGACTACCTAACAGTGAGCTACATGGTCTCTGTAGGAATCCAGATGTAATGACAAATGAGGGAAATTTTGAAGAAGTCGAAACTTATTGTAGGGAAAGCACAGTGTAGGTAGGCCAAGAATGAGATTATCAAGATTTGAAGGAGATAAATTATAGCCGAGTGGTTAAGGCAAGTTGCCTTGCGTGACTAGCGCTGTTTCGAGTCTTCATGGGGGAAGAATTTTTTTCATGGAATTTTGGACGTTATGGAACTGATGCCCACCCAGGATCATGAGGAATTTGTGTAACTACAATAAGTAGTGGCTCCAGGTTGAGAAAACCAGCTATAATGGCTGGGAGACCCGACATGCTGACCACATGTCATCCCTACATGATGATGTAGGATGATTGTCTACCTCTATGATTAATTCATGTGGATATGAGGCCAGCAGCCAGAAAGTAGGTTAAGGGCCTTCTAGGCCTGTCGTGCCATGGAGTTTAAAAAAGTAATACAATTCCTGACTTGGTAGATTGAATAACCCTCACTATCTGCTGTTATCAGTGCTGCGTCCCACCTCACTTCATTTTGCTGTTAATCAAGCAGGAAGCCCATCTGCTCTGCGCAGTAGGTTGACATTGCTGGATTCTGGCTTCAATTTTTTTTTTTGCCTTGCAGTTAAAAAGGTCTTGGTACATCACATCATCTCTCTTTGAGAAATTTCAAGTTGGTTTTGGCATGCAAAGGTTGATAGTTCCCTTGTAATATCTTTCATTCACGTAATTAAAGAAATATGAAATAAGGTTATTTAATATTTGTTGGAGAAAATTTTTATAAAACTCACCTCATAAATTTTGTGCTTTTCAAGAGACCCAGGTTTCAGACAACATCTTGTCCATCATAAGTCACAACTCTGACTGATGAAATTCTTCAGCCGTCAACTTCTCTATTGTCAATATCTTCTGTTCTGCCATCTATGGTTAACTTTTTAAACTTTGAAATTAAATTTTATTCGTTGGGAATACCAAATTTCATTGATCTATATTTATTTTTCTGAATGTATACCTTCTCCCAAACTGTCAATTCCAAAGGTTTATCCAGTTGTTTTAAAAGTTTTGTTTCTCTTCCATTTTATGATGTTTTAGTAAACCATGTGCAGCAATTGCAGATTTTTCAATTTCACAGTTTTTAGTATTTCTAAAATGTTCTTTAGTATCAGTTTCCAAATTCCTTTTTAGTTTTTCCTATATATATATATATATATATATATATATATACACACACTTTAATGCTATCATTACAATTTATTTGATAAATTCCAGATTTCTTACTATCTGGGATATTGACCTTTTTTTATTAGTAATTAGAAGATTATATTTAATTAATGTTGGGAAGTAAACATTATGAGGTATAATCATTAAAAATCATCGGAGAACATATTGTTTAAATAACTCACCTCATAGGATTCATGCTTCCATGATATCGCGATTTCAAACATAATCATGTTCATCGTCAGCCATAACTCCGACTGTTGAAATTCTTCGGCCGTCAACTATTCTATTGTCGCCATCTTAGGTGCTGCTATCTATGGTTGAATTTATGAACTTCGAAATCAATGTAATTTCGTTAGGGATATCAAAATTCATTGATCTATTTTTGTTTTTCTGAATGTATATTTTTTCCCAAACTGTCAATTCCAAAGGTTTCTCTACTTGTTTTAAAAGTTTAGCTTCTATTCCAATTTTATGATGTTCTAATAAACTATGTGCAGCAATTGCAGATTTTTCAATTTCACAATTTTTAATATTTCTGAAATGTTCTTTTGTCCGAACATTTCAGAAATATTAAAAATTGTGAAATTGAAAAATCTGCAATTGCTGCACATAGTTTATTAGAACATCATAAAATTGGAAGAGAAGCTAAACTTTTAAAACAAGTAGAGAAACCTTTTGGAATTGACAGTTTGGGAAAAAATATACATTCAGAAAAACAAAAATAGATCAATGAATTTTGATATCCCTAACGAAATTACATTGATTTCGAAGTTCATAAATTCAACCATAGATAGCAGCACTGAAGATGGCGACAATAGAATAGTTGACGGCCGAAGAATTTCAACAGTCGGAGTTATGGCTGACGATGAACATGATTATGTTTGAAATCGCGATATCATGGAAGCATGAATCCTATGAGGTGAGTTATTTAAACAATATGTTCTCCGATGATTTTTAATTAGAAGATTACCCAGAATATATTTATTGGTGCCAAAGTAACATTGTATTTGTCCAAAAAATTGAATTATTATTATTATTAATGTGATATTTAAATTGCAGAAATGTGATTGGTTAAAAAATGGCACAGCCGAGTGAAGATACAGAGGTACCGAATGTGGTACATAGTTTTGAAAATGGCACTTGGAAAAGTGCAGGTAATGCAGCGGGAGAGGTGATTTGTGGTGTTGGAAATGAATGTGTAATTTTTTCTGGTCACACAAATTCCGTAGTTGTGACCAGTGATGTTCCTCAGCCACAGGCAACTGAGGTAGTTCAGTACACCTTTGTTGATCAGGACTTCCTTGGTATACAAGTCACGGAGGAAGAAGTAATTAGTGAAACTTGGGACAATGGACAGCAACCAGAAGATGATAGGTATGTTTATTTTATTGTCAGTAGTATTATTTCTAACTTGTTAATAACTATCTTTTGATTTAAAATTTTAAAATTTAAAATAAATTCTTTTCTCACCTCATATCCCATCTTCTATTTAGATTGGTTTAAAAATCTTAGCGGTTTCATCTTCAGTAATTCCACGACCGACTTTCTGTTGTCCAGGAGCACTGCTTCTTACTCCATCTGTTTGTGAACCGATGAACCTGTGAATCAAAGTTGATTTTATTTGGAGGTTCATTGGTCCACCCATAGAGAAACTTCGAATAGAGGGAAAACTGAGTACAGTGACATCTAAAAAATTTCGGTCGTTTATGATGAACTTCAATGAGAACTACAATGGTAGCGCTGTTTCGTAACAGAATATGTAACTAAATAAAACAAATGCAAGGCACACGGCATCGTGCACGGCGTGTTCACTCGGGATTATGGGAAATTAGCCATTTTGTAAATTAAAATTTTTAACTGCTATCAGGTTCAGATGAGATCCCAGCAGAACTGATAAAATCAGGGGGAGAAAAACTGATGGACAAGATATGTTGGTTGCTTAGTGTGATTTGGGAAAAAGAAGCTCTTCCAGATGAATGGAAGGAATCAATTAACGTACCAATCTATAAGAAAGGAGATAAAACTGATTGCAACAACTACAGGGGCATCTCATTACTTTCAACTTCGTACAAAATTCTAACAAATATATTAGTAAGCAGACTTACTCCCTATATTTATGACATTCTAGGAGATCATCAATGTGCATTTAGAAGAAACAGGTCTACAACAGATCAGATTTTTAGTATAAGACAGATTTTAGAAAAGAAATGGGAATATAATGGTACTGCACATCAACTATATGTAGACTTCAAAAAAGCATATGATTCAATTAAGAGGGAGAAGTTATATAGTATCCTGCTGGAGTTCGGAATTCCTAAAAAGTTAGTTAGACTTATACGAATGTGTCTAAATGGCTCAAAGAGTAGGGTGCGTGTAGGCAAACAGTTTTCAGACACTTTTGAAATCCAGAATGGGTTGAAGCAAGGAGATGCACTATCTCCTCTACTATTTAATTTTGTACTAGAGCATGCCATTAAATCTTTAGAGAATGAGGAAGGCCTACAGCTGAATGGTATTAATAAGCTGTTAGTTTATGCTGATGATGTAGTACTACTGGCCGATAGCGAGGAGATACTAAAGGCCAACACACACACACTATTGAGTAACACTAAGAAATTGGGACTGGAAGTAAATATCAGTAAAACTAAATATATGGTCACACGTAGAAATTCAGTATATAATGGAAATGGACAGCTAATGACAAATGAGGGAAATTTTGAGGAAGTGGCTGAATTCAAATACCTAGGAACAATAATCACAAATAGGAATGAGATGCACAAAGAAATTAAACATAGGCTCAATTCTGGAAATGCATGCTATTATGCATTGCAGAGACTTTTGATGTCCCAACTCCTTTCAAGAAACGTTAAGCTGAAAATATATAAAACTATTATTCTACCAGTTATATTATATGGGTGCGAAACATGGACTCTTACTTTAAGGGAGGAGAAGGAGATTACGAGTATTTGAGAATAAAGTTCTTAGGAAGATTTTTGGACCAAAGAGAGATGAACAGACAGGTGAATGGAGAAGACTACATAACAATGAACTACATGGTCTTTATAAGAAGCCAGATATAATAAGAACAGTTAAGTCTCGTAGACTGCGATGGGCAGGACATTTGCACGTATGGGGAATGAAAGACGTGCATGGAAGCTTCTTGTAGGAAAGCCAGAAGGAAAACGCCCAATTGGTAGACCAAGAATGAGGTGGGAGAACAACATTAACTATG
This sequence comes from Diploptera punctata, assembly GCA_030220185.1. Taxonomy (NCBI): domain Eukaryota; kingdom Metazoa; phylum Arthropoda; class Insecta; order Blattodea; family Blaberidae; genus Diploptera; species Diploptera punctata. The sequence goes on from JASPKZ010001988.1 coordinate 1,103,803, forward strand.
ATTTGACAGAAGTAGATTATACAGGGAATGATTGGAAAGCATTAGCTCAGAATAGGGATGTATGGAGAGCTTATGTCCGCGCGGCCATGAACCTACGGGTTCGATAGTGCCAGTGAGTAAGTAAGTAACTGCTATCCTTTTTTGTTCTATGTAGACGATACTGTAAAATATATATATTATCGAAAGTTAAAATCATTACTCCCCTCAGGGGTCCTCATCTAGGGGATATGTGGATAGCGACCACAAGGTACCCAAGCTGTGCAAAACATTTCTTCCACTTACTTGTGTTTTGTACTCTTTTAACTTTACTATCTAACCTCTCTAGGTTAACTCTTGTTTTTTCGACACCGATGCTATTAGGCCATCCGAGGGCTAGGGAGTCTTTCCTTTCTTCCATTTCTTCTTTCCTTTATTTTCTTTTCTTCTCCAGAAAAGCCTGACCAGAGGCTATAAGATGGCAGCCCCATCACTGGTCTTGCCTTCCTTTGGCCAGCAACCAATCGAAGGGACTATTATTATGCTTTCAAGTCTTACATGAAAATTTCCCTCAAATGCTGGAGGGAAAATTTTCTATAGGATCGTAACAGGCCTTGGCCTAATACTTGGAAGGAAGAAGAAGAAGAAAATCATTACTTAGATTTTATTTTACTCTAATTTGTAAGTAAATTCAAGCTTGTTTACGTTTTTAATGTGAATCTATTTTCAAAGATAAACCTACTAGAAGTGATAAAATTGTAAGATTTGTTAGGTTAGCAAGAGTGATGTTAGTGTACAGCCATTTCTTTTTAAAAATGTGAGCGACTTTATAATGGATTTCAGATGTATGACATGGCTAAGGTTCTTTAATAAATGTTGTATAAAATATGTATGTGAGAATAAGGGGGTAGGTCAATTGTACATATTTATTAAAAGAGCTCATAATGCACGTTTTTAAATTTTAATAAACGAAAATAAATTAACATGTTTTATTTATTTCCATTCTACCCTCCTGTTGAAATTAAGAAAATCTTTAGGTCTGAGAGGCTGGGTATAAATAATTTCATAATTTAAGATTAATTAATACGTAATTTATTCATATAAAAGTTCAATTTCATGATTATTCACCAGATGGCATTATATAATTATAATTCATAAATTTACCACCAGGCGGTGCTAAATTTCATATTAGTACCAGAAAAAAATCGAAAATTTTTAGATGTCATTAGTTGTTCTACACTAGCGCCGCTTATGGCATGTACGCAAAACTTGTCCACTTTCTTCTCTGGGTACTCTGTGGGCCCACCAACCGATGAAGTAAGAAGCAGTGCTCCTGGACAACAGAACATCGTTCGTGGAATTAGTGAAGATGAAACCACTAATGTTTTCGAAACCAGTTTAATTAGAAGATTGGATATGAGGTGAGGTGAAAAGGGTTTATTAACATTTTACCTCATAGTGATATTTTCTATTCTATAGTGTTCTGCCCTAGGGCAGGTCTTTCACTGCAACATAGCATTTTAATGCTATGCTTTGCAGCTTTACTAGGGAATTATAGGTGTGGTAGCTTCCTGTTGCCTTTCACACCGAGGGATGATGTTGATGACCAGATGATGTTCGGGGACCGTTTTGGCCTCAAAGCTTCCTGACATTTGTCTTTGGATGGGAGAGGAAAAACTCGCCCAGGAAGCTTGTCCCAACCAGGAATCAAACTTGGGCCTGCTGTGTGACAAGGCAGCACGCTACCTCGAGACAACAGCAGTGGATGATATTTCCTATAATAGTTAAATATTTTGATAGGAATTAAAATAAGCTAGAATAAACATATACAAACAGATAATCAGAATGTAAAAATATCTTTATCTAAAATTGAAACAGACATGTGTTGAACACCTAGGCACAGAAGAAATCCCAGCGTCGTTGATGACTTATTGCCAAAAATTGTATAACTTCAATAATTGAGTTGCCCAGTGGAATAGAGGCACATGCCACAAGACAACTATTTTACAGAAACAAGGAATTTCTGAAAGTTGTTTATCTGTGGAATATGGATACTATGTTTTAATTTTTAAACCAGGATCTTGAATTAGATGATGCATTGAATATCTTATTAAATATTAGTTGAAATATTCCTGGTATTAAGTGTTTTTATGTAATAGAACAGGTAATTTGTGCAAATTAAGTAGTGGCATATGCCCCACATAATGCCTCTTCTATCTTCAGTGGGTGTATGGACACAAATTTCTGATGTTGATCGACTCTCTTCTTCATCATCAGAAACTTCCCTAACACATTCTTCACTTTTCCGAACAGTTCTTAAACATTTTATTGATATTTCGTGGACTGCTAAAAATGCATTTCTACAGACTTCAAGTTCGCTAGTATTAGTTACACGAACATAGTATCTGAATGAAACCTTACTTTGACTTATGTTTCATCTTTTCTCTTCTTTGCATAACCTCTCTTACCTTCACTAATCATTAGTGGAGTGAAATCATATGATATTAGTTTGCAACACGGAGTTCCACTATTTACAAACTCCTTTGCTGGCACAATCTTCTTATTGTTATACACTAATTCTCAGACTTTTCTTTCATTATCCTCCCACTTATTTTCATGATGAGTCCTACTTTTACTATTAACTTGCCTTTTTTCTTCAGAAAACGCATTAAACCTCAACATCTACGTAAGACATATTGGAAATGTTGTAGGTAATTTGAGAACTACCACTGCCCTTTGGATCTATAATATTATAGATCCAGAGGGCAGTGGAACTATATTCTGATTGGTTAGTTTCATTTCTGCCAACCTATCTGGAACATTGACTGTAACCACTTGAGATAAAAGAGAAAGAAGGTGGCATGTGCCTTTTTTCCACTAGCTATTTCTATAATTCAGAATCTTCAAGTTTTATTATGCTCTTCGTTAAAGAATAGACACATACCACCATGCAAATAGTTATTGGAATTGATGCAAGATAGCAGGATCTACTTAACCATAACAAAAACTCACAATTGGCAGATTTGTGGCATGTGCCTCTTTTCCACTGAGCAACTCAATTGTTGGGTTACAGGGACTCTTGCTATCCCTACTTCTCTAAAAAAAATATTAAACTGAAAATATATAAAACTGCCATTCTCCTACTTATGTTATATGGATTCGAAACTTGGACTCTTACTTTAAGGGAGCAGAAAAGTGTATGAGTATTTATATTTGAAGAGAAAATTTTTTTTTCTCCTAGACCAAGGCTCGAACCCGGGACCCTTGGCTTTCCTGGCAAGTGCTCTACCAACTGAGCTACCGAGGCGAGTTGCGATCTAGACGCAAATTTTTCTCTTATATACATTGTAATTCCCTCATGCCAAATGCTTGAAACCGTAGCTTCTATCTTTGCAAATGGTGGCTTCTTAGTTAAGAAGACATTTATTAGGAATTTAACACTACTTTATAAAGCCAGTAGGGCTTCTATTGACGATTTTATTATTAATTTAACACTTCTCACTGAAGGATAAATTATATTTGAAGATAAAAATTTTCACCTAAAAAAGTTCTTAGGAAAATTTTTGGACCAAAGAGAGATGAACAGACAGGCAAATGGAGAAGACAACTTAACAGTAAGCTACATGATCTTTATGGGAAACCAGTTATAATAAAAACAGTTATGTCTCATACACTGTAATGTGCAGGACATGTGGCACAAATGGAAAATGAGAAGGACATGGAAGCTTCATGAAGGAAAACCAGAGAGAAATCTCCAGTTTGTAGACCAAGAATGAGGTGGGAGAATAACATTAACCATGATTTGAGAGAAGTAGATTATATGATTGGAAAACATTAGCTCAGAATAAGGATGCATGGAGAGCTTATGTCTGCATGGCAATGGGTTCAATAGTGCCAATGAATTATTTGATTTATTGTGAACGTGAATAATAATAAGAAGAAGACAGGTTCACCCTAATGGGCATAGATTGTTCTTTAGTCTTTACTGATGTCATTCAGCAATTTCGTGTTTCTTGGGCATTTTGGTATATGATATCGGTCGCACTGTCTGCCACACAATTCACACACGCACTTCTCACTAGGTTCGTGATATTTCTTGATTCTGCACACCTTATGATGAAAGCCGTGTATCGCGTATCGTGTTACAACATGCCTTAGCTCTTGGTTGGTTTTCGTCCAGTTTCTGTCCAACATAGCTCCTGATAATGAACGTGAATAATGCTAATCTATGTTTTTTGTGTTTTGATTTGTACAAATGGTAAGTAGGTGGCATTAAGTTAGTTTATTTTGAATGTTCCACCACTTTGGTTGTGTGTATTGTACTATTTTGAATTGGGTTGAATGCTTGATTATTACTATAGTATAAGATTAAGTACAAAAAAATTTCCAATATAATTTAGCCGAAAGATTGATTTTCTAGCTAGAATTATTAAAACACAAATCCATAAACTCAAAAATATTAATCCAAAGGAAATGTCGTCACATTAAAAAATATAACTAATCCCTCTCAATAATAATAATAATAATAATGATGACTATTTTACTCATGCCCCAAATGGGAGGCAATGACCAATCACGTTTCATTGAATTTTGTTTTACAACCAATAACAGTTGTGTTTCACCTCACTCTTTATCAGATTCCTCTTTACCAGCTCCTGCTTTTGTGATAAAGAAAGCTCCACCTTTAACTAAGGTGCATTCTTACAATATTGCAAACCTATTTGGCAGTAAATAATATGATCAAGTTGCAGTAGATGAAAAAAAAAAATGAAACACAACCAAACATTATATTTGAAAAGAAAAATATACACCTAGACTGGGGTTTGAACCCAGGACCTTTGACTCTCTATGTCAATGCTCTTCCAAGTGAGTTACCTAGGCCTCCAATCCAAACACGTATTTTTTTCTTCTACATAGTTAATTCCCTAACCCCAAATGCTATGAGCCGTTGCTACGATTTTTACAAATGGTGGCTTCTTTATTAAGAAGATTTTTATTGGGAATTTAAGCATTACTTATAAAGCCAGGGCTAGGGAATTAACTATGTAGAAGAGAAAAATAGGCATTTAGATTGGAGACCTAGATAGCTCGCTTGGGAGAGCATTGACATAGAGAGTCAAAGGTCCTGGGTTCAAACCCCAGTCTAGGCATATATTTTTCTTTTCAAATATAATTTGTCCATCATTAAGTTGTTTAAAACGAATAATAAAACCATTGAAACAACCAAACATATCTGATTTAATAGAGAGTGGAGAATATATTTTTATTGTCTCATCTCATATGATTTCAAATTTCTTTGATACCGGCGGTTTCAGACAGTAGCTTGCCCTCTTCAGTCATGGCTTCCACTGATGAAATTCTGTGGTTGTTGATATCTCTAAGGACATCACCTCTTGTGCTGCCATCTTTCGTTGGAATTATAAACTTTGTAATTAAATTTTTATCCACCGGAATATCGAAGTTCATAGATTGATATTTATTCTTCTGAATGAATATCATTTCCCAAATTGTCAATTCCAACGGTTTATATAAATGTTTCAAAAGTTTTGCCTCTTTTTCAATTTTATGATGTTCTAGCAAACTATGTGCAGCAATTGCTGATTTTTCAATTTCACAATTTTTAATATTTCTAAAATGTTCTTTAGTGTGTGTTTCCAAATTCCTTTTTGTTTTTCCTATGTATGCTTTGCTACAATCATTACAATTTATTTGATAAATTCCAGATTTCTTACTGTCTGGGATGTTGATTTTTTTATTGGTATTTAGAAGTTTTTCCAGACTAAATTTATTTATTGGTGCCAAAGTAATGTTGTGTTTGTCAAATATTTTTTGAAATTTCCTATGTACTATTGGATGGTAAGTAATTTTCTTGAAATTTTTCTTTTCTTTACTAATAATTTGTAGGGTAGAGCATTCTTTAAGTTGTTTTATCTTTTTGAATTTCTTTAATTTGTTAGATATTATACTCTTACTGAAACCATTTAATCTGGCTATATTTAGGATATTCTTGTATTCTTTCTTAAAATTTTCTCCTTTTAATGGGACCTTTATCAATCTATATAATAGGCTATTAAATATTGCATGTTTATGTGCCAGAGGATTGAAACACGTTGATTTGATATAATTATCAGTATGTGTACCCTTCTTGTATACATCAAATTCAGTTTTTTGAGTTTTTTCATTCCTAATTATGTATAAATCCAAAAACGGAATTTGGTTTTCAATTTCTGATTCTATGGTAAATTTAATTGATACATCTTGTAGATTAAGTAATTTCAACGCATCATCAACATGTTTAAAATTTATTATCAAAAAAATATCATCTACATATCTGTACCAACTCTTGAAAATCCATGGGTAAGCCTTGGTGATATGGCACTCGAAGTAACTCATATATAAATTAGCCAAAAATGGCGAAAGAGGATTTCCCATAGATAAACCCGAAACTTGTTTGTAAAATTTACCATTGAAAGTAAAATAAGAATTTTCAATACAAAATTTTGTAAGGTTGATGTATTCTTCTATTGCTCCTTTTTTAAATCCAAAGAACTCAACCATTTTTCCAAAAAATTCAACATTTTTCCTATTGGAACATTCGGAAACAATGAAACAACATCGAAAGACACAAATCTGTCATTGTGATCCACTCTAATGTTATTCAATTCATCAACTAGTTGTAAAGAATTTTCAATACTTTTATTTTCAAATTCTGGAAATCTGATTTGTATTCAAACATCGCAGTTTACATTAAATATTTTAAAATAACTATATTTAATTACAGTAAAAGCTCCTTATTCGCAGGAGATATGTTCTGCAAATTTACCGCAAGTACAGAAACTGCGAATATGGAATGGTAATTTGTATGGGTATATAGGGGATACATTCTAGGATTACAAAGTAAAATAAAAATTATCAAAATAAAATCAATTAACTATTAATTATTACTGTCAGGTTTAGGTAAGGGCTTAAAGAACTTAGTAATTGTTTCCTGTTTTGCCGCTTTTAAAATATCTTTCAATTAAGATTGATATCCAGCTGTGAATTCTGCAATAGAATTCCTTATTTTGTCTTCGGATTTCTTGATCCATTAACATTGAAACAGCATGATATAGACGCAAATGACTTGCCAATGCATAAACGGTCAAGCATTTATATTTTTACTATATGCAGCAACACTTCCTTTTTTCTGCTTTGGAACTAATTTTCTTTCCTTTTACTAGACATTATAAATTGGCAACAAAGCAGAAGTGACACGTGTTATTCAATCAAAGTTATTGCATCGAATGACAAGTTGAAACAATAAAACACCGATCGTGGCAAGGGCAGCATTTATTAACGGACATAGCGGCACTTGATATACTGTGGCAGTGCCTTTTAACAATGAACTTTAGGCCTAGTGACAATAAGGTTTGTTTTACTTTGATATTAATTGTCCTTTTGGTTTGAATCGCTCTTTGTAAAAGCCACCTTGGCATGTGCTAAAGCAGGATTTTCATATCATAATGAATATGAAAGTTAAAGTTAATAATTTTGTATTTTAAAATTCTTTTAATATTTAAATATAACTTAAATAAAGAAAAAACATCTAAATAATTCATTGGTGTTCATTGTTGAATAAAAATGTCTCAATAACAATTAAAGAAATTGTATTACATAACAGTCTTTCTTAATAAATCTTTTAAAATTGTTTTAAGTCATTGTTGTCAGAATTATAAAGCTTTCTATTTATAACTGTAATAAGAACACCTGCTTAACTTAATATTTTTAAATAAAAGTATACTAAACTCTGATTGGATGTTAAAATAATTAACTTTTTGATTTAACAAATCAAATTTAAACATATTAACCAATAGAATTTAAATATAACATCATGTGATTTAATAATGTTCTTTAAAATTATAACAGAATTACACTAGTCATTCTGCATATAACTTTCCACAAAGATAGAAGCAATAAGAGATCTGATAAAATTCAATATTTAATACAAGAATAATAATTTATTCAAGAAAAGAAAATAATTTTATTTTAATTGACAGTGAAGAATTAAATTTACTTAAATTTACTTAATCTGCTGGGAACCTACAAAGTGAATAAATGTGAAATTATTTCCACAACAAACAATTTTTTTTATGATTGTGAAGTGTTTTCCTATCCAGTGTACCAACTTCTGACCCTAAGAATAGAATCCAGCTCTACCGAAAATTAAACCCAACGTGAACCAGTAATTCTTTTTCTTTTGGGACACCAATCCTTCAAAATGTTACTACGACATCGGGCATGAAGAGAGTTAGCTGCTTCAAAGCATCGCCACAACATGGGAAAATAATTACTTCTTCAGTGCCTGCAGTAAAAAAGTTGCCGATGAGTTAATAAAGGATACTAATCCTTCTAGTATACCGACTGGATCCGCAAATAAAGAAATTTGTAACTGCAAATACAGGAACTGTGTCTCAATTTTTTAATCTGCGAATAATGAAACCGTGAATAAGGAGCTTTTACTGTAATGATTTTTGAGTAAACTGCTTAATTAATAAATATGGATTTTCATCAAGTAAATACCAACTCAATTGATTATTTAATTTTATTCGTTAAATAGTCCTAACAAATGCCACTCTTGATTTATAAATCAAGATAAATTCACTCATAACATTACGAATGATAAATTAATATAAACCAAATAATAATAAAAAAGAGATCAAGGAATGATGATGAAGAGAAGGGAAAAAGATAAAACCCAGTGCTGTCACAAAGCCTACTCTTGTTGTTAGGCACCAAAGGGATAGTCAGGTATATTCTGATCTGATAGAAAAAATGCTGTCAAAGGTACAGTTATGCATTCTCGACACATGTATTGGATATTTGAAATTTAGTCCAGAATTTTGGTGCAGTCTAGTGATTTGAGAACATCACATCCCATCTTTGTCAAAAGGTTGATTAGAGAACATCAAAAGGTTGAAAATTTTTATATTAATTTTTTTTTCTATGCCGCACGTGTCATTTATACATTTCTGGTGTTCTCTTCTGGCATTGGCATAATTGTAACCCACTTCTGAGGTTGGGACACCTGGAAGGTAGGGTTATGCTGCCCTGATTTTATGATGGGCGAAGATGAAGAAATTTGTGTGCCAGGAGAGTCCTTAATCCTAAACTTAATCTAAGGATTATGTGAATGATGATGATTATGATGGCACTTGATGTTCGGGGACTGTTTTGTCCTCAAAGTTTCATGACATTTGTCTTACAGGTGAGGAAAACCCCAAAGAAAATCTTACTCAGAAAACTTATCTCAACCGAAACTTGAACTCTAGCTTGCTGCATCATGCTACCTCGAGACCACAGCAGTGGACTTTTCATATTAAAATTTCCATCTTTATTGTGTATCAAACCTGGATCCACTGGTTCATGAGGAGTTACTCTATGAGCCACTATGGCAGATTTGTGATTTATTACTAGGGCTCAGATGTTGAAGACCTATAAAATGCCTAAAGTAGACCTTTAAAAAAGACCTAAAGATATCCTACAAAAAATCTAAAAAAAAACTGGAAAGAGGATGTAAAAAGTGTTATTGTTGGAACTAGTGGATAAAGACAACCTTGCTGCCTTCAATCTCTGCTCGAGGTAATTGTCACAAAGTGGCAACTTCTTAGAAAATTTGAAGTTGAAATGAATACAATAGTTTAGGGGATCAGTAGCCTGGTGGATAAAAATAATGTGATTTTTGTGAGGGTTCAATAGTTTCTCGCGGAACAAAAGTGTTTGGAATGTGAAAAGTCTTTAGAATGTAAAACTAGATAGTATTTTAAAAGACTGGAATTGAGGCTAGATTCTGCAGTTTTTAATTATACAAATGGTATAAATGTAATCAAAAGAAAGTAAAGTTGCAAAAAGAAAAGCTGTTGAGACCTAAAAAAAGTAAAAACGGACCAATGAACCAAAAAACTAAATTAATATTTTTAATACCTCACCTCATATCCTTCTTTCTTCTAGACTGCAGTTTCGGAGCTATATCTCCATCATCAGTAGTCTCTCGTTGACCAGCGTTATGTCGTTTCTTGGCAGTTTTCTGAAAACTGCCAAGAAATGTCATAACACCAGCAATGAGAGGCTACTGATGATGGAGATATAGCTCTGAAACTGCAGTCTAGAAGAATGAAGGATATGAGGTGAGGTATTAAAAATATTAATTTAATTCTTAAATTAAACCTTATAGTGATTTTTTCCCTGTGAAAGTTAAATCAAATAACGTTGAAAAAGGAGCAAAAGGACAAATAAAACCCACCATTTTCTGGCCTACAATGACCCAAAATGTATTTATATTATGTTGGGTCTCTTCTTCAGACATAAAATAAGAAAAGGACATTTCCTCAACTTCTGAGCCTTAGTTATTACTAGAGCTAGGAATTTTAGGTGCTGCACTTTTTTTTTTGTTCTATAATGTTCAAATTAGCTAGTATTGCAAAGAAAACATTAAATAAATGCCCCTAACTGTGTTTTAGTTGCACCTTTTTTCAATGCTAGCACCTTTTTGCACCTTTTCTTTAATGGAAGCACATTTTGCACCTTTTCAAACCTTTTTTGTCTCCTTCGGAACATTTTATTACCAAAATAATATATATATATTACATTTATTCAAATACGATTTCAAGGGTTGATAACGATATGTGGTATCAGTCCACATCACATTACTTCCACTTCAGTGCAATCCCGTTAGGCTATTCATTTTAAATTAGTTTGCGCCTCATTGCACCACAGTTATGCGAAAGCTATTGTTCAAGCAAGGAAGGTTGTTGAGTGCATGAATAAATGTTTCAGTTCAAAATGATATTTGACTAGTGCAGTCTGCTATTTTCCTGAGTTACCAGTATACAGTATGCCGAAACCGAAAGTGAACTCCTATAAACTACGTGATATTGTTAAAAAGTTTAGTGCAGATGGAATTCAGAGTGACGGATCTGTTATCAGGTGCATTCTTTGTGATATTTCAATAACAATTGATGAAAAACATCAATGCATTCGTGTTACGCAGCATATAAGTAGTGTAAGTACTTACACAGACTCTTTAATATAAGACAACATGCTGAATTTTGTGTTGATAGTTACTTGTTGTAATTGGTTTTGGTAATCTTTAATGATTATTTACATGGGAAATTTGCAACTTTTATTTAAAAAATTGCACCTTTTTTTCCACCTTTTTCTGCTAAATTAACACATTCAGTACCAGGCACTGAGCAAGTCATTTAAACCCACAGGCCAGACATTTAAATACCCCAGCTACCCTTTTCGTGGCACTTCAGAAAATGGACCATTATTCACAAACTATTAGTCCTAGAAAATTCAAATTTCGTACATATGTAAAGGAGATATCCTAGTAGGATTTGATGGTGAAATAACTTGGGTGATTGACATCACATGGTGTCGGCGTATCAATTTCAGGAAGTGGAAGTTCATTTTCACTTTCACTTTGTGAATCTTCTAATTCAGGAATCAGTTCATCACCTGAATCATCATTATACAAAATATTCACTAATTCTTCTTCAGTGAGATATTTTTCTTTCGCCATGGTTTCACTCACGCACGAACAACAGCGCGATAACGAGAAACATATACGACTGCATTGGAGACTGGAGACAAGTTTGGGTGAACGAATTCCATGTGTTGTTTGTTTTAAAAATAAAAGGAGATTCACCAAGGTTAAACATGTCAAACGGGAATAGAAAATGTACATTTACATGCCATCTTTGATCTCCAAGACATACTAAGCCAACACAATATTTAGGTGCCGAATATAAACGCGGTTTGTTCGCACCCGCTCTAAAACGAGTTAACTGACCGATGGCCGCATACACGATAGTCTCTTTAAATGCCTTAACTGATTTACGGTACTGAATGTGTTAAAGCACCTTTTTTGCACCTTTTTCACAAAAATTTTGCACCTAAAATTCCTAGCTCTAGTTATTACATTAAAAACAGGAACTATTTATGAACTGTACTTTGTGTTACAGTCAACGGTATGTGGAACTGAAAGTGGCTTGCAATCCAACAACAGATCCAGAAGAAATAGAAATTCCCTTGCCCAAGGATCAAGATGCATATACAACAATGAGACCATACCCCTGCGACTTTTGCAGTCGACGCTTTCGTAAGAAAGCAACTTTAATGACTCACATGTTAACACATCAAAATGATCGACTGCAAAATTGCAATCTTTGTGGTGCTCATTATCGACGAAAATGTGAATTAATCAACCATATGAAAATACATGCATATGCTCCTGGACTAGAAAGTGACGATGACGATGTTCCGACAAATAATTCTCATGACAATACAATTTCTAAGGGGAGGCGCAAAAAAGCGCAGTCAGCAGCACCAAAGAAAAGGAAAAGCATTGCTACTACGTCCCATAGTAATTATTTGGACGATGACGACAATAGTTATAACTCTAGAGATTACAAGAAATCAAATCATAGCAATATGCCGTCGCGTAAGAAAAACATTAGCACTGGAAGTGGAAGCTACAGCTATGTGGATGAAGATATGAAATTGTTATCGCAGCCACCTCCAAGCATGGAGCCACAAGAGCCAGCAGTGCCGAGGTGGCCAGTTGTGGACGAAAGTCGTCCATACGTGTGTCAACATTGCGGTGTTGGCTTTGCACGAGAAAAGGCCTTAGCTTCGCATGCAAGAGTCCATGCCGGGGATAGTCCTTTTGAATGCAATACGTGTGGAGAAATGTTCTGGGATGTCAGCTTGTTAAAAGAACATTCTCGTATTAAACATGCTGGACGTTCCAGAGATGAATCTGACACATCAGGGCCTTATACAGGCGATGATCGGTTTGGAGAATTTAATTGCGATACCTGTGGCCTTGGATTTCATAGACAGGATTTACTCAAACGTCACCGTAGGTAAGTTTCTATTTCATTTTATATTCACTCACATGCACAGTGTAACAGTTATTGTTGATTGGTTGGATGCACAGATGAATGGATGGAAGTAAGTTGGTGTGTTAATGTTTAATTTAATTAATTAAATAAAAATAAAATGTTTTATTTGATTTTCATATTTATTATATAATTCAGTGACAGCTGTTTCGGTACACTGTACCTTCTTCAAACATGTTAACAAATTATGAATTGTGTTCCAACTGATCTAAGCAACAATATTTATTTAAATTTTTTAATTTAACAAAGGGGATTCATTCAAATCAAGTTGAGAATTTAACAGTTTTTTACTACTTTTAAATTTATTAATTTCTACAGCCTCCAAAAGATCTAACTTCTTACCCTTATCACAAATATGTAAAATTTCAAAATTTGGATTGAAACAATGATTAAATTGGAATAGGTGGTTAGCATATTTTGAATTTTCTAAATTTCTGTTATATGCTCTCATGTGTTCCTTTATCCGAGAGATAAAAGGTCTAGGGTAAGAAGTTAGATCTTTTGGAGGCTGTAGAAATTAATAAATTTAAAAGTAGTGAAAAACTGTTAAATTCTCAACTTGATTTGAATGAATCCCCTTTGTTAAATTAAAAAAATAAAATAAATATTGTTGTATTGTTGCTTAGATCAGTTGGAACACAATTCATAATTTGTTAACATGTCTGAAGAAGGTACAGTGTACCGAAACAGCTGTCACTGAATTATATAATAAATATGAAAATCAAATAAAACTACGTTTTATTTTTATTTAATTAATAAATATGGATTTTCATCAAGTAAACACCAACTCAATTGATTATTTAATTGAATTGATTAATTCCCGATCGTCCCACTGCAGGACTTGGGTGCTTCATTGATCTCTCCATTAGGGGTGGATTGGGGAGATAGAATTATTTATGACAGCTTGGAAGAAAATATTTAAATAAAATTTTATCACCTCACCTCTTCGTCTTCTTCCTAGTAGTTTTGGGTCATTCTTCAGTTCCATCCTCAGTATATTCATGTTGGTTATGTCGCCTTAAAGAGCTGTCAAGAATGGGCAAGTAGAAAAATCCGCAGTAACAGCCCATGCATGATCAGGAAAACATCAAATTGAAAGAAAGTCTAAATTATTAAAACAAATAGAAAAACTAAAAAAAAAAAACTCACAGTTTGGGAAAAAAATTTACATTAAAAAATTGAAAGGAGAAATTAATGATCTTCGGAAATCCTGGGAAAATTATATGATTTCGAGGTTCTTCAGTGTACCAACAGTGGGAGCAAGAGGTGGGTCTTCAAGACAACAAAACAATGATTCATGAATAAGAATCAAATGAATCGTGAATTCTTCTTACCTCATACTTCTGTGTTTTTTTAAACACAGCACTGCAGTATCGGCGACCATCGTCACCATCATCAGCTGTTTGTCAAAAGAAGGTAAATTTACAAAAGAAAAAGCCGTAAAGACCTAAAAAAGGACCAATAAACTAAAAATATGTCGAAAAGGATGAATTAAAACCCACCATTTTCTTGCCAGCAATGACCCAAAATGTATATATTTTATGTTGGGCCTCGTTTTTAGACAAAAAATAAAAACAGGATTTTTCCTCAACTTCCAAGCCCTACTTATGAATCTTTTGTATTGGTTCCACACATAAACAGTTGAATAGTATGTACTATCTGTATTGCAATCTTATCTTTAATGCACAAAAATCCTGACTCTTGTTCAGGCATGGGGAGCTTGGGCTCCAAGAGCCCATAACAAACCTCCCCGCCAATATCCTTTCCACTCATTTGTACCTGCACTGGAGACGCAGGTACACAGTGATTGACATTACACCGTGAGAGTCAGTGGCGTTCAATCCAGCATGAGCAGGGCAAATTCTAAACACCGATATCATTTTAATACGGACTGGGTAAATTATTATTTTTGCATTCAGAATGGCATGAAAGTTGTTTGTTTATTGTGTTCTACGCGGTTCCGTCATGTGAAACACTATAATATCCCACGACATTTCAGATATTCACATGCAAATCAATACGGACAGGCACGATTGGAAATATATAACTATATTTTCACAGGGACATATTAATGATATATACTTTTAAAGTACATTAGGTAACATGCATGGAGTTCAAGTTCATAAATTAAATATAATAGACATAGGGGACATCGTTTGTTTTGTTTACACAGCGGATGACAGGATGAGATTTTTGAATAATCTAAAGCAGCAAACACTCCAAAACGATAGCAGACAACCACTTTCAGAAAATGCAGTACGTGCTAGTTACTGGATTTCAAAATTGATTGCTGAGAAATCATATCAAATCTAAAACACTGTCCAGATTAAACGATGCCACCCTTGTCTTAGTATTACGTCTCTCTATGAGTACCAGCAGCCTGACATAGATAAATTACTGTCAGCGGTCCACTATGCACCCTTCAATTGTTTTCACAGGTATATGTAAAGTACGTACGAATGGAAGGGATTAGTGCATATGTTTCAGGTTGAATAGGTTGCGCCGCCATTGATACTGCATATTATGCCGAGATGACAAAAACAAAGTCTTGAGATCAATGAAAGGTGGAATGAGGAAGATGTCATACTACCCCTCATTTGCCAGCTCCCCATGCCTGCTCTATTTATTAGGAATCAAAACTAGTCTGATTAAACTGTACATGTTGCATAGTAATATATGCTCTAATTTTCATTTTGTCTGACCTTACCTGTCTTTCATATCCTCTCAATGTATTGACAGGCCCTTGGCCTACCAGCTTAACTGCTCACTCACATTCATGTGTATAAATCACAAATGGAGGAAGAAATTTTCTCATGGTATTTCAGCCAGTATGGGACTGGTGCCCACCCAGCATTGTGAGGCAATTGGGTAGCTACAATAAGTTGCGGCTCCAGATTGAGGAACCAGCTATAACGGCTGGGGGACTCGACATGCTAACCACATGTCACCCCTACACTGGCTGTTGATCATCTACCTCTGTGATTGACACATGTGGATGTGAAGGGCCAGCAGCCGGCTGGTAAAAGGGCAACCACTGAAAAGTGGAAATACCCTCAATCGGAATCGGAATGATGTGTGGTCAGCATGTCTGGTCCCCTATACCTTATCTGCTCTTAGAATGATCCTAACATAAACAAATGCCAATTATATCCTTCCGCCATTCATGCCACAATTACTGTCACATTGACAGGAAGCACATGTGAAGTATATAAGATGTGATTGTTGAATGGGATAGATTACAAGAGAGCTGAACGTGAAATACATTTAAAATAACTGTTATTTGACCACTAGTCAAAAGTTTGCCAGACTTGTGTTTTAAAAATTTAGATGGCGACACAGCAACTGAAGACTTGATAGCTTCAGCCATTTTTTTACATCAGAATTGACTGAAGCATGACATCATCCATATGTAATAAACTATTTTAAGTTGTAATTATGTTAATATATAATTTTAGGAAGTTATATTTTGAGGTTATTTTAATTATATTATTTTTAGTCTGGACATCTTACCTCAATATTAATGTTGATTTGTTCTTGAACATGTTTCAAAACAATTCTGTTTTATCGTCAGCTTTCCCAGACTGGTTTTATTTATGTTGCATTATGTTGCACAACCTGGATGGAGCTGACATCGACATCCAGGTTATGCAACATAAATAAAACCAGCCTGGGAAAGCTGACGTTAAAACAGAATTGTTTTGAAACATGTTCAAGAACAAATCAACATTAATATTGAGGTAAGATGCCCAGATTAAAAATAATATAATTGTAATTATGTTGTTGTTTTCTAATGGCGAGATTTGACGCTTAAGTCATTTTCTCTCTGGCTTCCCAGTACAAGCGAACAAGGTCCTTAGAGTGTTGTGCAGTTGGATTTAAAGCTGGACAGACTAGAAGGTGGTGTTTGTCGATGATCAGGTCCGGGTCTTTGCATATGACACATCTGTCGGATTGGAAAACGTGTATTCTGTGGAGATGGTGAGCCAGGCAGTCATGTCCTGACATCAGTCTGAATTTTGCTACTGCTTCCTTGCAGCCTTTATATTTTATTTCTGTGTATAGCTCATCAATTTTTTCCCATGATTTCTCTCTGGCTGTTGCAATGTTTTCTTTCATATTTTCCATTTGGAATGCTGAAATTGTTGATGTAATTATTATTAGGTATATTTTAGAATATTTTATATGTTTTGAATATTATTATTTTCATTCAAGAGAATAACAAGTATATTCAGAGGACATTTTTTAATTTAATGAAGGAAACTACTTTTTAGTGTACTTATTGCAACTGTATCGTACATCGGTGTCCATAACTAATGAAAAGCAAGCAGATCACATGGTTTTGTTTTGATGAGGATCACTTTAAGAGCGGATAACCTTTAGTCATAATTGCTGTTTTCTCAACCTGGGCCGCTACTTATTGTAGCTATGCAAATTCCTTACGATGCTAGGTGGATCGTGTGACTTAATAATATACATTAAAGTACTGTGAACTATGATTTCCAACTAAGCGTATCTTATATTGATTAATATTACATGCACAACTTTTCTTGAAAACAGCAATCTAAATTGACAGGTACAAATTTTGAAAATTATGCTGATTTTGAATTACTAACATCACTGGAAATTGCAGCAGAATCAATAAATGTTACCTACAATTTTTTAATATGTGTTACTTTGAGATTAAATCAATGGCTTGCGAAATTATATATATATGATATGCTCGAAAGTTCACTTGATTAACAGGATAAGATATTTGTAAAAACTTGAAACTTACAAAGGAACTGTCAACCATTGCATGTCAAAACCTAAGTTAAAATTTCTCCCAGAGAAGTGTTCTGGTGTACCAAAGCCGTGTCCAAAAATTTATCAGCTGTTTATAACTGCAATGTATTAAAATCCAGTGCCAAATCTCTTATTTAAACTATAGATTGGTTAAACCTCACTACCTGCCATCCATGCCACGTCCTGTCTCACTCCATTCTACTGTAAGTTAAGCAGGGAGTCCCTTGCTCCATACGGTGGGTTGCCATTACTGGATTCTGGCTTTGATTTCTATGCCTTACAGTTAAAAATGGCAGATAAAATTTTGGTCATGGCCTTAGTACATCACAACACTTCTCTGGGAGAAATTTCAAGGTAAGTTTTGGCATGCAATGGTTGACAGTTCCCTTGTCAGACATTTGATTATGATCGAACAAATACATTCATAAGTATCTTGCCTAAAATTTAAAATAATATGCTGCTATGAAACATTTCATAAACATGCTCGCATCTTATATTGCTATCATTACAGGCTCTTCCTATAATATATGGTAAACTCGGATAATTTTGTTATATATTTTTCTTTTGTTTGTAACGAAGTTGTACTGGCAAGAAAAACATAATTCTTTTTCTGTCTCTTAGATGGCAAAAAGTATACTTTCTTGCTGTGTTTTCATATTTGTGATAACAGCATTCCTTGGGTGTATTTTATGTTAACTGATAGAGGAAATGTTTTCATTCATGATGGCAGTTGTTAGATTTAATACTTGTCTGTGTTTAAAAAGCATTTTTGAGTAGATATTCTTCGACACTAAAGGTGAACGGATACAATGTCGAAAATGTGATCTGTGGTTCCATGAAAACTGTCAAGGGTTGACTCTTTATAAATGGGATAACAAATGCATTGGATGTAGCATGGAGAGTGATTAAAAAGCTTATGACGAATTTACTATAATACTATTACGTTATTACCCAAGTTCTTCAAACCTCCAGAAAAAAATAGATTTATAATTGAATGAGTCATTTCATAAAGGGATCCATCTATTATTTTTTCTGAAATTCACTTTTTTCATTATTCAATATTTACATACCTACTTCCATCGTTTCCGTATGAGAACAGGTCAACTACACTATTTCTTTACTATTTTCTGAATTTATTCAGTAGCAATTTCAGAATTCAATGCTTTATCCTGAACAAGTTAAATCAGTTTTTTCATTATATTATTTTTAGTCTGAACATCTTACCTCAATATTAATGTTGATTTGTTCTTGAACGTGTTTCATAAACCTCAAAATATAACTTCCTAAAATTAAATATCAGTTTTTTCCCTCTCCTGTAAAATTTATCAGCTGTAGATGATCCCTTTTCGAAATGACTCATTCAATTTATGTCATATTGATAATAAAATAAAATATACATTCAACAACTCAGCATATATATATATATATCCTTAACTTTAATATTCTTAAGACTAACCAGAAATTTTCATAATATTAAGGTATATAAGGCTAAAACCTTAGTATCATAAAATTGGCTGAGTTTAATAAGAATTAAATGAATCGTGAATTCTTCTTACCTCATACTTCTATGTATTTTTAAACACAGCACTGCAGTATCAGCAACCATTGTCACCACCTCAGCTGTTTTCATGACAATTTTTTCTTTTGCCAGTAATTATCCAAACTGACATCTGGTGTTCTTTTGAAAGAATTATTTTCTAAACTGCCATCTGGTGTTCTTTTGAAGAAATCATTTTCTAAACTGACATCTGTTGTATTTTTGAAGAACTTTGTAATCAAGCTCGGTTCGTCTGGAATCTCGAAGTTCATGGTTCTAGTATGGTTTTTTTTTTGAATATATATCTTTTTCCAAACTGTTAAATCTAAAGGTTTGGATAGATGTTTCAAAAGTTTTGCTTCTTTTTCAATATTATTAGAGCATCATAGAATTGAAAAAGAAGCAAAACTTTTGAAACATCTATCCAAACCTTTAGATTTAACAGTTTGGAAAAAGATATATATTCAAAAAAACCATATTAGAACCATGAATTTCGAGATTTCAGATGAACCGAGCTTGATTACAAAGTTCTTCAAAAATACAACAGATGACAGTTTAGAAAATGATTCCTTCAAAAGAACACCAGATGGCAGTTTAGAAAATAATTCTTTCAAAAGAACACCAGATGTCATTTTGTTTAATTACTGGCAAAAGAAAATATTGACAGTCATGAAAACAGCTGAGGATGGTGACAATGGTCACTGATACTGCAGTGCTGTGTTTAAAAAAACAGAAGTATGAGGAAAGAAGAATTCACGATTCATTTAATTCTTATTGATAAAATCTCATAATGTTAAAAATTCCCAAATTTATTATATAAAATTAGCTGAGTTTTCCTTACTATTTGTTGAATCGTGAATTACCATTAATTTTGTATTAGAATATTATTCACTGTTTTAATATGTTAATATAAAAGTATTATACATTATATTACAGAATACATATAAAAATAGAACCCGACAGCAGTGGTTCAGATCATGTCTGTCAAGTGTGTGGGCAGACGTTCGCAGATCAGGGTGAACTGTTAGCACACGCCGAGACGCATGCACGTTATCAGCCACACCGCTGTATGTTATGTGGAGAGTGTTTCTTGGACGCACAAGCTGTTGCAGCACATGTGCGTAAGCGCCATGCTCGCAACATACCACCCAATGCCTGTACTTTATGTGGTAAAACATGCAAGGATAGACGCTCACTTCAGAAGCACGCCTGGGTCCATTCTGCTGAACGCAGCTTTTCATGTCACAAGTGTGGGAAACGTTTTCACAGTCGTGCGCGACTTAAAAGGTGAGCACTCATGAATTTCATTTTATGTTTAACTTTTATAGGAATTAATCACTATGAGGTTTAAATTATGGTGAAATTAAATGTTTCTTACCTCTCCTCATATAATCTTCAAAGTAGATCACGATTTTGAGACCATAACTATCTCATCTTCAGTACTTTCTTGGCAACTGATGTTATGTCGATTGGAAGAAACTCTTGTTCTTCCCTCTGTTGGTGGACCGATGAACCTCTGGATCAGGTCAAAATTTGTGGGAATTTCGAAGTTCATAAGTTTTCCCTTTGTTTTTCTGAATGTGGATCTTTTCCCAAACCGTGAGTTTCTTTTGTTTGTCTGTTTGTTTAATTAGACTGCCTTTTGATTCAATTAAATGATTTTTGGACCAAGCATGAGCAGCTCCTGCTGACTTTTCCACTTCTCCATTTTTTACGTTTCTAAGATGTTCTTTCACCCTTGTTTTCAAATTTCTTTTCGTTTTTCCAATATAAATTTTGTCACAATCCCTGCATTTGATCTGATAAAATTCCTGATTTGTTTATATGAGGAGAGGTAAGAAACATTTAATTTCACCATTCATTTTATGTGCATAATTGGTACGCATTATAATTGTTTTGTATGTTTCTACATACTCACCAAATGTACTGAATTTGAAGTGACAAACTAAAATCATGTTATTGAATATATGTGTGGGAAATAACACTATGAGGTTTATTTTAATTGTATTTGAGTTGTGTTTTTTTGAAGATATATTTTGAAGAATAGATTTCAAAAAAATTTCAACAAATTTAACATGAAATTAACACGAAAAATGATTACAGTTTTGAATAGATTAATCAAAACCAACAAAAATGAAAAGGTTGAAGACAGTAACAAATTGGGGTTTATCAAATTGATTGTAAAGATTGTGAAAAAATATGCATAGGAAAAACAAAAGAAATTTAAGTACACGATTGAAAGAACACCTTAGAAATATTAAAAAGGAGAAATAGAAAAATCTGCAATAGCTTCACATACATGGTCAGAAGAACACAGAATCAAAACTAAGGCAAAATTACTTTTACAGTTAGAAAAATCTAAAGAACTCACAATTTGGGAGAAAATTTACATATGCAAGAATAGGGTGAGAGCCATGAATTTTGAAATTCCCAGTGAAAGGGAGAGGGGTTTGATTTGGAAGTTCATTGGTCAGCCAACAGAGGGCGCAGAAATCAATTTGCAGGAGGGACAATCACGGGAAAACAGTTGCATAAAAATCAAGAAATACGAGGTAAGTAAGTCTACTGCTGTGGTCTCGAGGTAGTGTGCTGCCTTGTCACACAGCAGACCTGGGTTCGATCCCCGGATGAGGCAGTTTTTCTTGGGTTTTATCGGGGTTTTTCCTCACCTGTAAGATAAATGTCAGGAAAACTGTAAGGTCCAAACGGTCCCCGAAATCATATCGCCATCATCATCATCATCCTTCACCGGTGTGGAAAGCAACAGGAAGCTACCACACCTACAATTCCCTAGTAAAGCTGCAAGCATAGCATAAAAATGATATGATTGCAGTGAATGGCCTGCCCTCGGGCAGAATTACTATGGATGGATGAGTTAAGTCAAAAAACACAACTCAAATATAGTTAAAATCATGTTGCTTAAATGCTGTTCTGGCAACATTACCAATATACAATGTTTTATATTAAATTTATCACTTCTCACTGAATGACAAATTAAATTTGAAGAGAAAAATATATACAGGGTGCAGCATAAGTCAGTTAACCGAAAATGCAAATATATTATTTTTTGTAGCTTACAACATCTATACAAAAAACAACTACCGAAATTGTTCAAAGTGACCTTAATTGTTGTTTAAGCATTTTTGACATCGTTTTAACACTGATTTGCTGATGTTATCACACAATTTCCCATTATTACCAAAAGTGTTTTCAAATTCCTGTTCAATCAAATCCCATAAATGTTGCATGTTTAGTGGTTTTGTACTGAAAACTTTGTCCTTCAAAATTCTCCACATCGAAAAATCACATGGTGTGAGGTCTTGTGGTCTAGGTGGCCAATCAATTTTACCATGCCTTCCATTGCAGTCTTCAAAACACACAAAAAATAAAAATAAGTAACTTGAAGTCTTTATTATTCATTTAACATTTTCTCAATGAAAGATAAATTATATTTGAAGAGAAAAATTTTTGCCTAGACCGGGACTCGAACCTTGGCTTTATAAAGTAATGTTAAATTCCCAATAAATGTCTTCTTAACTAAGAAGCCGCCATTTGCAAAGATAGAAGCAATGGTTTCAAAAGCATTTTGGCGATAGGAAATTACAACGTATATAAGAGAAAAATTTGCGTCTAGATCGTAACTCGCCTCGGTAGCTCAGTTGGTAGAGCACTTGGCCCGGAAAGCCAAGGGTCCCGGGTTCGAGTCCCGGTCTAGGCGAAAATTTTTCTCTTCAAATATAACTTGAAGCCGTTTATAGACATGCTACTGGACAAGATGTATTCCCTTGGTAGCAAATTACCTCAAGCAGTAGTGTTTGGGATTGTATTCTGAAGATCCTGTATTCAAACCCCAGTTTGAACCAATCTGATTTTTTTTTTCTTTGCAACCATGTGCAGTGATTAATTGACTTATGCTGCACCGTGTATATAAAAAAATAAGATTTGTTTTTCAGTGAGAAGTGATTAATTCAATTTTTTTAAAAGAAAAAATTAATGCTTGATCTCTGGATCTCTGGTTCTACAAACCAGTATGCACTCCTTTACACCATTCAAGACACGATACAAACATCAACATTTCTTTCCACATATACAATTCTCTTATCATCCGAAGGCAGATTGATGGCACTACCAATAGCCAATGGCCAGCTTCTGTTAAAGAAGTAATTTTAATGAGAATTTTTCACTATCTCTTTTAAGCAGTAAAGCTTAATACACTGAATACTTGGTGACAGAGCATTAGCATATAAAGCTGATGGTCCTGGGTTCAAACCCCAGTCTGGGCATATATTTTTCTATGTTTTTATTATTCATTTAATACATCTCAATGATGAATAAATCATATTTGAAGAGAAAAATTATACGCTCAGGCTGGGACTAGAGTTTGAATCCCAGACTGAGCATATAATTTTTCTCTTCAAATATGGTATATTTTTCACCGCTGTGGTCTCGAGGTAGCATGCTGCCTTGTCATGCAGTGGGCCCAGATTCGATCCCCGGTCGGGACAGTTTTCTGGATGAGGTTTTTATCTGGGTTTTTCCTCACATGTAAGACAAATGTCAGGAAACCTTTAAGACCCAAACGGTCACCGAAATCCTATGGCCATCGCAATCATCATCATTCATATTCATCTTAGATTAAGCTTAGGATTAGGGACTCTCCTGGCGAATCATTATCATCATCACCCATCATATCATCGGGGCAACGTAACCCCGTCTTCCAGGCGCCCCAACCTCAGAAGTGTGTTACAAGTACACCATGCCAGGAGAGAAACCAGGAATGTTGAAAGACAACCTGGGGCATTTGCAAAAAAAAAAAATAATTTGTCCTTCAGTGAAAAATGTTAAATCTATAATAAAAACATAGAAGAATATGCGCCTAAATTTTCTCTTCAAATTTAATTTGTAATTCAATGAGTAGTGATAAATTTAGTAGTAAATATCAATTATATTTGAAGAGAAACATTTTTGCCCAGACTGAGACTCAAGCCCAGGACCTTTGGTTCTCTGGGCCAATGCTCTACCAACAGAGCTACCGGGGCAAGTTCCAATCTAAACACAAATTTTTCTCTTATATACGTTGTAATTCCCTTGCACCAAATGCTATGAAACCTTTGCTTCTATCTTTGCAAATGGCAGCTTCTTAGTTAAGAAGACATTTATTGAGAATTTAAATATTACTTTAAAAAGCCAACAAAATTTTTTTTCTCTTCAAATATAATTTATCCTTCAGTGAGAAGTGTTAAATTAATAATATAACCATCAGTAAATAAGAAATTTAAATAACTATTTTAATATTACAATAACATAAACATAAAGAATTCACAAAGGAATATACTTTTTTCTTCATCTTTTATCCACTTGCAGTTTTGTAAATAATATTCTCATAAGCATAACTTGACATTTACAAAAAGTCGTAAACCTTAGGTAATCATATAAAATATGATTATAAGAAGTATGAGGTAAGTCAAAAAACAACTCAGGATAAATCATATATATATACTTTATTTTTATAGTGGCTATTAAATACAGTATTATCTTTTTAGTGGTTATTAAAGATTTACTACTATTCTTTTTAGAACATTTGTAAATTAATGTTTTTCTTCTTATAATCTACACTTGTAACACTATGGAATAGTGCTAAACTTCTATTGAAATTTGTTTCATTAAACAAAAACAGGGTTTGTATAATTGAACCCTTGAGTATTAAAACGGACGATATCCACTTTCAGTGCATTTAGAAGTGAGTACATATAGTCAACATTATGTTTATAATTGTATTTTTATAGTGTTTATTTAAATAAATAAAATACTTGTTATATTTGAAGAGAAAAATATATGCCTAGACTGGGGTTTGAACCCAGGACTTTTAGCTTTATACGTTAATGCTCTGCCACTGAGATATTCCTTTGCGTGTCGAGCAATGGTTTGCAAGCCTTTGGGGCTCTTGTGAATTGAAATGTGTAAGAGAAAACTTTGCATTTAGATTGGAGGATGGGATAGCTCAGTGGCAGAGCATTAGCTATAAAGTTAAAGGTCCTGGGTTCAAACCCCAGTCTAGGCGTATATTTTTCTTAATTAAATTTTTTAGGAATTAACACTAAAACTCCAAGTGCAATAGGCCTAAAGGCCCTTGGCCTACCAGCCGGCTGCTGGCCTCACATGCACATGTGTTAATCACAGAGGTAGACGATCATCTAGCCAATGTAGGGGTGATATATGGTCAGCATGTTGGGTTCCCCATCCATTATAGCTGGTCTTCTCAACCTGGAGTTGCTACTTAATTTAGCTTCCCAAATGCCTCATGATGCTGGGTGGGCACCGGTCCCACACTGGCTGAAATTTTATGAGAAAATTTCTTCCCCCATGGAGACTTGAATCAGCGTAAGTCCCATAGCTCTGCGCCAAGGCTTCTTGCCTTAATCACTCGGCTAAGGTGCGGGATGATATGAGGTATTATTTATTTAAGTAAAATTTTGTCACCTCACTTCTTATTCTTCTTCCTCTTAGACTAGTTTTCATCATCATCAGTATTTTGAAGGCCGTTGATGTCATCTTCGAGACCACATAGCAGCGGCCATGAAAATATTGATGTTGGAACTGAAGAAGGATCCTAAACTAGTCTAGTTCTGTCAACCATTGCATGACGAAATCTACCTTGAAATTTCTCCCAGAGAAGTGTTGTGATGCATCAAAGCCATGTCCAGAAAATGATCTGCCATTTTTAACTGGAAGGCATAGAAATCAAAGCCAGAATCCAGTTATGGCATCCCACTATACGGAGCAGATGTATATCCCTGCTTGAGTTAAGTACAGAGTGATGTGAGACAGGATGTGGTAGTGAGGGTTTTCCAGTCTGCCAATACAGGAGTTATATTACTACACTATAGTTTACATGAGAGATTTGGTGCTGGATATTAGTGCCTTGCAATTAAAAACAGCAGATAATTATATTTTTTATGTGGCTTTTGTATATCACAACGCTTCTCTGGAAGAAATTTCAAGAGAGATTTCAATATGCAATGGTTGACAGTTCCTTTGTAAGAAGAAGAAGAATATGAGGTGAGATGATAAAATTTTACTTAATTAGCATATTCTTCAAATGTAATTTGTCCTTCAATGGGAAATGTTAAATTTATAATAAAAACATCAAAATATTTATGTCTTCCTAAATAAGAAGTAGCCATTTGCGTGATCGAGCAAAGGTTTGTAGCATTTGATGCTCGGAAATTAACAATGTGTAAGAGAAAAATGTCCAACGCTGTGGTCTCGAGGTAGCATGTTGCCTTGTCATGGAGCAGTCCCGGTTCGATTTCTGGTCGGACAAGCTTCCTGGGTGAGGTTTTTATCAGGTTTTTTCTCTTCTGTAAGACAAATGTCAGGAAGCTATGAGGCCCAAATGGTCCCCGAACATCATCTGGTCATCATTATCATCCACAGTTTGGTAAGCAGAGGGAAGCTACCACACTTATAATTCCCTAGTAAAGCTGCAAAGCATAGTATGAAAATGCTATGATTGTAGTGAAAGACTTTCCCTAGGGCAGAACACTATAAATGAAATAAGAGAAAAATTTGTATTTAGATTGGAGTGCTCAGATAGCTCAGTAGGTAGAACATTGGCATAGAAAGCCAAAGGTTCTGGTTTCCAACCCCTGTCTGAGCATATAATTTTTCTCTCCTAATATAATTTGTCCTTCAGTGAGAAGTATTAAATTAATAATAAAACCATTGAAAGAAGCCCTATTGGCTTTATAAAGTAATGTTTAAATTCTCACTATATGTCTTCTTAAATAAGAAGCCACCATTTGCGTGATCGAGCAAAGGTTTGTAGCATTTGACACTCAGAAATTAACAATGTATAAGAGAAAAATTTGTATTTAGATTGGAGTGCTCAGGTTGCTCAGTTGGTAGAGCATTGGCATAGAAAGCCAAAGGTCCTGGGTTTAATAGCCCAGTCTGAACACATAATTTTTCTCTTCAAATATAATAATGTTACCTAAATAAATATACCTCATAGTGTGAATTCCTAAAATAAGTAATAAATTAAATTACTTATTTCTATCATAGTAATAGCTTTAGCTTCTCAATATTATAAATCAATGGTAAAGAGAAAAATGTTTGCCTGAACCGGGAATCGAACCCTGAACCTTTAGCTTTCCATGCTAATGCTCAGACCACTGAGCTAATCCAGGCTTCATTCCCATCCAAGCAAGAATCCTTCCTTTACCTTTACTCTACTGGCCCCACATTCAATTGCAATGAATCATCATTCACAAATACACAATGAATGACTTCTACCTGAAGAAGACATGAAGGGACTCCACACATGTATTTGTGAATGATGATTCATTGCAATTGAATATGGGGCCTGTAGAGTAAAGGTAAAGGAAGGATTCTTGCTTGGATGGGAATGAAGCCTGGATTAGCTCAGTGGTCTGAGCATTAGCACGGAAAGCTAAAGGTTCGGGGTTCGATTCCCGGTTCAGGCAAAAAATTTTCTCTTTACCATTGATTTACAATAATTTAATTGTGTTTATTAATTTACTTATTTCTATCATAGCAATAGCTTTAGCTTCTCAATATTAATTTAATAAATAATGCTATAGCTGTGTGGAGTCCCTTCATGTCTTCTTCAGGTAGAAGACATTCATTGTGTATTTGTGAATGACGATTAATTGCAATTGAATGTGGGACCAGTAGAGTAAGGTAAAGGAAAGATTTCTGCTTGGATGGGAATGAAGCCAGGATTAGCTCAGTGGTCTGAGCATTAGCATGGAAAGCTAAAGGTTCGGGGTTCGATTCCCGGTTGAGACAAAAAATTTTCTCTTTACCATTGATTTACAATAATTTAATTGGGTTTATTAATTTACTTACATAGTAATAGCTTCTCAATATTAATTTAATAAATAATGCTATAGCTGTGTGGAGTCCGTTCATGTCTTCAGGTAGAAGCCATTCATTGTGTATTTGTGAATGATGATTCATTGCAATTGAATGTGGGGCCAGTAGAGTAAAGGTAAAGGAAGGAAGGATTCTTGCTTGGATGGGAATGAAGCCTGAATTAGCTCAGTGGTCTGAGCATTAGCACGGAAGGCTAAAGGTTCGGGGTTCGATTCCCGGTTCAGGCAAAAATTTTTCTCTTTACCATTGATTTACAATAATTTAATTGTGTTTATTAATTTACTTACATAGTAATAGCTTCTCAATATTAATTTAATAAATAATGCTATAGCATGTCTTCAGGTAGAAGCCATTCATTGTGTATTTGTGAATGATGATTCATTGCAATTGAATGTGGGACCAGTAGAGTAAGGTAAAGGAAAGATTTCTGCTTGGATGGGAATGAAGCCTGGATTAGCTCAGTGGTCTTAGCATTAGCACGGAAAGCTAAAGGTTC
This sequence comes from Diploptera punctata, assembly GCA_030220185.1. Classification (NCBI taxonomy): domain Eukaryota; kingdom Metazoa; phylum Arthropoda; class Insecta; order Blattodea; family Blaberidae; genus Diploptera; species Diploptera punctata. Next base: position 1,132,433 of record JASPKZ010001988.1, read on the forward strand.
GGGGTTCGATTCCCGGTTCAGGCAAAAATTTTTCTCTTTACCATTGATTTACAATAATTTAATTGTGTTTAATAAAAATATTTGTTTGATGTATACTATTTATAATATAATATTTAAATCAGTGTATTGAGAAAATTTCAGTTTTCTTGAAATGTGACATAATGGACATGACCCGTTTTAATACCCATGGGTTCATTTGTGAAAGTGTATTTGTGATTGTGTGTTACCAGGCATATGGTTTCACATCGGGACAAAGCTGTGTTTTGTGATGAGTGTGGTTTGGAGTTTCCTGATGGTCGTGCTCTAATAAATCATCGCCACAGTCATAGCAAAGAACCTTCAGCACGCCAGTTTGAATGTGCAGAGTGTGGCAAGACGTTCGGTTCCCGCAGCAGTCAGCAGATTCATGCCCGCATCCACACTGGAGAACGTCCTTATGGCTGCAGATTCTGTTGGAAGGCATTTGCTGACGGTGGAACACTTCGTAAACATGAACGAATTCACACTGGGGAGAAACCATATGCCTGTGCCGTGTGTCCACGCGCCTTCAATCAGCGGGTATGTATCCTGTGTTAATTATTAGTCTACTCATAAGGATAAAATGTTCTCCTGTTAAGAAAAAAGCACACAAACAAAAAAAGTCTGCCACACTAGCTGAGTTGGTAGTATGTTTCCTTCCTGACTAGCAGGCCCAAGTTCAATTCCTGGCAAGATTGGAATTTTTAAATGTACAGTATTACCCCACTTTTACACTTTTCAAGGGACCAGAGAGAAAGTGGTGTAAATTAGTGGAAAGTGTAAATTGTGGGAAACGAGGAGCAGCTAAGAAATGTTGACCGCCTCACATTCTGTAACTGTTCCAGAATGTGAAAAGAAAAAAAAAACCTGAAAGTGATAATATGCAATATGCTAAATAAGGTAATATGTAAGATTTAAATTAAAATGTTTTATACCTCACCTCATATCCAGTCTTCTAATTATACCGGTCTCAAAACTTAGGCAGCTTCATCTTCGGTGATTTCTTGTCGATTGATGTTATGTCAATCGGGAGAATGCTTCTTCCTCCCTCTGCTGAACAATATAAATTTGTTCTTCTGAATATATACATATATATATATATATATATCTTTGCCCAAACTGTCAATTCCAAATGTTTTAAAAGTTTAGCTTCTTTTTCAATTTTATGACTCTTCAACAAACTATGTGCTGCAATAGCTGATTTTTCAATTTCACCATTTTTAATATTTCCAAAGTGTTCCTTTGTGTGAATGTCCAAATTCCTTTTTGTTTTTCCTATGTAATTTAGTGCAGTCTTTAATTTGATAATTTCCAAATTTTTTACTATCTGGGGTGTTCACTTTCTTATTGTTTATTAATAGATTACCAAGGCCAAATTTATTTATTTATTTATTTCTTCTCTTTAACTATGAAGAGTAACGTAACTCCGCCTTCCAGGTGCCTCAACCTAAGAAATGAATTACAATTCTACCAATACCAGGGGAGAAAGTCAGAAATGTCATAAAAGACAACCTGGTGGCATTGGACAAAAAAAAAAGTAAAAAATGATAATTTGTTTGGTAATACCATGTAAGTTAGTTTTTTAATAAATGTTTATTTTGGCAGGTGGTCCTGAGAGAACATATCCGGTCTCACCATTCAGGTCCGGAGTCAAGGTCGTCTGGCAGTCATGCACCTGTATATGTTTGTAAAGTGTGTGCAGCAGCTTTCAGCAGTTCTGACCAGCTGTGTGCACATCTCATTCAACACAGCGATGAAAACACTGCCAAGCAACGAATGCCAAAGTTGGGACCACGCAAGTATAAGCGACGTCGGAAATTAAATGCTCTTGAAATTCCAGCACTGCCAAATGCTGCACCTTCAACAACACAGGGAGACATCTCTGACGACGACCTAGACTCGGATGACGATGCCAATTATAAACGTAAGATTGGAAAAAGGAAGTACAAGCAAAAAGGGAAATCCGAAGATAATTTGCATTCAACTTTGATGAAAGATTTAGAGACAGTAATGGAAAATTTTAATTCGATCGTGAGTCACCCAAAGTCAGAGCCTGCAAAAGAGAAATTGGATAAGAAAAAGCATAAAACAAAACGCAGAGCTGGAATGGATGGGAAGTTTGGAATGAACAATTCTAAATCTAGAACACATGTTACATCTGGAGGGTTTGTGAGAAATACAAGACCTGGTGAGAGTAGAGTCAGACCGAGAACAAAAAATGTTACAGTGAGTTCTCTTGCGGCTCTGAAAGCCGCAACTTCAAAAAAAGCTAAATCGCATTCAAAAACTGGGAAAGATGTGAGTAGTAGGGTAGGACCAAGAACAAAAAATGTAAATTATCACAACGTAAAAATGTCCAAACTTCCTACGGCAACTTTTCCTGGTAAGTCTAAAACTAGTGAACGTAATGCAAGTAAGGAAAAAGTAGAATCTAAAAAGGAAGATAAACAGAACACTGTTGTGAGGTCTGAGAACAGTAAAGTAGTTCTGCCTTCTAATTTAGATAGTAATAAAGAAGTTAAGGTTGAATTTACTTGTGAAATGTGCAGTGAAACATTTACCAAACGTTCTGAACTTTTAATTCACGTCCCCATACATATTTGAATTATGGAACATGGTGAGAATTTATCTCAAAGTGATTGATTTTAGATTAGGTTTGAATATAGCCTCCACTAATATAAATAAATAAATAAAATATTATATAAATAAATATATATAAATATATATATATATTTCAGTTGTAGTAATACTGTTAAGAATCATATTTTGGATAATGTAATAGTAAGTTTGCCATAATATGTAATTTCAAATGATGTAATTGTGGTTTGTGTTGTGTTCATGATTGTCTGTTCATCATAGAATTAATTGGCATAATTTTTATAACCTGTTTTCAAATTGTAAATATATTGGCGTTCTGTTTCAGAAAACAGAAAAGGATTATTATTATTGTGAAGTAATGCACCAAGGAAGTTCAAAGTAATGGTTATAGTAAAATACATTTTGTGACAGCGAGAGGTTTTATACGTAAATTTGGATCATTTCGCTATGGTGGAAAGACTTGCTTCCAGTTGCACTGACCCTCGGTCAGAAAGAAAAATCAGTTATTGAATACTAATTTTTAATTTATTGTGTATAAATATATCTTGTAAATTTGAAGAAACTTCTCATTTTAGCCTTGCACAACTAACAGCCTCAAATAATTCATTGTCATTAAATCATTTGAAATGCTAGATCAGTGTTATGTAACACTGCTCAAAAATAACAATGAGATTGTAATTTAGGTAAACTTTTATCACTCACCTCATATTCCTCTTCTTTTTAAACTAGCTTTGAAACTTTCTACTTCAGTTCCATTTTCAGTTATTTCGTGACCGTTGTTGTGTCGTCTTGAGTAGCCACCTCTCACTCTCTCTGTTGGTAGACTGAAAAACCTCAAAATCAATTCATTTTCCCCGGGAAATTCAAAGTTCATTAATTTCTCCTTTTTGTTTTTTGAATGAATTATTAAAACGCATAGAAAACCCAAAGAACTCACAGTTTGGGAAAAATCTAAATTCGAAAAAATTAAAGGGAGAAATTAATGAACTTTGAAATTCCTGGGGAAAATGACCTGATTTTGAAGTTTTTGAGTCTACCAACAGAGGGAGCGAGAGGTGGCTCTTCAAGATGACAGAACAACAGTCACAAAAAATTACCGAAGATGGAACTGAAGTGTAAAGTTGTGAATAGAGCGAGGATTTTTATGAAATTTCACGTTTTAAACTATTAGTCAGTGAGCGCTGAGACAAAGTATCTTTACATTTTATGATACGTAGAATCAAATAAGACCTACATATTTTTCTCATATTTCATAATATTTTGGCAAAATATTCATATTTTAGTAAAAATTTAACATTTGTTCATCATATATTATTTTTAGTCTGAACATCTTATGCTGTGGTTTATCTACGACGCAACGCGCCAGCGCAAAAATTGCTCCCCATGTATTTAAATGGAGGTGGTTTATCTACAACGCAAAATTGCTGGCGCAAAAAAATTTGCGCTGACATGTCGCGTCGTGTTTTGGAATCTCTTGAATCCAGGACGCAATTTGCCAGCGCAAACAAAGAATATAGAAGATATCACCCGTACTCATTGGTGTAATTGCTAAAAACAAACTAAGATTTTATAACAAAATGTCGGAAATGCAGTACTTGTTTTATAACTTTCCAATTTTAACGACGAAAGTTAGATAGTTTTGTTGCAAATCATCGAGTTCTATATATGTTTTATACAATATGAGCATGAAGGAGTACAGAGATGTACAGAAAAAAGTTATTGTGGCTTGAACTTAGTCAAGAGATAAATAAAAGCTGTTACTTTTTCTGTCTTTACTAATATTTCGAACTATTTTAATCGTTTTGCAATGACACTTGAAACTGTTTAAATGAAGAATTTTAATGTTTATCTATGTACACAAATTATGATGTTTCCTCTCAATTTATTTTCAAAGTTCTTTATTAGAATTGAAGTTGGCATACGTGAACGCTCATAAACTTAAATCCACCAGATGGCAGGACATATGTGTGAATGACCAACATTTGCATTTAATTCCAAACCATATTTTAAGAAATAAATGTTCAATCACTTCATTTTGTTAGATTCCGATGGGTCAGTTTAGTGTACATCAGATTAATTTATAGTTTACTAAATAGTATGTATGTAATTTATTTTATTAGGTTATGCAGGGACAGGTTTGTATACATTAATTTTTGTAAACACATTTGGAAATTTATTATGAACGTTGGTCATTTTGATTTTCCATATATGTGGTGCCATCTGGCGACAATTCCATAAACATATGCGCTGTAACGTATGCGCTCCATGCTGAACCAGCATCACGCCGAGCGAAACGCGAATTCGCGTCACGTCGGGCGCGACACGCTGTGTAATAAACCATAGCATTACTTCAATATTAAATGTTGATTTGTTCTTGAACAGTCTGGAAAAGCTGACGATAAAACAGAATTGTTTTGAAACATGTTCAAGAACAAATCAACATTAATATTGAGGTAAGATGTTCAGACTAAAAATAATATAATTAAAATAACCTCAAAATATAACTTCCTAAAATTAAATATTTCTTCATATTTTTCAACTTTCAATTTTTTAAATAAAATTTTTACTAATTGGTTAAAAACATTTTTGAAGTGACTGTAGTTTTGAAATTTTTTGACAATGTAATATATGGTAGACAGCCCGAAATTCCTCAGTATCCCATCTGGAACAAGATAAATAGATTTGATAAAAAGAAAATAATTGAAAAAAGGAGACATGGAATGACCAAGTGGAGGCTTTTATCCAAAACTACAGAGCAAGAACAGGGATTTCTTAATCTGTGACAAGAACATGAATAAGTAGAACAACAATGTTAGAATAATAACCACCTACTCTTTTTCTCAGGTAGCAACCTGTTCCTTTTTAATACCTAAAGACATTTCTTACTTTGTGAATGGATTACAGTATTTAAATGTAGGGAAGACTGCTGCTGCTAAACTCGAAGCTGTGCTGAAAAGTAAGGTCTTACTCCACAGTTCATGAAATCAGTAAAGTTCTTGTAGGTAAGGCCAATATTATTCTCACTTACATCAAACTATCATATATAGTGCAGTACATGTTTGTTCCCATAACATCATATGGTGTGAACATACTTTTGATTGTACAAAATAATTATGACAGACAGACTTAAAAAATATAGGAAAAGCTCCTATGTATTACGAACAGAATTGACAATTGGATTATTCAAAGCAGAAGTATACCATACTGTGCAAATTTCATGATAAAACTAATGTTAAAATAATTCTAACTACATTTCACCATGTTCATACGTGTAATGTACAGGATTGAAAATAATTGTATTTGCAAAGAGAGTTTTGAAATACACCCTAGAATCATTTGTGGATTAATTCATTTTAACATCTTGTTTCTCCAAATATGACATAGAGTACTTGGTCTACTGCGATGGGCAGGACATGTGGCACGAATGGGGGAATGAAAGACATGCATGGAAGCTTCTTGTAGGAAAACCAGAGTGAAAATACCCAGTTGGTAGACCAAGAATGAAATGGGAGAATAACAATCATGATTTGAGGGAATTAGATTATCGAGGGGATGATTGGAAAACATTAGTTCAGGATAGGGATGTATGGAGAGCTTATGTCCGTGTGGCCATGAACCTATGGGTTTGATCGTGCCAGTGAGTTAGTTAGGACTTGGTCTACGTGTGTTCTGATTCATCCAATTTTATGTTATTGTGACATTTACATATACTGGAATCCATTATCTTTATGCAAGGTAAACAGAAGTCATCCAAACTGTACCTACTCTAAATTTGTCAGTGGTATATTCGATGGAAGCATGTTACTATGGTTACTATGCTTTGTTTTTTGTATATGTTTGGATTTCGTAATTAAATACCATTGGATAAATTAATTGATCATATTTTATATATACCCAGTATTAATTTATTGAAATAAAGTGTCAAACTACAGGCATGGGAGGCCCTTGGGGTAGATGGATGTTGAGACTTCCACATTTCTAGACAATCACCAAGGGATGTCCACTAGATTCTCAGTTCTGTGTGACTGCCGCCTTTGCCCCAGAACATGCACCTGGTACTCATTTAAATTAAGAGCTGAGTAGACCCTAGGGCTATGATGCCGCCAGAAGGTTTGGTCCAGCTAAAAACCCTGACCCAATTGAAACTCAAACCCACGACCTTCCGACTTATTAGCGTGATTTCTCAAACAACAACATCTCAACGTGAGCCATTAGAATTGCTTCAAATCATGAACATGATCTTGTATATTGAGTCAGAATTAATGAAAAATTAATTAAAATGGAAATACGGTGAATCTCTCGATTTCTTGAGCTACAAAAAAAGGTCTTCTTGTCTCATTTGTGTGTTGGTATGTATACCCATAAATTATACAGGGCTTGTGTATATAAATATATGTAAAAAGTTAAAAAAATAGTAGCTTCATAATATTTTTGTGCCCTAATTTTCATATTTTGCTATTATGATTTCATATTTTAATATAATTTTCTTCATATAATTCCTCGCTCTAGTTATGAAACTAGTTTGAAAAAGAAGAAGAATATGAGGTGAGTGATAAAAGTTTACCTAAATACTAATTTTTAATTTATTGTGTATAAATATATCTTGTAATTTTGATGGAACTTCTCATTTTAGTCTTGCATAACTAATAGCCTCAAATAATTCATTGCCATTAAATAATTTGAAATATAAGATCAGTGTTATGTAACATTGCTCAAAAATAAGAAAGAGAATATATTTTGTCAGGATTTCTTTCTGCAGAGTTACTAATTATGATTTGTTATCTTTATTACTATAAAATATACCATTGCTCTAAATTAATAAGCTAAAGCAATAAAAAGCTGTACCGATAATCTATGATTGACATTTAATCAGTCAAGTTGTTTTATTGGTACAAATTCTAACAAAATGATTTTATAAATGAAGCAAAAAGCATAATTTTTATCACATACAGTAAAACATGGTAGAATTAAAAATTAATTTTTTTAAAATTCAAAATAAAATTCTTTACACCTCACCTAATATCCTGTATTCTTTTTAGACAAGTTTTGTAACTTAAACGGTTACATCTCCAGTAGTTTCAGACCAAAGTTCTGTCGTCCAGGAGCACTGCTTCTTACTCCATCTGTTGGTGGACCGATAAACTTCCCAATCAAATCAACTTCCCCAGGAATTTCAAAATTTATTAATTTTTCTTTCTTAGTTTTTTGAATGTGGATTTTTTCCAAATAGCGAGCTCCTTAGGTTTTTCTGTTTGTTTTATTAATTTAGCCTTTCTTTTGGTTTGATGTTTTTCTGACCATGTATGGGCTGCTATTGCAGATTTTTCTTCTTCCCTGTTCTTGACATTCCTGAGATGTTCTTTCACTCTAGTTTGATTTCAAGGTTCTTCAGTGTACCAACAGTGGATGCAAAAGGCAGTTTTTCAAGACATAACGACGGTTCTGAAAACACTGACAATGGAACTGAATAATGTCCTGAAACCAGTCTAAGAAGAATATTAGGTGAGGTGAGAAAATTTTACTTAAATGCTACATGTAGTCTACAAACTGTCACTGATTAAGGAAAAGGTGATTATTTGGAATTATTATGATTGCCAAATAGTATCTAGTGATATAATGTAGTTAAATTTGTTATATATTTTTAGGAAGATTCTGGAAGGAAATTCAATTATGATATTGACTTGATCAGGAATTGAACCTGTGTCTATTGACCAGACACAACCCTGTAATATATTCTTATTTAAGCATTATCCTCATTAGTTTTGTTATTCATAAAGATATTTGAAATTCCCTTCAAAGTTTATTTATAAATGCATTACCTTAATCACTTTATCAAATAACAAGTCTCTGTTCTTAACATTAGGTTATGTTTGTTATTTTATAAAGAACTACCTAAACCTGGCCACACTTCCCTGTGGCTCAGTCTGGTATGAAATGAATGGGAAAGCATATGAACGTATTCTTAAATTAAATAATTTCCAAAACAAAATAAATTGAATACAATAATCAGTATCAATTTAACTCGCATTTTGTTTGAAAATATAATAGGATGTAACATTATGAGGTTTTTCATATTTAAAGAGAAAAATTATACGCTCAGACCGGGACTTGAACCCGGGACCGTTGGTTTTCTAGTCCAAGTGCTCTACCGGTCTGAGCGTATAATTTTTCTCTTTACATATGATTTATCCATCATTGAGATGTATGAAATTAATAATAAAGACATTATGAGGTTTTACCTAATAAATAAGTTTGGTCTGTATTCTTCTTACCTCATATAGTTGTTTCTTTTAGACATACATTTCAAAGCATGTTTGCTCCATCTTCAGTTGGCACAGACATTTTGTTTTTCGAAAACATAATCAATTCACTTCCCAGATAATCAAATCATTTCCAGCGATTATTTATGCAGACCAATGTGAACAAAAACAACTTTTCAATTCGTAAAACTTGTAATATGGCCTGCGAAAACACAAACAATGATTAACTATGTCGTGCCATGCATAAAAACACGTGCATGTTCAAATGTAACATTATATAAAAATTTCATTTTACTATAAAAACATGCACATATTTGAATGCAATGTTCTGTGAAAATTTCAAGTTAATCGACCAACCACGTTTTGAGTTTTGCAAGGACAAAGATACACAGGCTAAATTTTTCTATATAAAGATAAGTAGACAACTCAAGTAACATCCTAATTTAAATGATTTAATGTGGGGAAAAGACTTAAAAATAAAACTACTGGGTTTAATGAGTGTATTAGTTTCGAAATAATTCAAACTGCAGTAAAAAAATATGTGGACAAAAGGTCCAGTTAAAGGACACTTGGTAGTGAGTGTGTGCTGGTTTCTTACTTTAAAATAAATTAAAGTTTCTCTAAAACTATAATAGACTTTATATAATAAATTTGGGAATTTTTAACATTATGAGGTTCAATTCATAACAAATGAATCGTGATTTCTTCTTACCTCATACTTCTATGTTTTTTAAACACAGCACTGCAGTATCAGCGACCATTGTCACCATCTTCAGCTGTTTTCACGGCTGTCAATTTTTTCTTTCGCCGGTAATTATCCAAACTGCCATCTGGTGTTCTTTTGAATTAATAATTTTCTAAACTGCCATCTGTTGTACTTTTGAAGAACTTTGTAATCAAGCTCGAACCGAGATTTTAGGTACAATCTACAATTATAGATAGAAATGTAATTTTTACAAAGGTTATATATCTCGCATTTCTACATAAGGGAGGTTAAGAATATTGCTAAATTGTAATATAACTAAGAAAAATTTCAAGTACAAAAATTTTTTCATAAAAATTATACACTTTTTAAGAAATTTTAATGAAGGATTTTCTTCCAAACTTTTTAACCTCAAATGTCAAACTACACATTAATAGTGTGAATAAAAAAATGCCGTTTCTACAGTTTCTGAGAAAATGGTTCCAGATGAACATGAAATGAAAATTTGCAGTAATTTTTCACTTCAATTTGAAGAGAAAAAATTTTTCATAGACTGAGTCTCGAACCCGGGAAATTTGGCTTTCTGGGCCAGATGCTCTTCCAACTGAGCTACCGAGGTGAGTTGCGATCTAGATGCAAATTTTCCTCTTATATACTTTGTAATTCCCTCCTGCCAAAATGCTATGAGCCTTTGCATCTATCTTTGCAAATGGCAGCTTCTTAGTTAAGGAGACATTTTTATTGGGAATTTAAACACTACTTTATAAAGCCAGTAGGGTTTCTATTAAGGTAGAATATGTTTATCACTCACCTCATATTGTTCTTCTTATTTGATTATAAACTAGTTTCGGAACATAGTTTCTGTTCCATCCTCAGTATCATCACGACCGTTGTTCTGTCGTCTTGAAGAGAAGGACAACTCTTCAAGACGACAGAACAACGGTCGTGATGATACTGAGGATGGAACAGAAACTATGTTCCGAAACTAGTTTATAATCAAATAAGAAGAACAATATGAGGTGAGTGATAAACATATTCTACCTTAATGAATATACCTCATAGTGAGAATTCCTAAAATAAGTAAGGGTTTCTATTGATGTTTTTATCATTATTTTAACACTTCTCACTGAAGGATAAATTATATTTGAAGAGAAAAATTCACTTCAGTGTTATGATGATTGCCGACTAATAGAAAACACTAACAGCAACTTAATTTGGATATCAATCAACTCAGCAAGATCTGTTTAATAAGTGGTGACATTTTTGTTTTGTTATCTAATATAGTTTTAAAGAAACTTTTATTTTCAGTAAGAAAAATCTTCAATGTTTTTATTATTCATTTCATGCATCTCAATGATGGATAAATGATATTTAAAGAGAAAAATATATGCTCAGACTGGGATTTGAACCCAGAACCTTTTGCTTTCTATGCATATGCTTTGAGAAACTCAAATCTAAATGCAAATTTTTCTCTTATATGCCAAATCATATGAGACCATTGCTTTGATCTTGCAAATGGCAACTTCTCTATTAAGAAGACCTTTCTTTTGGGAATTATACATTGCATTATAAAGCCAGTAAGGCCTCTTTTGATGTTTATATTATTCATTTCATACATCTTAATGATGGATAAATTATAATAATTAATTAACAGTGTATATAAAAGTAAAATTTGTATTTAGATTGGAGTTTATCAAGTAGCTTGGTTGATAGAGCATTTGCATAGAAAGCGAGAGGTCCTGGGTTCAAACCGCAGTATATTTGTCTCATGTATTTATTATTCATTTCATACACCTCAATGATGGATAAATCATATATGAAGAGAAAAACTATACGCTCAGACTGGGACTCGAACCCAGGACCTTCAACTTTTTAGACCAATGCTCTACCGACTGAGCTGTCTGGGGCGAGTTCAAATCCAAATGCAAATCTTTCTCTTATATGCATGGGAATAGAAAATGTATATATGAGAAAGATTTGCATTTAGATTGGAACTCACCCAGATAGCTCAGTTGGTAGAGCATTGGTCTAGAAAGCCAAAGGTCCTGGGTTTGAGTCCCAGTCTGAGCATATAATTTTTCTCTTCAAATATAAGAAAAAGCTTACTGAACATCAGACACTCACTACCAAATGTCCTTAGACAGTTTTGAAGTTGCTAATTCATTTGATAAAAATAATTTAAAAGAATTTTACAGTTTTTTGAGGCCTGAAATAATACTTCTAGTTTTATAAAATTACTTAGTTGTATACCATACTTGCACACTATCCAAAAAAAACTAGTTACAAATGTAAAGCATCAGATTCCCGAGATTGTGTTTGCTTGACCTCTCTGTTTTAATTCCAAGTTAAGTTCCAGTTGTACTGTAAACAAACTTGCATAAGGTATTGCTCTGTCTATTGGGGGAATAGGGGTACAAGTTTTAACCATCATATGACTGAATTGTGTAAGGAATTGTCAACATAGAAACATTGTTCTTAGGCAACATAATATTTTACAGAAATTAAGACTGAATACAAGGTAAGATGGTACCAATAATTTGTTATTTATTTATGACAAAAAAAATCAGATGTTTATGCTTTTTCCATAATGTCAATAGATATCCTTTACTTGCTGGTACAATTTCATTTTTCTTCTTCTTTTTAAATGGTACTACAGCCCAATAAGGACCTTTGCCTCCTCCAGACATCCCTCTCCATAGGCCTTTCACAATGGTTTAACTTTTTTAAGATCCTGGCACACACAATCCCACCATCTATTCTTAGGTCTTCCTCTTAGGGTCGTATCTATGAACGCATTAGACCATTAAAAGTCGTTCTCTGCTGAGAAAGTTGCATCCAAAGACTTTTTGTGTACTCAAAAGTCGTTCATGCGATAATAATTGTCGAAATTCCTAAGCTACCTGGCGAGGTGACTTTGCAGAGGACGAATCGTGAGCAACCCGATGGTACCTGATGTACTTTGAAACCTTGCTGCTTTATCCAAGATGTCGGACCTTGAAGACTTCGATCATGTTTTCGGCATATGCAGAGAAGAGGAATTTGATAGTCTACCAAAGAATTCTACTGCAAGAACAGGAGAATCTGTGTAATATCGCGCGATGCAGACGTATACGGTTTTATTTGCGGGACGCAGGCGTAAATGCATTCCTCTAGCAGACGAAAATAACGGAAGTAGTTTTATCGCTGAGAATTCTGGGTAATTTCCTGCCAATATTACGAAAAAAATACTTTCATGCATGACCAGTCAGCGACTCGCTAATTCAAACTTTTGCACGTGCTCACGGAAAACTCAGCTCACCAGAGACTAATGTATTTGCATGCGGCCCTTAATCTGGTTCCTTGAGGTTGTGAACAGAAGATTTGTTCCACCTTTCTAATATTTGGCATTCTATTAATATGTCCATCTCAAATGGCCAAGCCTTATGTGTGAGAGACAATTTCATTACAAACAGAATTTTATCTTTCACAGTTAAATATGGGAAATAACAATATGAAGTTCTTGATTCAATGAATGAATGTTGTCGGTTGAAAATGAGAGGGATGTCCTCTAGAAAACTGCAGTTCCCATGTTTTAAAAAACCTAAACTATGAGGTAAGATAGGAAGTGACTCATTCATTAATAGAATTTAATCTCCATGGTGACTCACCTGTAAATTCTGCTGTTATTTTTACCATATCATTAATGGCAAAAAGTGGAATATTTTTCACTAAACTGAACACATTCAAAATAATCAATTTCTCTCTGCTATTCAAATGTTTTCCTTTCTGATGTTTAAAAAAATCTACAGAAGCAGCCATTTTGAAACAATTGAAATGTCAACGTATTCTAGACTGTGCGTATGTAAGAATATAACAATGCTTATTTAATATATTAAAATTGTAATTATATATTTTAAGATACTCCCATTATATAAAACTCTTATTCTCCCAGTTACATGAATGAGAAACATGGACTTTTACTTTAAGGGAGGAAAGAAGATTATGAGTATTTGAGAATAAAGTTCTTAGGAAAATTTTTGGGCCAAAAAGAGATTAACAGACAGGTGAATGGAGAAAACTATATAATAGTGAGCTACATGATATGTATTGGAAGCCAGATAAATAATAAGACTTAAGTCTCGTAGACTGCAATGGATAAGACATGTGGCACAAATGGGGAATGAAAGAGGTGCATGGAAGCTTCTTGTTGGAAAACCAGAAGGAAAACACCGAGTTGGTAGACCAAGAATGAGGTGGGAGAATAACTATCCATGATTTGAGGAAGTAGATTAAACAGAGGATGATTGGAAAAATTGCCTTAGGATAGGGTTGTATGGAGAGCTTGACTCTTTACTTTAAGGGAGGAAAGAAGTTTACGAGTATTTGAGAATACAGTTCTTAGGAAAATTTTTGGGTCAAAAAAGATGAACAGACAGGTGAATGGAGAAAAATATATAAGTGAGCTACATGATATGTATTGGAAGCCAGATATAATAAGAGTTAAGTCTCGTAGACTGCAATGATTAGACATGTGGCACAAATGGGAAATGAAAGAGGTGCATGGAAGCTTCTTGTTGGAAAACCAGAAGGTAAACACCCAGTTGGTAGACCAAAAATGAAGTGGGAGAATAACTATCCATGATTTGAGGAAGTAGATTATACAGGGGATGATTGGAAAACATTAGCTCAGGATAGGGTTGTATGGAGAGCTTATATCTGCATGGCCATGAACCTACAGGTTTGATAGAGCCAGTAAGTTAGTTATTTAGTTAAGATTCTCCCATACGATAGACTTGAGACCGGAATAGGTCACATTGACCTAATACTGGAAAAGAAGATGATTCTCCCATATAACATATAGACATGTTTATTTAACTTTCACAGGGGACATGAGATTTAATTTAAGAATTAAATTAATGTTTTTATTACCTCACCTCATATGCTTTTTCTTCTATACTGCAGTTTCGGAGCTTATCTCCATCATCAGTAGCCTCTGGTCGACTGATGTTATGTCGTTTCTTGGCGGTTTTCTTCTTACTTCTATCGGTGGACCGATGAACCTCTGGATCAGGTCATGAATTTCGAAACTCCCGCAAATTTTGACCTGATCCAGAAGTTCATTGGTCCACCGATAGAAGTAAGAAGAAAACCGCCAAGAAATGACATAACACCAGTCGACCAGAGGCTACTGATGATGGAGATAAGCTCCGAAACTGCAGTGTAGAAGAAAAAGGATATGAGGTGAGGTAATAAAAACATTAATTTAATTCTTATATAGACATGTGCTAGATAATATATATTTCATTTTATTTATTTTGAGTGTTAGAGAGTGAACTACATTTTCTTACAAGCTTAAAAGTTAAAACTGTAATTCGACCAATGAAAATGCAGTCATACATCTTGTTTGTTTACATTATAACTGGAACTTAGCTCGGGAGAGGTTTACAAGCAGAGGTTTAACAGAGAGCATAATTGAATAAACTGCTATCATCTATATATTCTCTTTGTAACATGAAGAACTTAAAGGAAAATATATTAAAAATATGCAGAGCATAAAATTAAGACATTTAAATGCATTTAATTACGTAATATGTCCCCAGTTCTTTAATAATTTCAATAACATGTTTTAAAACACTCATTTAAAAACTAAGATCTAATGGATTTGAGTCCAGGGTATTAGATTTTGTAATCATTGACTCAGAGCACTGCAGTATTTGTTCTGAAATTCTGTATATGTCTTCCTGGCATGTTTACAGTCAGGGTGTCCAGCAGGCGGGAAAATCTTGAAAACTGGGAATAAGTTGGGAATTTGAAAGCATCTGGGAAATAGACCAGAATTTGTAAAAATATATGCATCTATATTGTATTCAAATCAAAAGAAAAATTCTTATTCAAGATATAAGAAAGCAGAGTTAGATTGAAAAAATAAATTGTATGAAGAAGAAAAAACCAAAGTTGCAAAAAAGGACTGGAAGAAAAGAAAAAAAAAGCTTTTCAAAATGAAGTAAGACAAGAAATTGCTGTCATTGATTCAAAAATCAATCCAATGAAAAAAATACGATATAAATAAAGTAACTTTAATGTGAGATTGTCTGCAATGTTGTATTGTAGCATGTTCAAATAATAAACATTTTTAATACATTATTTTGCTTATTCTTAATGATTGAGTTGGAGAAAATGTTTTAACATCTTGCCTCACAATGTTGCATGTCTTCACGATACCGGTTTCAAAAGTAAAGTATTACTTCCATCTTCAGTCAAATTCCAACTGTCGAAGTTTCGTCATTAACATCATCTTCTGAACTACCATCTGGTGTAGATTTATGAACTTGGAGATTAAATTATTCTTGTCGGGGATATCAAAATTCATTGCTTTATTGCAGCTCATAGTTTGTTATAAAATCGGAAAAGACACTAAACTTTTGAAACGTTTGGAGAAACCTTTGGAATTAACAATTTGGGAAAAGATATACCATTCAGAAGAATAAATATAAAACAATGAATTTTGATATCCCCGACGAGAATAATTTAATCTTCAAGTTCATAAAATCTACACCAGATGGCAGTTTAGATGATGTTAACGATGAAATTTCGACAGTTGGAATTTGACTGAAGCTAGAAGTAATACTATACTTTTGAAACCAGTATTGTGAAGACACGCAACTTTGTGAGGTGAGATGTTAAAACATTTTCTCCAACTCATTTATTAATGTAAATACCTAATAGTGTTTCCTCCCATTGTAATTTTAATTAAAAAATTGCTTATTCTTATTTAAGACCTTACCATAAAAATAACTTTTATATTTTTATTACTTATACATATTTTAAAAAAATATTTTTACAAAACTAGTTTTATTTGAAAAGAAAAATATACGCCTAGACTGGGGTTTGAACCCAGGACCTTTGACTTTCTATGTCAATGCTCTTCCATCCGTGGCTCAGATGGAAGAGCATTGACATAGAAAGTCAAAGGTCCTGGGTTCAAACCCCAGTCTAGGCGTATATTTTTCTTTTCAAATATAATTTGTCCATCATTAAGGTGTTTAAAAACGAATAATATTAACATTAAAACTAGTTTTACTAAAATTTATTCAATTTAGCACTGAAAAAAGTTGGGAATTTCATATTTGTAATTTGCTGGACACACTGACATTATTTAAGTAGACTTAGACTTGTGTAGGAACAATTAAGCAAATTGACTGTTCTCTTATATTTATTAAATCCCCAAGATTTGGAGCCCTATTTTACAAATGTTGTAGGTTAGGGCTGTAGTTAGAATATAACAGATAATTGAAGATACACATAGTTACAAAAAGAAATTAAAAAATGAATGAAAAAAAACTATACAATTAAAACTTAATAGTAATAAAGATGAATTATAATGTGATAAAATAGCATTTACAATGTTTTAAATGCTGTGAAACATTTCCTTTTTAAAATAACAATTATTGGATTTTGATCATATTCAATTAAATCAACATCCAGAATGCATCATTTATATCCATGAGATGACAGTCTTAATAAGACGTTCAACGTCCTGTTCATCAGGAGCTGATGCATCTATTTGAAAATGGAATATGGATTTTGATCATATTCAATTAAATCAACATCCAGAATGCATCATTTATATCCATGAGATGACAGTCTTAATAAGATGTTCAACCTCCTGTTCATCAGGAGCTCATACATGTATTTGAAAATGGAATATGGATTTTGATCATATTCAATTAAATGAACATCCAGAATGCATAATTTATATCCATGAGATGACAGTCTTAAATAAGATGTTCAACATCCTGTTCATCAGGAGCTGATGAATCTATTTGAAGATGGAATATGGAACCTTTTTAGATAAGATTTAAACTTCACGTGTCCAGACATACATTTTGGGGGATTCATAATGTTTCACTGATAATCTATCTTGAACTGTAGAAAAATACATCTTACTTGTTACTGCACTGTTGACGCTACTTGCCCAAAGAGAAGATCAATTATTTAAGTTTTTTTCATCTGTTTCTTCACATTACGAATAAGGCATCTAATATTTGTTCTGTTGTCCACTGCTGTGGTCTTGGGGTAGCGTGCTACCTTGTCACACAGCGGGCCCAGGTTCGATCCCCGATCGGGATAGTTTTTCTGGGTGAGGTTTTTATCGGGGTTTTTCCTCACCTGTAAGACAAATGTCAGGAAAACTTTAAGGCCCAAACAGTCCCCGAAATATTATGGCCATCGCAATCATCATCATTCATATATTGACTTAGGCTTTCATGGCCGGAGTTACTATGATGATCTTGTAGAAGATTTCCGGGCTGTTGGCCGTGGTCTTGTAGGTCCCCAACGTTTCGCCAGAGACTGCGTCCGGCATCCTCAAGGAGTCTCAAGACAACTCTTGAGGATGCCGGATGCAGTCTCTGGCAAAACGTTGGGGAACTACAAGCCAACAGCCCAGAAATCTTCTACAAGATCATTATCATTCATATTCATCTTAGGTTAAGCTTAGGATTAGGGACTCTCCTGGCACACCATTATCATCATCATCACTCATATCATCGGGGCAACATAACCCGCCTTCAAGGTGGGTTATAAGCACGCCATGCCAGGAGAAAGCAGGAATGTCGAAAGACAAACCTGGGGCATTTGAAAAAAAAATTGTTCTATTATATTTATTTTATGATCACTTTCTTTATTTTTTCTACATTGAACTCTGTGTTTCTCTTTTAATAATTTCATGGAGAAATAACCATCACAACAGAATCGACTTTTATGAAAGCCATTCTATTCTTCGCTAAGGAGGTTGTTAAGATGATTGTATAGTTTGTTCTTAATTATATTGACATAAATTTTTGTATCCAGTATTTAATAAGCTGATGTGTCTGTAATTTTCGCAGTTTTCTTGTCTCCTTTTTAAATATTGGTATTATAATAGATTTTGAGGGTTGTAAGGGTAGTGACGTGTGTATAACCTCTCCTACCCAATTCTCATCCTCACCTTCTCGTGGTACAACCCGTTTTCACAAACGAGGCTCTGAGGACCGAGTCACGGCGGTATAACCGTTCCATCAGGTACTGAGTAAATGCGGTATCCTAATGTCTGTCCAGAGACTAAAAGGTAGCAGCCCTACCACTGGACTACTTAGCGTCGGGCCAGTAACCTGTCCTAAGGAACTTCAAAACTACTTTCAAGTCTCAACACGAATCAACCTGCAGGCAGAAGAAGACCAGGACGTCCACTCAAAAGACTTCTGGATGGTGTTTCTCTTGAGGCCGAAACAGGTCAACAAATGGCCTAAATTCGTGAATGTACTATGATGATGATAATAGATTTTGTCCAATTTACTGCAATGTCTCTCCTTTCCCATAGTTTATGATTCATCCAAGGCTTGGTTTGAGACTTGAAAGCAAATGTAAATTTTTTGCCCAATGGGTTGCTGGCCCAGAGGGGTATTATTGTGGGGTTCCCACTAATATAGCATTTCCTGTATATTAAGGTACTGTGTTTGTACCGCCAGTTCTCGGTCCCCAGAACCTCATTTGTAATAGCAGGTTGCATCATGAGCAACATCTGAACAACCTCCTCAGCGAAGAACAGAATGGCTTTCGTAAAGGTCAATCCTACTGTGATGGTTATTTCTTTGTGATAATATGATAAAGTCTACATAGGGAAAACAAAGAGAAATTTAAAAATCAGAGTGAAAGAACATCTTAGGAGCGTCAAAAATAGGGAAGTAGACAAATATGCAGTAGCAGTCGAAAGGAAGGCTAAATTAATAAGACAAATAGAGAAACCTAAGGTGGGGTTCACAGTTTGGGAAAAAAATCTACATAAAAAAAAAAGAAATACTAACAGATTGGACAACACAAAAAAAGAAATTATCTGCTACCATAGGCTCACCCTCATTTTTTTTTATTATTTCTTGAAATGCTACCTGCCAAAATTACGAACCATTTAAAAATTCATAACAGCATTTATTGACAAATCATAAATTAAAAACATACAGGACAATAGTTTAGCAACATAGGACGCAGTGATCAAAATACAAACCAGAGATTATAGATCAAAAGAATCCCTGCCAGAGATAACCCAAACGCAAATATCTCCGAAAAGACACCCAGAGACTTCAAGCGATGGCAGGAATAAACTAACCGATTACAACTGGCTGCATTATCTACAAATTATAGAGTCATCTATCATCTTGTCAATTAATTAACGATCCCGGTCGTTATTTTTGCAGTTTTCCATACCGCAATGCAATTAATTATAATTTAAAAAATCTCGGTTTCAAGGTCCATCAATGAATATACTACTTTAATGCAAGAAAAATATTCGCAACATCAGAAAAACATCAGTGAAAATTCGTCTACTTTAATCTAACAGAGGAACCTATTTTCAAAGTATCTCTTGTCCGTTTTCATACATTTGTGAGAAGAATTCTGAAGTCGTAAACAAGAATTAGAATAACGACATTCAATACAAGTTGTAGTAATTTAAAAGCTGTTTTGAAGTCAAATGGTGAACATGTAGTAACCTAAGAACAATTTAGACACAAAGTTAGTTTTGGTACAAAGTGAACAAACTTTTAAAAATGAGCTCCTCAATTAAGTGTTCGTAATTAAATTTCCAACGATATCATATAGATGAGTTCTTACCGGTGGTGGAGAGATTTGTTTTTAATTCTATCCTTAGATTCGGAAACTTTGTTCCTATATTGGCAACCCTGAATCTATTCTGTTAGCCGTTACAATTAGCTACAAATTTTATGGAATGATTTGAAATAATACTGATATATATATATATATATATATATATATATATATATATATATATATATATAATTTTTTTACCTGATAAAGTTAAAATAGTAAAGTCTTCTCTTCCACTACATCGTATGGTTATTCAGAGGCGTTGTTGATTCGTTCTCTATGATTCATTAGCGAATCATACATTTCAATGACTCGAAATAAGGAATCACAAGAGTTGATTCGTTGTTTAAATGAATCGTTCAAAATAATCGTTTAAAAAATAAAAACAACTGTTCTTGTGTTGACGAATAGTGTCAGTGCCTCTATATAGTTAGAACCGGTTAGAACTACATATCTGAGCTATACAATCTTTATGAGAAACCAGTTTCGTGAACTGGAATGGGCAAGAGATAGCACGCATGTAGGATGAAAGAAAGATGTATGTTCGCTTCAGTTTCTCCAGGATACCGGTGTAGTCACCTTGATCTCTTCTTCAGGAAGTGATAAGTTCTTTCAATTATGTATTTGTTTTGTAGTGGGCCTAGGAGCTTCCAACTTTCTAAGCCAAATAAAACTTTGACATTTTGTACGTTCCCTTTTCGTCGTATGTCCCTTATGCTGTGGTTTATCTACGACGCAACGCGCCAGCGCAAAAATTGCTCCCCATGTATTTAAATGGAGGTGGTTTATCTACAACGCAAATTGCTGGCGCAAAAAAATTTGCGCTGACATGTCGCGTCGTGTTTTGGAATCTCTTGAATCCAGGACGCAATTTGCCAGCGCAAACAAAGAATATAGAAAATATTACCCGTACTCATTGGTGTAATTGCTAAAAACAAACTAAGATTTTATAACAAAATGTCGCAAATACAGTACTTGTTTTATAACTTTCCAATTTTAACGATGAAAGTTAAATAGTTTTGTTGCAAATCATCGAGTTCTATACATGTTTTATACAATATGAGCATGAAGGAGTAGAGAGATGTAGGCCTACAGAAAAAAAAGTTATTGTGGCTTGAACTTAGTCAAGAGATAAGTAAAAGCTGTAAATATTGTATCTCGGGGATATTATGGATGTGCATAAATTTCGTCTTCTATTAAATTCAAAACCTGATAAAACTGCTCAGACGAAAATCTGAAGAATTCTAAAATTTGGTATATTCATCAACGTTATGTTTATTTAAGAATCATTTATTCTATAATTTTCCATACAACATTCATATGATGCTGTTGCTCTAGGAACTTTTTCTGTCTTTACTAATATTTCGAACTATTTTAATCGTTTTGCAAAGACTCGTGAAACTTTTTTTATGAAGAATTTTAATATGTTTATCTATGTAGACAAATTATGACTTTTCCTCTCAATTTATTTTCAAAGTTCTTTATTAGAATTGAAGTTGGCATACGTGAACGCTCATAAAATTAAATCTACTAGATGGCAGGACATATGTGCGAATGACCAACATTTGCATTTAATTCCAAACCATACTTTAAGAAATAAATGTTTAATCACTTCATTTTGTTAGATTCCGATGGGTCAGTTTAGTGTACATCAGATTAGTTTATAGTTTACTAAATAGTATGTATGTAATTTATTTTATTAGGTTATGCAGGGACAGGTTTGTATACATTAGTTTTTGTAAACACATTTGGAAATTTATTATGAACGTTGGTCATTTTGATTTTCCATATATGTGGTGCCATCTGGCGACAATTCCATAAACATATGCGCTGTAGCGTATGCGCTCCATGCGAAACCAGCATCACGCCGAGCGAAACGCGAATTCGCGTCACGTCGGGCGCGACACGCTGTATAATAAACCGTAGCATTAGGCTATTTATAAGAGCATTTTCGCTCAGAGTCGCTTTTTGATACAAGTTTCTTGCCAGGTTAATCATCACTTCCTGAAGAAGGTCAGTATTTAGATCTTGGTGAATTTTTGTGGTTGTCCTATAGGCCTAATGAAAGTCTCCTGCATTTCTCAGACACTTGTTCTGAAGAACCTGAAGCAAGTTTATCTTATCCTTCGATAAGGTCAGCCATGCGGGACAAGCATATAACATTTGGCCGCGTATTCAATACCCCGTAGGCCTCTCTGCACCTTTCTATTACTCCTAATTAATGACCTATCTTTACAGTATATCGCAACGTCGTAGGCATACAGGGCCAACTGTGTATGTGTCCTCCCAGGAACATCGGCGGTGTAAATATTATTTAACATGGGGGGATGAAAGAAAAGCATGGAAATTTGTGGGAAAAGATAGGGACAGCACTCAGTTGGTAGGCCAAATATGTAGTGTGAGAATAACATTAACCATGATTTGAGGGAGATAAGTTCAAACCTGGCCGCGGTCGGTGGATTTTTTAGAACAGAAAAGTCCAAGGAGCATGTCCTTCAGGAGGGACTCTAAGCAGTGGATCCCGAGTCTGAAGATTTTCAGGCTCGTTAAGCCTAAAAAAGAGGCCTCTAACCAAAATTTACCAACCCTCATCATTCAAGTAATACCTTAGTTACCTCCTAAATGTCTCATTGGATCGGTATATTCCATGCTATCTGTAGGGAAATAAGTGTAACTAAATTAGCTTGGTCTAGAAACTCCTAACAAAGGAGAGACTACAGCTAGAATCAATGGGCCATATAGCCAATAAGTGAGTAAATTATACAGGGAATGCATAATTCTTGTAGGAAAACCAGAGGGAAAGTCCTCCATTGGAAGGCCAATAATGAGATGGGAAAGTTAACATTAATAATGATTTGAGGAAGTAACTTATACAGGGAATGCTTGGAAAACATTAGCCCGGGATAGGGGCATACGGAGAGATTATTTGACAGACTATGAATAACACACTTATATAAGCAGCTATGGCAAAACATAATTATATAAAATAATTATACAATCTGACACTTAAAAGACCAGAATTATTCCACAATTAGGTAAATTTTAGAAAGTTTTGAAGACCCGATGGAACTAGGGTTACCACAAATTTGGAAATGGGAAAGTGGAAAAAAAGAGTCTGTCTGGAGGCAGGGACTGAAGTATTCACTACAGCTTCCTTTAGGACCATGAATACTTTCCTTTTCATGTGTGAGTATAATTAATTAATTCTCATCACGATGGTGGATAAATATCAACTTAACTTCAAAACTATAAAGTTTAAGGAAAAACACTAAAAATGATAGATTAATTTGTTTAAATTTTAATAACTTAAGAAATAGCAATATAAAAAGACCAAGGTCGAAACATATAATTAAAGTAAATAACTTAACATATTAATAAAGTTTTAAATAAACTACAGTTGGCTTAATAAGCTCTCTCGTGTTAATAATGTTGATAGATTTAAATTCGACACACTCAAATATGGCGTTTCAATGGCATCTTAGATTAATGCAATGGTGATGTTTTCATATAGCTTGTGTGATGTTATGTTAAATAAAGTTGTCATTTTGTTTTATGGTGTTCTATGATCATATAAATGTTCCAGATTACGCATGTCTTCCTCATAGTCAACGGATGTCCCGTTAGGTTACAATTATAACACTTTCACTGTCACGACCGCTAGCCTCTAACCGAGTCAAGGCCAATAAAAGTATTGAACGAATGACCCTTTTTGGGACGCTACCCTATTACCAATAATATAATCTAGGTCATAACATGGATAGACAGTGAATGCACATCCAATACGTCTTCCTCCGAGGAGTGATTTTGGAAATAAACAGAATGAAAATCCTACAAATTATGTTTAAAAAGAAGAAACACCACCAGCTCCCTTTCTGATCCCGAGATTGAAAAATATACAACTAAATTGATTTTACAGTTAAAATATGCAACCCTGTCGGGTATCGAACTCTTATCCGCTAGCAAGGTGGATGAATTTAACAAAAGTTGTTTGGGATATTTTTAAATTTCCTAATGGACGCTTCAGCTGAATAGTGAACGAATCTTAAGAATCGATTCGCAATATAAGATTGAATCGCTTAATCTATTCCGGAAAAAGAATCGTAATCTTAAAAGTACTTATAGAACAATTGCGAATGCTGATACTCTTACCATCCACCTCAGCCTACCAAGATCTCCAAGCTAAGAAAAAAGAAATTTGGATAGAATTTTACGCAACAGAAGCAATGGTAAATCGAACGTGGATGGCTACAAACCAAGATCTTCATCATTTTGTAAATTCCCTAACAGTACATGGATACCATCACAAAGTGTGTAAAATGAAGACCTACCATGACCCAGGCGCAGCATGCATGTGCGAGTTTTGTGAACTATCTTGCGATCGTTACCACGTCACAGCATGTAAAAAACGACCCAAATCATTAATTGAGACCTGCACATATTCATAATGATTGCAAAAGCAAAGTGAACTAATAAAACTCTAATGCACAACTTGTGCGCATTTTCGTTTATATAAAAAAGTACTTGACTTGCATATGCTTACGTGTATTGTAACCAGGTGGGGAATAACCCCTGGGGCGGGGACGGTAATTCCCCTTATCAGCTAGCTTTTGCAAGTCAGAAACTGAAATCTTTTGTGAATAGTCATTCTATATAAGCGCGTGTTTCATGAAATATGGGCCGTGACTAAAGTCGTGAGGTAAGAAATATATTTTATAGTTTTATCTTACTTTTTTATTTTTATGACAGTGATTGAAAGTTTAAACTGTGTAAAGTAAGCTGTCCTGCTCTGTTGCTATAACATGAAAATTACAGAAATGATTAATAACAATCACTTGATAAAAAAAGTAGATAGAACCATCTGGTTCTAAATTCGCATGCTATTTTAATGTAGGCATAATCATTTTAGTAATACGTTATTTTGTATAATCATCATCATAGTGCATTCACGTATTTAGTTTTTTGTACCTGTTTCGGCTCAATAGAAACACCATCCAAAAGTCTTTTGAGTGGACGTCCTGGTCTTACCTATTATATCGTACAATACCCAATAGTAGCAAAAAGGACAATTCTTATTAATATTTATGGATGGCTTATTAAACTGTAAGTACTTTATGTTCTCTATGGTAAGTATCCGTAAGTACCTCAGCAGGGAAATTTGTGACATCTGTTTCTCTCTATAAGTACCTTATATAAGCGTTATATAACATAGGGAACGTTATATAAGTGATCATAAAAAATAAAATAAAAAACCGTTAATATCATTACAGTTTACTGGAAATGCTAACACATGCACGTTTTTATATCTATGTATTTTAGGAATGATATAATACCGGCATATAATATTTTTTTAGGTTTTAAATCATATATGACAAGAAAATAAAAATAAACACGTGAGTATAGAGTAAATTAAAAAGTAGGGAATTATAGTGCAACCTGTAATTCAAAGATAAATACCAAATAAAATAACAATTATGATAGGAATATGTGATTAACGATCTTTAGAATGTATTTGTGTATGGTTTGTGTGCATATGTGGTTTTTATTTTGAAAATGCCTGGAGAATGTAAAGCTGACATTAGAAATAAACTAAAAAGTCATACCTAACAATACGTAACGTTGGTAATGGGTATGAATAATGGGTACAACTTAGGAGATAATCAGTGGCGGCTCGTGGAGTCAGAACATGGTGGTTCCAGTTGAAAATAAAATGTAACGTCACAACATGTATCATTAATATTCTAGATATATAAATATTTTCAAACTACTTTTACAGGAATATTTTATGCCGTGTTTTAATCTTACATAAATGCAAACATTTTATAACAGTATATGAATAATTCAGGAATATAATATGTTTTTTTAAGAAAAGCGAAAAAATGCCCCGAAAATTAGCAATAAGTTGAGATAAAGATAACCTAATATATTTGCAATTATTGATAATTGCAAGTTAGATATATTCCAACTTAAATTCTACCCCCCTTAAAGATAAAACTTTTCCAGAAATTTGGTTTTTTACATCCTAAAAAAATTCAACCTCGGCCACGTATTTACCCACAACCCTCATGACCAGAGGCAAGGAGTATAACCACTAGTACACCATGGCCAACTAACTAACCAATATTTAAAAACTAAAACCAAAATGTGACTTAAAATGGCTAGTGTGAATTATTTGAATTAAGCTATTTTAAATTTAAGATGGAAGTGTGTAAACATGAAATTAAGCATCCATCTTGAAAATAACAATGGACAGATTCAGCAGCCTAAGCACTGCCAAAAGCATTTTAGTGCTTTATGTTAGAGGTGTGCCAAACAGTTACTTTCCTGTAACTGTTACAGGTGTCCCTGCTACAAAAAAATAACTGTGAAAAGTAACATCCAACGTTACTCAACTTTTATAACAGTAACAACTTCAATTTGGTTTTCGTTACTCGTTATTTCGTTACATTACTCATGTTTCCTGTTTAAACGTTACAAGTCATGGCTTCATGCCGGTCTCAGTTACATTCACTTGCCATTACTGAGAAAGCAACGCGCCACATTTTTTTTTAAGTTATAACATATTTCAAAAATTAAACTGCACAGTGCACACTGAATGCCTTATGTTACAAATTAAAATATGTCAAGAATAATATCACCCCATTATTATTAGTGTGACATATTTTATGATAATTTTACAAGTCAATTTAAAAAACACAAATTATAATTTAAAATAAAACACGATAGGGACATTATTCAATGTAGGAAAAACTGCACTTAAACTAACGTGAAATATTTTCAAAGTCCTATAGAACAACAGTGCGCATGCACCAGAGTTCATAGAGCCAGTGATAACCCACAATCGAATCACATCGATTATTGTCCTTGATTACTATGCGTCGCTATGAAGTTTAAATGACCAATTTTGCGATAAATCTCCAAAACTATGTTAAAAAAATATATTAATAATATTAAAATTACGAAACATTTATTGAAAATGGGTGTACACTTACTTATCACTCCCTAACGCTGATCCAACCAGCGATAACCCAAAACAGCGATAGAAAAATCATAGACTAAGTAATATACTCTGTGGAGAAAATAGCAATTAGCATCACAATATTGTCTAACAGTGTCATAATATTGTGATTTGCATATTTAAATAAATACTTGAAAATTGTCTAATAATATTATAAAAATTGTTTGAAGAAGTTTAAAATATTAAATAATGTTAGTAAATACAGAAGAAGAGCTATAGTTTACAACAGTATAACTGAAAAATCAAGCGCTAGTAGACGTGCAGTTGAGCCTTCAATGTATTTTTGAATAAAAAACACTCATCATTGTCATCATCAAAAAACACAAATTATAATTGTTTAAAATAAAACACGATGGGGACATTATTCAATGTATCTTTGAAAAAACACTCATCATCGTCCTCCTTTCGGAAGGTCGATTCCAAATATACCTCCAACCATCTCTAACTTTTCCCATGTTTTGCTCCTTTTTAGTTCTTCCCAGTCGTATCATCTCTCTTGTAGACATTTCTTCACTTGGGTAATCCATCTTACTCATGGTCATTTTCCTTGTATCTTGAGATTTAACAGCCTTTGTGGCAGTCTTTCCTTTTTAAATGTCCAAACCATGTTTTTTTATGTTTGTTGCTAATTTTTCTACACTTACAGTATATTACTAATAAAATTGCTTATACAGGTTTTCATCAACTGTTAGGTGTATAAGCCTTATGGATCATGTTATAATTTCTTTACTAATAAAAGTTGTGTAAGAGCTGGATTACAATATCACCCTTATACGCGATACGTCATTAATTCGTCATAGAATCTCGCGCGCGGTTTGTAAGAGAAAGAATATAATGTCACCTCGTGATTAATCTTGTAAGAAATAAGCATGGACAAGAAGAAATTGAGATCCTAAATTTGGGGAGATACAGAGAAAGGAAGTATGTCATTAGTTTATTTTTATTTTACTTTAGGCTATGTCAAATATTTATTCTATAGTGTTCTGCCCAAGGGCAGGTCCTTCACTTATGATTGACGTTTGGTATGTCAACTTTTAATCATGTTTCGGTTCCCACAATCCTGTGCTCTCCTCCCCACCTTCCGTGTCATGCGATAGCGCTCTCGGATGGGGTGGAAGACATCAGTAACTACTAATTCCTAGTAACATATAATGATTTAACATTTAACATATTTGGACGTCACGATTTCCCACACAACTCATTACTTCGTTACTTGTTACCATGTTATTTTTATTCCGCTGTTACATTTGTAACTGGGACAGATAAATAACTGTGACAAAGTAACTGCTACATTATTTTTCAGCCATCATTACTTTATGTGCAGTGAATCAAAAAATGCTCTAGTGATCTTCATATTTGAGTTGGCTAACCTGTTTAGGTGAATATTAGGGGATTCTCTGCTAGGAGTCCATCTATATTAGTCACTGTTTAAACAGAATAGATAACTTTTCCAGATTATCCAGTAAACTATAAAGTAATTAAATTTTCTTATCCTAACTTACCCATTATCTCACCTAACAAAATAAAATGAGTATAGGTGGACCTCTGACATAGAATAGCCTATAATTATAATTATTCTTGGGCTTTTTAGCAATGTACATTTTTTTTCAAACGGAGCTGGCTGATGCATCAACCCCCTAACCTGGAGGACTGGGATATTTTAATCAAGGTTCTCTTTCTGCCCTTGACGAACCAATATACACTAGTGTCCAAAATTAAAGCAACAAAATGAAATGTTTACTTTCTATCTTAATTGTGCCATAAAATATTACTTGCTCATACTAGAACAAAAGGACTAAACTCAGTAAACATTCTAACATAATTTTTCATGAAATAACAGAAATAAAAATTATTTTTTCTTTTTAAAGTGATCTTAAGTTCACACTCAGTATCGAGAAATGTGGTTACGAGTGCTCAATGCGGCGTGGTTTCACCTCTGGCAGCAACGCAGGTCTCACAACGGTCATGCATGCTGCAAAAGAGGTCATCAATCTGATTTTGAGGTATGAACGTCCATTTTTCCTGCAGAGCAACTCTCAAGTCCTCTAGAGTGATTGATGGATGATGACATGCAGCAACTCGTCTCTTTAGCATATCCCAAACATGCTTTTATCCGATATAAGTTGGGAGACCAAGCAGGCCAATCCATTCGAGCAATGTCTTCAATTTACTGGAATACATAAACCACTGCTGCCCTGTGTGGATGAGTATTATCGTCCATCAGCAGGAAGTCTGGACCCATAGTATCTCGAAACAAGCGTACATGAGGTAACAAGATCTCGTCACGATACCTGGCAGTGGTTAAACCTTGTCGGTTTACTGTACTACTTCCTTCAGAGGTGTTCGAGCAGTTATCATGATGCCTGCCCACACCATTATTGACCCACCTCCATATGGTTATCTATCCAGAATGTTTGATGGCTGAAATCGTGTTCCAGATTCTCTCCAAATGCGAATCTGTTGAGAATTGCTCTGAAGACCGAATCTGGACTTATCTATAAAGAGGGTATTAGTCCACTGTTCGTCCGTCCAGCTGACATGTTGTTGGCTCCATTCTCGATGTCTTTTTTAGTGATCACGTGTAAGGGGTACACATACAGCAGATCTCCGACAGTAAAGACCTCTCAGTTGAGGCCTTCTGTACACTGTTTGTAGTGATACATATGTTCCAGTGGAAGCTGTGAGTTCAGATGCCAGTTGTTGTGCAGTACAACACAGTTCCGTCTTGTCCTTATTGTCAAGTAACGATCCTCTCTTTCTGTGTGGTGACTCATGGTCGTTCTTGCCCTGGTCTTTGGGTTACATTTTCTACCTCTACAAATTCTTGCCACATCCAGGAAACAAGAGAATGATACACATAGACTAGTGGCCACATCAGCTAGAGACTGTGCAGCTTATATTCTCCCTATTGTCCTACAACTCAGGGAGTCTGGCCAGCATCTTCACTATGTCATACTGCACCTGAATGTTTACACAGTGAATGCTGAATTGGGACTAAAGAGAGTAAACATAAATTACCCTTTGATAGGTGCACTGATGTTATCACTTCATTGATTCTACAAAGACAGGAATGCTATCTCGCATAGAGGGTATGATTATACAGACATTTGCTTATGTTCTACTGCTACTTGGTACTATTCTATTGTATATTGGACAAAGGCAAAATTTCAATTTGTTGCTTTAATTTTGGACACTAGTGTATATATATATGGTATGATAAGAAAAATAAATGCCTGGACGGGATTCGAACCCGGATCTCTGAGTCTGTACCTCAGCGTGATATCCATTACACTATCAGGCAAATCCAATTCAAACACTTATTTTTCTTATATATGTATTATATTCTCCATTATTACTAGATGTCGCGAGAACTCGGTCTTCACTGCCATCTAGTAGCTGACTATAACAAGTAAGCAAATTAAAGAGAATATTTTTACCTTATAGCAGTGACGCTTTATAGATGTTATAATTAAATGTTTAACATTGAGCAATGCAAGCTTAATATGGTATGATAAGAAAAATAAATGCCTGGACAGGATTCGAACCCGGATCTCTGAGTCTGTACCTCAGCGTGATATCCATTACACTACCAGGCAAATCCAATTCAAACACTTATTTTTCTTATATATGTATTATATTCTCCATTATTACTAGATGTCGCGAGAACTCGGTCTTCACTGCCATCTAGTAGCTGACTATAACAGTAAGCAAATTAAAGAGAATATTTTTACCTTATAGCAGTGACGCTTCATAGATGTTATAATTAAATGTTTAACATTGAGCAATGCAAGCTTAATATGGTATGATAAGAAAAATAAATGCCTGGACAGGATTCGAACCCGGATCTTTGAGTCTGTACCTCAGCGTGATATCCATTACACTACCAGGCAAATCCAATTCAAACACTTATTTTTCTTATATATGTATTATATTCTCCATTATTACTAGATGTCGCGAGAACTCGGTCTTCACTGCCATCTAGTAGCTGACTATAACAAGTAAGCAAATTAAAGAGAATATTTTTACCTTATAGCAGTGACGCTTTATAGATGTTATAATTAAATGTTTAACATTGAGCAATGCAAGCTTAATATGGTATGGTAAGAAAAATAAATTACATGAACTGCTGGACGGAATTTAAATCCCAGTCCGTGTTATTAAATGGATGGTGGAGCGCGCATACTAACAAAAAATTTACAATAAATATAAGTATAAAATAACTTTTATTTCATTCATAAAGGAGTGTATTATTCAATGAAATGTTTAATTTTTACATACAATAGAGAATTTTATTATTAAAAGTTAAAATTTATTTTGCAAGGTCTATATTTTTTGGTTTGACTTTATAATGGGTTCAGTTTATGATTTGAAGGTGAATGTACTCTTGCAAGGGGAATTTGATGATGCAGTTTGAACACATGTGCCATGAAAAATCTGCTTTGAAAGCATAAACATGAATACCCTGCCTTGTTGATGACAGAGTTATCAGCACATTTTTTTTTTCTGTGGCACTCAAACCTTATAACATACCACACTAACATTCAGTCTGAATTAGTAGACTGTGGTTTGTTTTTTAACATATAAAAAATGGCTTCATGTATATGTCATCCTGGATTATCAAAATAATGTGAGTAGCATATCATATATATTTTAAAAATAAATACTAACAAGATATTTTACCATGTTAACTCATTATAATTTAAATTCAAAATTAGAGGTGAAAAAGACACATGTTTTTTTATATTTTTTATGAATACTTGATCTAAAACACAATAGGTTAGCACCACAAATAACTTCCTTGCAACATTTTCTGAATTTTTATAATTTTACAAAGAAATAATGTTATCATGGGAAAAATATGTCAAAATTAGGGGTGAAAAAGGCACCTGATGTGTTTTTTTATTTTTTGTGAATACTTGATCGGAACACAATAGGTTGGAGTCACTAATGATTTCTTTATAATATTTTCTGAATTTTTGTAATTTTACAAA
Organism: Diploptera punctata; assembly: GCA_030220185.1. Classification (NCBI taxonomy): domain Eukaryota; kingdom Metazoa; phylum Arthropoda; class Insecta; order Blattodea; family Blaberidae; genus Diploptera; species Diploptera punctata. The sequence continues at coordinate 1,164,638 of JASPKZ010001988.1, forward strand.
GAAATAATGTTAATCATGGGACAAATATATCCACAAAGTCCTTTAGGGCTTTACATTTCATGGGACAAATATGTCACACAAGTCTTCTAAAGGTTAATATTGAGGTAAGATATTGCAGACTAAAAATAACTTGATTTTATCACCTACTTTAACAGAATAGATTAATCTGCTGTAAACCATTTAAAAGATAACATTGTAATTACATATGATGTCACAGATTCTTCAATTGCTAATTTATATGTTATCTAATCTAAAAGCAGCTCATGTGAGATTTTTGAGACCACTTCTTGGATTCACAAGGTTAGATCATCAAAAAAATATTGGTATCAGAAAAAAAATTGAATGTCAAAAATACATTAAATGGTATAACAAAATTGAAAACAACATGTTTTAAGGATGGAAAGGGGAAGATTACCAAAACTATCTCTACAATATCAACCACAGGGAAAGAGAGGTTTGGGATGACCAAGACATAGATGAATTCACCAAATCATCTTTAGTAAACTACAGGCGATAGATCCTACTATAATGTTCATGATGATGATCTAATACTGTTAAAACTTGTATAAGAGAGAAAAATTGTGTGTCAAAAGGGAAGGGCTGCCTGGATAACACAAGTGATTAGTGCATAAAATTTGGGTAAAATTACAGTTCAGGCAAAAAAAAAAAACTACTTTTTTAAAAATCAAAATTACATTTGGAAGTAACACTATGAGGTATTTTCAATTTATAAATGAGTTCGAGAAATATTTTTTATATCTCACCTCATAAAGTAGCTTGTTTCACGATACCGGTTTCAAAGGTCATTCAACTTCATCTTCAGTCAAACTCCAATTGTCGAAATTTGTTAACCAGTGCCAAATTTAGTTTGGATAATCTCCTAATAACTAATAAGAAAGTTAATACCCAATATAATAAAATATCTGGAATTTATAAAATTAGTTGCAATGATGACAAGAAAGTGTCTATAGGAAAAATTAAAGGGATTTAGAAAAAGGATTTCTTCTTTTCTATAGGCGTATGCCTGTTTATTTACATCACTATGGCAATGATGATTACATCTCATTCCATCTGTTGAGGGGTCTGCCCATTTCTCTTTTTCCTCTAGGACTTTAGAAATATTGAAAATGGTGAAATTGAAAAATCAGCAGTTGCAGCTCATAGTTTGGTAGAGAATTACAAAATTGGAAGAGAAACTAAACTTTTAAAACATTTAGAGAAGCCTTTGGAATCAACAGTTTGGGAAAAGATATACATTCAGAAGAACAAATATAGAGCCATGAATTTTGAAATTCCTGGCGATAAAAATTTGATATCAAAGTTCATAAAATTGACACCAGATGGCAGTTCAGAAAATGGTGTTAATGGCAACATTTTGACAGTTGGAGTTTGACTGAAGATGAAGGTAAATGACAATTGAAACTGGTATCATGAAAACACTTTATGAGGTGAGATATAAAAACATTTTCATCATCATCAACAACAAGGATTAAGCCAAATGGCCTGTTCCGATCTCATTGTAGGTTGAATTGGTCCTTCCATCTTTTCAATGGTCTTCCCAACATTCTTCTCCCTTTTGCTTTATAATTATACATTCTTCTTGGTATGTGCTGTTCATTCATTCGTAATACGTGCTGAAGATAAGCATTTTGATAATATTTTATTCTTTCACAGAGATTAAATATATTAAGTTCTGTTCTTATATCTTCGTTTTTCTTTTTATCGGTCCTTTGGTATCCTGCTATTGCTCTCAACATCTTCATTTCAGCAGCCTCTATTTGTTTATTATCTGCCTTTGTTAATGTCCAGGTTTTACATCCATAGATAAGAGATGGAACTGCCAATATTTTGTAAAACTTCAAAATTGTTTCTTTTCTAGTCTTATTCAATAAATTGCGTTTAATTGTGCCACATAGTTAATTGAATCGTATTTTAGTGTGTTTATCTAAATTTCTGTCATTGCCTAATGAATCCCAAATAATTAAAATTCTGAATTTGGTCTATAATTACATTGTTTATCATTATTTTTGTTCTTACTGCACATTTTCCTTTCAGAGCTAATATTTTTGTTTTAGATGTAGATATTCTTAAATTGTATTTTAGAGAGATATTATTTAAAGTATAAAGGAATTGTAAAGCATTTTCTGATGTTGTCATTATAACTTGATCGTCTGCAAAAAGTAGAGTTATCAATACACTATTTATATTAATTTGTTCTTGCCATTCATTTATGACATGGTCCAAGTATAAATTAAATAATACTGGTGACATTTTCTCAAACTCATTTACATAATGAAATACCTCATAGTGTTACTTCCCACTGTAATTTTAAGTATGTATAATTTACTTGCTCAACCCTGAGTACATCGTAACAGGATTTATAAAAATAAATAGACTTAAAACAATATGGTACTAAAATTAAAATAAGCTCCATGGCACGAGAGGCCTAGTTCACCCTTGACCTACCAGCTGGCTGTTGTCCTCACATCCACATGTGTTAACCTTTACACTGCTACGAACGGGTATATGCGTTGGCAAAGAAAATGCTTGCCATGCTATGGGTGTGTATATCCATTCTCAACTTCAAACGCCTGCTAGTTATATAATACGTATTGCATTGCTTTAAAACTAAGCAGGCATATACTGCCATCTCTTAGGAACCTAAATAAACTTTTTCCATATTTCTCCCTGCATTGAGCAAGGAGGGTTTTAAAGGCTGGAAATATCTCAGCAGTGAAAAGGTTAATCACATAGAATGTTGATCATCCAGCCAGTGTAGGGGTGAGATATGATCAGAATATTGGGTCCTTCAGCCATTATAACTGGTTTTCTCAACCTTAACCCACTACTTATTGTAGCTATA